>CM035169.1:72369608-72969608 GCA_020205615.1 Panax quinquefolius | reverse complement strand
AGATGAAATGGATTTTTCTTTTTGGACAACAATTGGGAGAATCCAACATCGAATTCGGAATTACCCTGTGCATAGCGGTCAACCCCAATTCGATATGGATCGGAGAATAATGATTCAAATCATGGATCAGGAATGAGACGAAGCACTTAAGGGTGGAATGTACCCTATAGCAAAGTCAAATCAAGTAGTTTAACTGAGAGCGTTTGTCGAGGAACCCGATCGAAGTTATTACGGGTAAGTTAATGATAAACTCTTGCGAAGTTTATACCTTATTAGATACCAGTTCTATCCACTCTTTTATTTCACCTAGTTGTATTCAATGTTTGAATTTAACTCTAGAGAAGTTAGATTTTGATTTATCTGTTGAAACTCAGTTGAGAGAAACCTTCGTTACGTCCACTATTTATAAATCTTGTTTAATTCAAATTGTCACTTTCACGTTACTTGTCAATCTTATCTCTTTAAAAATACTTGCCTTTGATGCGATTTTAGGAATCGATTGGTTAACTACTCATCATGCTTTTCGTAAGGTTGTTAGTTTTTATACTCCTAACCAACCTGTTATGCGAATTCAAGCAACCAAACCACTAAAGTAAATCATTGTCATATCAAGCCATAAGTAAAGAGCCCCGGTCCTTTCGTTGTTGACTTCCTTGAGTGGAATGCACCCAAGCTAGACTTTCTGTAGGTGACATCGTGAATGACGATGACAAGTTGATAGGTATCAATGTGACGTACTATCCAAGTCTTTGATGAGGGTCACAGCTTTGAATGATATTTCTATTGTTAATAAATTTCCTGACGTATTCTTGAAGTCTTCTTAGCCTACCCCTAGAGCGTGAAATCGAATTTTGTATTGACCCTAGTACAAAACCCATTTCTAAAACCCTCAAATATTTCTTCAACTAAAATAAATGTATAACGTGCCAAAGATGTTGACTCGAGCTGTTGAAGATTACGATCGTACCATTCAATAATATCGTGGGAAAGCAAACGTGGTAGCTGACGCGTTGAGTAGAAGATCGTTTGCGTTTACGAGTGCGATGTTGTTAACACAAAGGCCCATTTCGTACGACTTACAAATGATGAAGATAAAGTTAAAGACTCTAGGAAACCAAGTGAATGTAACGAATATACGAGTAGAATCGACTATAATCGATAAAGTTAAAGTCGCTCAAGCTACATACTAAGAGCTGATGAATGTGAAGAAGAAGGTTCAAGAGGGTGTTATTCTAGAAGCAAGAATCGACGAAGAGAGGAAATCTCAACCCTCGATTTAATTGGCCCATTTGAAATCCTCGATAAAGTAGGAAGCGTGGCCTATGACTCGCTTTTTTACCGCCAAGTATGTCATGCGTGTTCGTAACGTTTTTTTACGTAGATAGATGTTACGTAAATATGTGGACTAATAGAACCACATTATTAATTTAGAACTGGACGAGATAGCAGAAGATTTAACGTATGAGGAGATATATGTTAAAATCTTGGATAAGAAGAATCGTATTCAACACTCAAAGGTTATACCTCAAGAGTTGGAATTTGAAATGAAGACGAGGTATCCTCACCGCTCAAAGATACTAAGTAATCGTATATAAATTTCGAGGGCGAAATTCCATAAGGAGGGGAGATTGTGAGACCCCAGATTTTATGAATAAATATTTAATTTTCTCGAAATAAATTTTTTTGAATATTATGGTGTGGATTTGATATAATGTTATAGTTGTGGGTAATATTTATAAATTTTGCAAAGTACGCAAGTTGTTATATAATATTCGATTGGTGGGGAATATTGTTTTTGTTTGGGAATATCCGTATGATAAGACAATCATTGGTGGACCCCATGAACGGAATTATTGTCGGATCGAGAAAATGACAAAAATATTTTATGAAAATAACGACGGATGTTTTACCGTTATCTTTGTTGAACTACTCAGTAGTAAAGTAAAGAATACGATGTCTGGCGTGGTTGCATAGTAGAAGACACAGTATTGATTATTGATGCTTACGTGATAAGCCACTCAATTTTATTTTATTGGTATTATTAATGTAATAAAATGAATACTTTTATAAAGTTATTCTATAAATAGTAATATATTATATTCTATTATACATAGTGTTGATATAGTGTTTTGCATAGTAAAATCTTTTATATAAAATAAAATACTTTTATAAAGTTATTCTATAAATAGAATATATTATATTTTATTATGCATAGTGTTGCATAGTGGGTGATAGTGTTTTGCATGTAGTAAAATTTTTTATATAAAAATGTAATACTTTTATAAAGTTATCTGTTTCATTTAGACAATAATTAGAATATATTATATTTTATTATGCATAGTGTTTTCATAAGTGTTCAGATAAGTGTTTGCAGATAGTAAAATCTTTTATAAAGTTATTCATTTTATTAGATTATAAATAGAATATATTATATTTTATTTAAAAGATTTTGCTTTAAATATGGACCGTCAGATTAAAGTAAATCAAAGTAAATATGGACCATTCAGATTAAAGTAAATATGGACCGTTCATGAGTTAGTTACTATGCAGTCCATTTTTCTATAAATAGAAGCTCATTCATTCATTATTTCTTACGAATTCACTGAAACTCTAGAGAGAGAAACAATAGAGAGAAAGAAGAAAAGTATTCTGCTACTTCACTGCTTCTATATCCAGTACTCTTCTTTCTATGGTAGGGAATATTATTTGTTGTACTCGTAAGGGGTACTCTTTCTTTCTTATTTATGAAGAGAACTTCTGTTATTCCATTCTTTATTATTACATTTGAATAACTCAGATATACACGATGTGACGCCCCAAAATAGGTATACATCACCCATTCCGAGTTGTCAATACATGGTACGTAAACAACTACAACTTTATTATTACAACAGTAAAATTATGAGTTTGAATACAAATATTATCTTCTAGACAATATCTATACTCAAATAAATCCTCATCACATTTATTGATACATTATTTTACAAAAAAGGTGAGGACTACTAAACAACTCTCTCTAGAACCTTCATTCCATACCCCGACTCATACTCGCTATATTCTCGCCTCCTGAGAAGAAAAATGGAACAAAAAGGAAAAGGGTGAGCTCAACTAGCCCAGTAAAGAATATTATGACTAAGATAATATACAACAAATTATCATTAGTCTTCAACAGGAAAAAATCTAATAGAATACAATAGACAACAAGTTTTAAATCAATATTAAAGACAAAAATAATAATTCATTAGAAGAGTTAAGTAGAGAATGCAAACTACTATCTTCTATGTATGAATTTAAAAGTTCATCGCTCATCTTTTATCCCCGTAACATCAATCAATATATATACGGAATCAAATATTCATCTTTGCACTACTGAGGCCAAAGATATTCATCATTGGTCATGTTCATCTAAACACTGTTCATCTTGCACTACGGGCCAAAGATATTCATCGAAATCATTCATCTTTACACTAAAGCCAAAGATATTCAATAATATCATCATTTAAGACTGAGGATGATGAAAAATAATTTTAAAGAAACGAATCCAGTGAAACAAAATGACAAGGATTAAGGATTAAGGATTCGTACTTTGTTTTATCCATGTCGAAAAATACCTCAAAAATAATCATAGTGGTGTAAAATTCAAGAATGATCAAAACATGGATACAATCAAAGCTAGTAGCCACAATAGATATTTTAGATTTAAAAGGAAAATTTTCATTTTTGATGAATAGTGCCGTGATTCGTGAATAAGTGTCAGATATCGTGAATAAGGTCAGATACGTGAATAGTAACTCAGACACCAAAGGTTCCAAATTTGATAAAACTTGGATCAATATTTCAAAGATAATGATATTGAAGAAATAATATCATTCTGAAAAAAATAATATCCTTACCTCGTAAAAGACAAGATTTAATTTAAACACAGGATATAGGGCTATGACTTGAACTTACAATCGTATAGCAATACTCAAAATACTCACAAGAATACGCTCGATAATATAGAGAGAAAACTTGATTTCGGTGTGATTTTCAATTTTAACCTAAGCACCCTATTTATAGGAAAATGCTTAGAACACCAAAGTAGAAAATTTATTAAAATACTAATATATATATATATATATATATATATATATATATATATAATCTTCACGCACACCTTTGAATCTGAAATTCAGCAATTGAACACATGCCTCACACATGCAAAAAACGTTTTTTGTAAAAAAAATATTTAAAACTTCAAAAATTAATTATTTTGGAGCTTCAGAACTTCAATAATTCATAATAAATATCCCTTTTGTCAGAAAATTTGAATCTCGCGTCTCTCTATAGGAAATTCAATTCTCTACAACTTTTCAGAAGAAAGTTTTTCCAAATTCTAAATAGAAATTGACCGAAATCCACAAACGGGCGATTTTACAAGCTATAATCAAATTTCAGTCAAGAAATGGGGTCCACCGACACATAAAACATGCTTTAAATATTTTTGGTAACAAAAATACTCCTCCTCCACATATACTCATATATCCCACATTCATCGTAAAAATATCATCATTATTATATTATTAAAATATAATAATATATTTAAATGAATTATTTTATCAGAAAAAGATAAAATTTCAATTTTCCAACAATTGTGACATTAAAATTTTCTCCATCTATATCCACATAAAATCAATATTTTCCTCATCATATGAATCAATAATTAATTATTCACAAATAATATTACGAGAATCACAATATTGACAACGAGGCGGTTCTCAGAAAGAGGGGCTTTCAATAAGAATTTCTCTCATCTTGGCGCCGCAATTAGGTGACCAAACCTCTCATTAAATGTAACTTTCTAGACATTGCCAATAATGTTATCTAATAATATTATTAGGATAATATGAATTATTGCTTTGATAATGGAAAATATTGTATAGTGACAATTATTGAAACAACGGTAATATAAAATATCAACGCAAAGAATTATTGAATCAATAAAATAAAATTTGAGCGAAAGAACTATCGTAACAATTATTGAGTATTGCCTTCTTACGTAAGAATCAATAAGCGGTGCAATAACTGGTGTCTTCTTGTGTTTTAACCAGAGAGTATTTTAATAGTATTAATTGCAGAATAACTATGCCGTTATTTTTAAAGAACTTATATTTGTCGTTTTCTTCATCCAATCGCTTTCAGTTATGGGCGCATAAACGATCGCTTGCCATCGCATTTAATATTCCGACAAAGAAGAATATTCCACGACCAAACGAATATTCCCCGACAACAATGAATAGTTTATAACCACTTGCTTATTTTGAAATATTTGCGTATTTTACCCATAACTATCCACATTAATCAAATCAACACTTACTATTTCAAAATAGAGAAAATTAAATTTCATTAATAATAAGTTGGGGTCTTACAACCTCCCCTCCTTATGAAATTTCGTCCTCGAAATTGACGTACGTACTTGGTGTTTTGAAAAGGTGAGGATACCTCGCTTTCATTTATGTTTCTAACCCCCAGGTCATTTCCTCTATAGCATGGTTCCTCCACAAAACTTTAACTTGTGGTATGACCTTCGTGCGTAGGACATGCTCCTTCCTATCCAAGATCTTAACAGGTACCTCCTCATACGTTAAGTCTTCGACTATCTCGTCTGGTTCTAACTCAATAACGAGGTTCGGGTCTTTCACATATTTACAAAGTACAGATATGTGAAACACATTATGAACACGAGACATACTCGGAGGTAACGCAAGTCTATAGGCTACATTTCCTACTCGGTTAAGAATTTGAAATGGACCAATAAATCGTGGATTGAGCTTTCCTCTCTTCCCAAATCTTGTAACTCCCTTCCATGGAGCAACTCGCAACAATACATGATCCCCTATACTAAATTCCACGTCCTTTCGATGAAGATCCGCATAACTCTTTTGTCGATCTTGTGCTTGGTTTTATACGTTGTCGAATAATTTGGATCTTTTCGGTAGTCATACGTATTTAACTTGGGTCCCAACAATGTTGCTTCACCCACCTCATCCCAACATATTGAGAGCGACACTTTTCGTCCATATAATGCTTCAAATGGAGCCACACCTATACTTGCCTAATAAGCTGTTGTTGTAGGAGAATTCCACCAATGGTAAATACTTATCCCAACCGCCCTTGAAGTTCAGGACACGAGTCTTAATAAATCTTCAAGAGTTTGAATAGTCCTCTCGATCGACATGATCTGTTTGAGGATGGTATGCCGAATCAATCGTAAATCCGCGCCCATAGCTTTTTTGCAAGCTAACCCAAAATCTTGAAGTGAATCTTGGGTCATGATCCCAAACTATGGATCTTGGCATGCCATGCAACCTCACAATCTCATTTACATATATACTAGCAAGACGTTCAAGGAATAAGTCTCCAGATATCGCAAGCAAGAAATGAGCGAGACTTGGTTAATCTATCAACAATAACCCAAATAGCATTGATGCCTTGAGAAACCGTAGAAAGACCCAGAATGTGAAATCTATGGTAATGTGTTCTACTTCCATTTTAGAATCTTAAGTGGTTGCAACGGACCCTTAGGTACTAGATGCTCGCATTTACACGTTGGCAAGTTAAACACATCGAGATAAACTTTGAAATCTCTCTCTTCATATTGTTCCACCAAAATGTATGTCGAAGATCAAGATACATTTTAGTACTTCCATGATGGATTGCAAATGGTGTATTGTGTGCCTCCATCATAATCTTGTACTTCAAATCAGAGTCGTTAGGAACACAAAGTCTAGAGTGGACTCGAAGTATTCCTTCTTCATCAATTCTCGCCTTAGGAATAGCTCCTTCTTGTACTTTCTTCTTCATACGCATCATTTCCGGCCTGCGGTGGCTAGAGCAACCTTAACTTTTTCTATTAAAGTTGGCTCTATGCGTATACTTGACATCATCGCACTCATTCCTGCATATGATCTTCTACTCAACGCGTCAGCTACCACGTTCGCTTTTCTAGGATGGTATTGAATAGTGTGGTTGTAGTCTTTCAATAGCTCGAGCCAACGTCGCTGCCGCATGTTGAGTTCTTTTTGAGTGAAGAAATATTTAAGGCTTTTATGGTCTGAATATATCTCCACTTTCTCACCATATAGATAGTGCCTCCATATCTTTAGCGCGAAAACGACTGCTGCCAACTCTAGATCATGAGTAGGATAATTCCTCTCATATTCTTTAAGTTTTCGCGAGGCATAGGCTATGACTTTCCCCGTTGCATGAGAACACATCCTAACCCTTTTCCCGAAGCATCAGAGATAAGAAATCCATCCGAACCAGATGGTATTGTTAGAAAAGTCTTGAAATAAGTCTCATCTTAAGCTCTTGGAAACTCTTCTCGCATTCTTCGCTTCTAAACGAATTTTGTATCCTTCCGAAAGTTAATTTGAGTTAATGGAGTAGAGATTCGAGAAAACCCTTCCACGAATCTCCGATAATAACCAAACTAGACCTAGAAAGCTACGATTGCTTGGCCACCGACTTCTATTGCTCCAACTTTGTATTGCTTCAATCTTCACGGGTCCACGGATACTCCATGTTTTGACACTGACGTGCCCAAGAAATGCTACTTCCTCAAGCCGTAACTCGCATTTCTTCAATTTGGCATATAGTTTGTTTTCACGAAGCCTTTGGAATACCCGACTTCAAATGGTGCTCATGATCTTCACGACTTTTGGAATATATGAGGATTTCATCAATAAAGACAACAACAAACCGATCCAAATATTCCTTGAATACTCGGTTCATCATATCCATGAAAGTCAAGAAGAGCATTAGTCATCCAAAGACATGACTAAGAATTCATAATGCCCATCTTGAGTTTTAAAGCGTCTTTGGAATATCCTCGATTCTAATCTCAAATTGATGATATCCGTAAGCTAAGATCATTTTTAAAAAATTGTGCCCCTTGCAATTGGTCAAACAAGTCATCAATACGAGGTAGAGGATACCTATTCTTGATGGTGACATGGTTCAATTCCGATAGTCAATATAAAGTCGCATACTCCCGCTCTTTCTTCTTTACTGAATAAAACTGGAGCACCCCAAGGAGATGTACTTAGGACGAATGAAACCGATGTCCAACAATTCTCGTAGTTAGACCTTTAATTCACGAAGTTCAATAGAGCCATTCGATATGGGGTTTTAGAAATGGGCTTTGTACCAGTTCAAGATCAATAAAGAATTCAACTTCACGTTACGGGGGTAGACCGGGGAAGTTCTTTAGGAAATACGTCGGAAAGTCAATAACAATAGGAATATTATTCTAATTTGACGTGTCTTTATTCAAATCCATAACATGGGCTAAGAAAGCTTGACATCCGCTTTTTCAATAAACGAATAGCTTTATGATTAGATATGATGCGATGATTGATTTTAATGGTTTAGTTGCTTGAATTGCATAACAAAGTTGGTTAGGAATATGAAAACTAACAACCTTTTAAAACAATCAATTTTGGCATGATGAGTAGTTAACCAATCAATCCCTAAAATCACATCAAAAGCAAGTATCTTTAAAGAGATAAGGTCAATGTGTAAAGTGATGGTGCCAACTTGAATCAAACAAGATTTATAAAAAGTGGATGTGATGAAAGTTTCTCCTAACGGAGTTTCCACATATAGGTCAAAGTCTAATTTCTCCGAGTCAAGTTTAAACGTTGAGCACAAGGCGGGAGAGATAAATGAATGGGTAGCACCCAGGTATCAAGTAAGGTATAAACTTCGCAAGAATTTATAAATAGCTTACCCGTGATCACCTAGTTTGGGTTCCTCGCATTTTAATGATCACAACAACGCTCTTCCCGTAACCGTTGACTTTGACTTTTCTTCTAGACGATCTTTTGAGTCACCGTCCCCCATTGAACTAGGTTTCGCTACTGCATAATCTCGAGCGATATGTCCTTCCTTTCCACAATTATAGCATACCATGAATCTGTTAGGGGCGGTTTGACCGATATGTCCTCTTTCCCGTGATTTATAGCATATACGACCGGTGGTCGTTCTCCTCCCTTAGAACCGATTGTCGCCAAAGACTGTGCGTCTTCACATGGTCGTTGTTAAATCTCCTCCTCGACTCGCTTCTTCTATTTTCATGGCCATGATTACCACAAGAGTGGTTACCATTTTTGTCCGTCTGTTTCTTTCTCCTTTGGTTATCGTTATACATTGATCGCTATCTCGGTATGATCCTCGGTTATGGTCCCTCGGTTGAACATACTCGTTATCTCGCTCTAACAATTGAGCCCTCGTTAACAACATCCGAATAGAGAGAAAATTTATGAGAAATGAGATATTGTTGTATCTTGGGTTTCAAACCTCTCGAAACATCCGCGTCATACGTTCCTCATTCTCCACCAAATGAGGTGCAAACACGGATAACTCTGCAAACTTTGCTTCGCATTGAGACACCGTCGTGTTGTTTTGTTCTAATCGATGAACTCCACTTCCTTCATACGATTTAACACTTTCGGAAAGTATTTGTCATTAAATAGTTTCAAACGTCTCCCAAGACATGCCGAAAGTGGGTTTGGATGGGTACGCTTCACGCACTCCTACCCGTGAGTCCGCCTTGCCACGAAAACATAAAGGTGGCGAATGGAACCTTCGTTCCTCTGTGCATCCCAAGACATCGAATATCTTGGTAATTTGTTTGACCCATGTTTCCGCCGCATGATCGGATCCGGCTTTCCCTTAAATTTCGTGGTCCCAACTCTTTGAACTGTTTGATTGTGATAACCCGTGAATTGTTATTATTTCCTCCCGTATTTTGAACACGAGTCTCCTCGTCTCGATTTTGCATGAATCGCAAAAAGCTTCTAAACATCCCCTCGGTTATCATCCGCTTTCGGTGGTGTTGTTTCATGGGAGGAACATTGCCATTGTTGCAGACGTTCTCCTCGTTGGTGAGTACAAAGGCTCCACACGGTCTCATTTCCATTTGTTAATATTCTCATCGACATTCTCAAATACATCATAAAATAAGGGTTAATAAAGGAAATCAATATATCACATAATATCCTTATATACTGACCAACTAACAAATAAGCTTAGGTAGGACACACTAGCAAAGGATTTACTCGTCTCTCCCCTCCTAGTTCTATTCCCCGATCTCCGCCAAAGATCATATCCCTAAGCTCTGATACCAACTGTGACGCCCCCAAAATAGGTATAAATCTCCCATTCTGAGTTGTCAATACATGGTACAAAAACAACTACAACTTTATTAATACAACATTAAAATTATGAGTTTGAATACAAATATTATCTTCTAGACAATATCTATACTCAAATAAATCCTCATCACATTTATTGATACATTATTTTACAAAAATGGTGAGGACTACTAAACAACTCTCTCTAGAACCTTCATTCCATACCCCGACTCATACTCGCTTATATTCTAGCCTCACGAGAAGAAAAATGGAACAAAAAGGAAAAGGGTGAGCTCAACTAGCCCAGTAAAGAATATTATGACTAAGATAATATACAACAAATTATCATTAGTCTTCAACGGGGAAAAATCTAATAGAATACAATAGACAACAAGTTTTAAATCAATATTCGCAGCGGAAATAATAATTCATTAGAAGAGTTAAGTAGAGAATGCAAACTACTATCTTCTATGTATGAATTTAAAAGTTCATCGTCCATCTTTTATCCCTGTAACATCAATCAATATATATCTGGAATCAAATATTCATCTTTGCACTACAGGCCAAAGATATTCATCAGTTGGTCATGTTCATCTAAACACCTGTTCATCTTTGCACTACGGGCCAAAGATATTCATCAGAAATCATTCATCTTTGCACTACAGGCCAAAGATATTCAATAATATCATCATTTAAGACTGAGGATGATGAAAAATAATTTTAAAGAAACGAATCCAGTGAAACAAAATGACAAGGACTAAGGATTAAGGATTTGTACTTTGTTTTATCCATGTCTAAAAATACCTCAAAAATAATCATAGTGGTGTAAAATTCAAGAATGATCAAAACATGGATACAATCAAAGCTAGTATCCACAATAGATATTTTAGATTTAAAAAGGAAAATTTTCATTTTTGATGAATAGTGCCAGTATTCGTGAATAAAGTGTCGATACGTGAATAAGGCCAGATACGTGAATAGTAACTCAGACACCAAAAGTTCCAAATTTGATAAAAACTTCAGATCAATATTTCAAAGATAATGATATTGAAGAAATAATATCATTCAGAAAAATAATAATATCCCTTACCTCGAAAGACAATTCTTTAAAGTAAAAACAGGATATAGGCTATGACTTGAACATTAACCGTATAGCAATACTCAAAATATACTCAAAATACTCACAAGAATACGCTCGATAATATAGAGAGAAAACTTCATTTACGGTGTGATTTTCAATTCTAACCTAAGCACCCTATTTATAGGAAAATGCTTAGAACACCAAAGTAGAAAATTTATTAAAATATAATATATATATATATATATATATATATATAATCTTCACGCACACCTTTGAATCTGAAATTCAAAGAATTGAACACATGCCTCACACATGCAAAAAACTTTTTTTGTAAAAAATATTTAAAACTTCAAAAATTAATTATTTTGGAGCTTGAACTTCAATAATTCATAATAAATAGCCCTTTTGTCGGAAAATTGAATCTCGCATTTTTTATAGGAAATTCAATTCTCTACAACTTTGCGAGAAGAAAGTTTTTCCAAATTCTAAATAGAAATTGACCGAAATCTATAAGCAGGCGATTTACACAATCAGTAATCAAATTTTCGGTCAAGAAATGGGGTCCACAAACACATAAAACATGCTTTAAATATTTTTGGTAACAAAAATACTCCTCCTCCACATATACTCATATATCCCACATTCATCGTAAAAATATCATCATTATTATATTATTAAAATATAATAATATATTTAAATGAATTATTTTATCGAGAAAAAGATAAAATTTCAATTTTCAACAATTGTGACATTAAAAATTTTCTCCATCTATATCCACATAAAATCAATATTTTCCTCATCATATGAATCAATAATTAATTATTCACAAATAATATTACGTAATCACAATATTGACAAACTGTGCAGTTCCCAAGAAAGAGGGGCTTTCAATAAGAATTTCTCCTTCTTGGCGCATGCAATTAGGTGACCAAACCTCTCCTTATGTAACTTTCTAGACATCGCCAATAATGTTATCTAATAATATTATTGAGATAATATGAATTATTGCTTTGATAATGGAAAATATTGTATAGTGACAATTATTGAAACAACAGTAATATAAAATATCAACGCAGCAATTATTGAATCAATAAAATAAAATATTGAACAATAACTCATCGTATCAATTATCGAGTAATGCCTTCTACGTAAGAATCAATAATTGGTCCAATACCGCGTATCTTCTTGCGTTTTAACCACCGAGTATTTTAACAAAGATTAATCTGTAATAACTACGCCGTTATTTTTAAACAACTTATATTTGTCGCTTTCTTCATCCAATCGCTTTCAAGTTATGGGGCCCACAAAAGGTGCGTATCGTCGCATTTAATATTTCCGACAAAAAAATATTCCACGACCAAACGAATATTCCCCGACAACAATGAATATTTTATAACCACTTGCTTATTTTGAAATATTTGCGTATTTTACCCATAACTATCCACATTAATCAAATCAACCCTTACTATTTAAAAATAGAGAAAATTAAATTTCATTAATAATAAGTTGGGGTCTTACACGCGGGCTACCCTATACTTGATGAAATTCTTCTAATATTCCATTCTTTATTATTATGTTAGAATATCATGTCTGTGCGTTTTACGCGGGACCTGGTTCCAGTCTTTATTATTCTATTGGAATATCCTCATAAATGCGTACGCTTTGACCGACCGTTCCGTTATTTAGTATATTCGTTGGAATAACTTTGTCAATGCGAAGTATCGCATGCATGGTGATTTTGTTGTTATTCCATTCTTTATTATTCTCATTGGAACATCATGCATCTTAATTTTGCTCGACACGGTTCCATTATTATTATTTTTGGGAATAACTTGTACTATAAGTAATCTTTGCATGCATGGTAATTTCTTTTGTTATTCCATTCTTTATTATACTCGGTGGTTAAAGTTTTGACTTCTATACTCCATGAAATTAGTGGAATATCCTTGATATTTGCGCTTCATCCAAAGATCTTTTCATGGAAATATTCTTCCGAGCATTCTTGAATTTTACTCTCAAAGCAAAGATCATGTTGACAATTTGGACGTTATTGGTTCCTAGATAAATTAATTCTTGAACTTGTTTTATTGAATTATTATGTCATTGTCATCATCCTCATGTTTATATTATGTTGAAAGTTATCTCGTATTCAGTAGTGCATAGATGGACTTGGTATGATTATGACTGAGGATTATTCGGTATAATCATGGCCAGTAATGTTATGATGTGGAAAAAGTCCTCATTGCCCGTAGTGCATTGATGGGCAGTTTTTGGTATGATTATGGCATATGGATTCTCTTGACGGGTGCAAAGATGAATTGTTTTATGGCATGATCAGAACGTTGATGAAAACATGATTATCTTTGGCCCGTGGTGCATGGATAATTCGTGGTCGTGATACTTAAAGAATATCCTCGGCCAGAAAGTGCGAGGGTGATTCGATGATGTGGATTATTTATTGTCGAGTCCCAGCGATAAAAGTGATGAAAAACCTTTTAAATCATAGAAGATCGTAGATTTTATTCCCTACTTGACTCTTCTAATGGATTGCTTATTCATCACCGCAGATTAAACTTGATAGTTATTATATTTTATCGGTTTAACAATGTTCAAGGCTAACGATAAATTATTACGCATTATCTTAGTCATAATATTTTTCTTTCGGGCTAGTTGAGCTCACCATTTCTTTCTTCGTTCTCTTCAGTGAAATGAGAACGTAGTTGGGACTAGTCGGAAAGCAGTGATGGTCCTAGATGGTGCATTAGTAGTCCTCACTATTATGTGAAATAGTGTGATAATAATTGTAATGAGGACTCCTTTTGAGTTTGTATACTCTCTAGTAGACAATATTTGTATTCAAACTCACAGTTTATGTTTTGTCGTATTGTACACGACAGTTGTATTATTAAGTTGTATTTGAATTCTGTACCATGTATTTGGCGACTCAAGATGGGTGATGTATACCTAATTTTGGGGGCGTCACACCTATATTCCAACAAAGCTTACACCGTCCACTGACGATCCAAACCGAATACAGATCAGAGTTAAAGAAGAATGGACAGACAACGAGAAGAGAGCTGCCTAACTTAATAAGAAGGCCAAGAACATCCTGTTCCAATCCTTGGAAGACGATCTGTTTGAAAACGTTGTCAACAGCAAAACAGCTAAGGAAGTTTGGGAAGCACTACTGATCATGCACGAAGGAACTGAAGAAGTTAGAGAGAACAGACAATCTCTTCTGACACATCAATATGAAATGTTTGCTCATGTCCAAGGAGAAAACGTAACTGCCGCCTATAAAAGATTCAACGTTCTGCTCAACTCTCTACGAGCATATGGAAAGGTCTATCCTAACAAAGATCTGACCATAAAGTTCATGAGAGCCCTACCAAGAAGGTGGGATGCCAAGACCACGACAATAAGAGAATCAAAGAATCTTAATGAGATGATAGTTCAACAGCTATATGGCAATCTCCTGACATATGAACTAGAGCTGACCCAACGTGCTGAAACCTTATCAGAAGGAAGAAGGAAGGATAAGGGTGTTGCTCTCAAGGCAAATGAAGGTGCATCAAAAGTCATCACTGAGATTGACTCTGATTATGATGAAGACTTTGTTATGCTGGTAAAGAGACTAAGAAGGTTCATGCGACAAGGCAGAATCAGCAAGACAAAGAAGGTCAGCAATTACAACAGCCAGGAGCAAATGAATGATCTATGCTACAACTGTAAAAACCCTGGCCACTTCATCGCAAACTGCAACAAACCTATCAAAGAAGAACTAAAGAAGAAAACACATGCAAAGAAGGAATACAAAGGAAACAAGAGGCCTCAGAAAAGAGACAAAGGTCTGGTAGCTGGAGGATCGTGGAGTGATTCAGATAATGACTCCAATGCTGACTCCGGAGTTGAAGAAGAACCGCAAATGGCCAATATGTGCTTAATGACCAAACATGCAAAGGACAAACAAAACCTCAATATACATGATTTAAGTCTCGATGAGGTATTTGACTTCAACTCTCCTGATGTAGATATGAGTGATTTAAGAACTGCTTTGCATGGCATAACCACTGATCTACATCAATACATGAAGTGGTTCAGAGTCTTGTCTAAGGATCATTCACTCCTTCAAGAGGAGAAGAAGAAAGTTCAAGAAGAGCTTGAAACAGCCCTTCTAAGTACTAATCTTCTTTCCAAGCTTGAGGCTGAGAATGATACTTTAAAACAGACAAACACACTCAATGCACAAAGAGAGTCTATTCTAACCTCTAAAATTGAGGATCTAGAGAAGACTATCTCTGTATGGAACAAATCCTCATCATCCATGGACTACCTGCTCTCTAGTCAGAGAAGCACATTCGACAGAACATGCTTAGGCTTTGGGGAATCCATCTCAGAGCCTTGTGTGGAAAAGACAAAGGAAACTAGCACTAGTAATGCCTCAAGTTTTAGTAGAGGCATTGCCTTTGTGAAATCCTCACAGTTGGAAGAACCAATTCAACCTTGTTCTACTGCTTCCATTTATACTCAAAGGAGTAAAGGATCTCATGTTGGCCTGGGATTTATAAAAGAGAAGTGTAACCTAACCTTTACTCCCCAACCTCGAAGAATCGTAGAGTCAAGTGAGACTAACTCTACGAATCAACTGGGAAGAAACAGTAGAGGTAAGGCACACTCATCTCTACCTATGAAACCCAATGACACGTGGAAGAAAGAGAATCAGTTTAACAGAAGCATACTTAGGGAACCACACAAGTCCAAGTGGAGGATGAATCATCATACACACACAGGCATGCATCATAATAAATGTTTCATATGCAATAAATACGGTCATAGGGCTATAAAATGTTATTATAACTCCCTGCATGTGAGACCCAAGATTAGACAGATTTGGGTCCCCAAAGGTACTAACAAAGAACGACCCATGCAAATATGGGCACCAAAATGAAGGTTCAAATGTTTTGACATGAAAGGAGCTCCACGATCTCAACATGGTATCTGGACAGTGGATGCTCAAGGCATATGACAGGGAACAAATCCCTACTATCTCATTACATAGAAAAGAGGGCCCCTCGGTCATCTTTGGAGACAACGGCTCGGGAAAGACAAGAGGTTACGGCTCTGCTGGCAATGGTGCAGTATCTTTCAGCAAAGTAGCTTATGTGGAAGGTCTCCAACACAACCTTCTAAGTATCAGCCAACTCTGTGACAAGGGTCGTCAAGTGACATTCCTCAACAATCAATGTCAAGTCAGAGATTTCAAGACATCTGCTGTAAAGCTAACCGGGATAAGAGAGGGAAATGTCTACACAGTGGATCTTGGTCAACTAAGCTCAGATGAAACAATATGTTTTATGGCAAAAGCATCTGAAGAAATGAGTTGGCTATGGCATAGACGGTTGTCTCACTTAAACTTCAAAAGCATGTCCAAACTGGCATCAAAAGACCTAGTAGCTGGCCTACCCAAGTTCAACTTCGTGAAGGAAAGGCCATGCAATGTCTGTCAGCTTGGAAAGCAAACCAGAAGCTCATTCAAGAGCAAGACTATCAACTCTATTGGCAAGCCCATGTAGTTGCTCCACATGGATCTCTTTGGGCCAATCCCAACAACTAGTCTTGGAGGAAAAAGGTACTCTCTAGTCATAGTCGACGACTACACCAGATTCACATGGGTATTCTTCCTAACTTCAAAGGATGAAACGAGCTCTGAATTAATCAAGATGTTCAGACTGGTGATGAACAAAAAAGGAGGGAAAATCAAGGTCATAAGGAGTGATCATGGAAGAGAATTTAATTTCTCAGAAATAGACCAGTTCTGCACAGACAATGGCATTAGTCATAACTTCTCAGCTCCACGAACTCCTCAACAAAATGGAGTTGCTGAAAGAAAGAACAGAACCTTGATAGAGGCTGGTAGGACTCTACTAGCAAATGACTAAATCGCTTGAATACTTCGAAGCGAAGTCGTTAACACTTTGCATGCTACACGCTTGAAAGCAGATCACTAATACACTCTACGATCAAGAAGATGCCCTACGAACTATGGAAATGAAGAAAGCCAAGTGTAAGCTACTTTCATGTTTTCGGCTGTGTATGCTAAATTCTCAACAATGGAAAGCAGTACCTGACAAAATTTCAGCCCAAGTCAGAAGAAGGAATCATTCTTGGATATGCCACAGACAGCAAGGCTTACAGAGTGTTCAACAAGAAGACACTGAATGTTGAAGTCTCAATACACATCATCTTTGATGAAACTGACTTAGACAAAAAAGTGCCTCAAGACACTACGACCGATAGTGCAGACACTACGAATGAAGTCGTCGAGCTCAACACTACGATCGTAGTGCCAGACAGTGAAATCGTAGAGCATAAGAATGTGATCGTAGAGAGGTCAATACAAGACAGTGAGCCTCCACTCCAAGAAGAAGAGATAGACCTTGAGGACTTAAGACAAGAAGGCATCAGGACATATGTCCCAACCGGTAACAGATGGGCAAGAGATCACACTCAGGATCTAATCATTGGAGATCCAAGTGCTAGAGTTAAAACAAGATCTGCTACTTAGAATGAATGCTTTTATCTTAGCTTCCTGTCACAAATAGAGCCAAAGAAGATAGAGTATGCTATGGAAGACTCCAGTTGGATAGAAGCCATGCAGGAAGAACTCAACCAATTTGAACGAAACAAAGTATGGAGATTGGTACCAAGACCAAAGTGTCATCCTGTGATAGGAACTAAGTGGGTCTTCAGAAAAAAATGGATGAAGATGGGGTCATAACCAGAAACAAGGCAAGATTAGTTGCAAAGGGCTATTCTCAAGAAGAAGGTATCGACTACGATGAAACATTTGTACCTGTTTCTAGACTGGAAGCCATCAGAATCTTTCTTGCCTTTGCTGCCCACATGAAGTTCAAAGTCTTTCAGATGGATGTCAAGAGTGCATTTCTAAATGGAGAACTCCAAGAAGTCTATGTAGAGCAACCTCCAGGTTTCATCAATCCATCTCTTTCCAATTATGTCTATAGATTAGATAAAGCTTTATATGGTCTTAAACAAGCACCTAGAGCATGGTATGAAACACTGACTAACTTCTTAATTGAAAATGGGTTCACTAGAGGTAGAGTAGATACCACACTATTTCTTAGAAAGCATAAAGATAAAGTCTTACTAGTTCAAATATATGTTGATGATATTATTTTTGGTTCTACTAACGAAAAGTTATGCAAGAGATTCTCTAAGCTAATGCAGAGCAAGTTTGAAATGAGCATGATGGGTGAGCTGAATTTCTTCCTTGGACTGCAAGTAAAGCAGACTGATGAAGGAATTTTCATAAACCAAGCCAAGTACATCAAAGACTTACTAAAAAAGTATGGCATGGAATCAGCCTCTCCCATGAAAACACCAATTGCTCCTACAACCAAGCTTGACAAGGATGAGAAAGGTAAAAGTATTGATATCACTCGATACAGAGGTATGATAGGTTCTCTTTTATACCTAACTGCCAGTAGACCAGACATAATGTTTGCAACACGCATATGTGCTAGATTTTAGGCTAATCCTAAAGAGTCACATTTATCTACTGTAAAGAGGATCTTCAGGTATCTCAAGGGTACACCTTACTTGGGGCTTTGGTACCCCAAGGAATCCTCATTTGAACTAACAGGATACGAGATCTTTGATTTTGCAGGATGCAAAATAGATAGAAAGAGTACCAAGTGGCACCTATCAATTGCTAGAAACAGACTTGTGTCCTAGTTTAGCAAAAAGCAAAACTCGTATGTCTACTTCAATTGCAGGAAAAGTGAATACATTCTTTGTTGGCATTTGTTGTGCTTTCGAGATCCTATGGATGAAAAATCACTAGTCGACTATGGGTTTGACTTCAAATCTATTCCCATTCACTGTGATAACACAAGTGCCATAGCAATAACTCATAATCCTGTTATGCATTCTAGAACTAAGCATATTGAAATAAGGTATCACTTCATTAGGGATCATGTGCAAAATGGAACTATATCCTTACAATATATCCCTACTGAAAATCAACTTGCTGATGTTTTTACAAAACCTCTAGATGAATCCAGATTTAACAAGTTAATAAGTGAGCTAGGCATGCTAAATCTACAACCATAAAATATATGCTCTAGATTGTGCTAACCATAATAGATACAAAGGCCGAACTCAAATCGTAGACATGATCAAGGAAAGTCCATCGTAGAGTTGGAAAGACAAAACCACCTCAACGACCGTATCAAAGAATCAACCATCGTAGAGCAGACTCAACGATGACAAAAGCCTCATCAACAAAGCAAGAGTACACCCTGTGATGATAAGCTTCAAAATAAAGCAATCCTTCTGATAAGCGTCTCAGGAACAAACCTAACCCTTGACTCACTCCAAGAGGTTGGCCCTTCCTGAGTTTCCTTAAAAGAATGCTTTATCAAAAACTCATCACAAGGTTCAGGACAGACTCGACGATCATAGCTCAAACTCGACGAATGATTGACAGACTCGACGATCGTAGCTCAGACTCGACAAAAGCAAAGCACTCAACGATCACTGAACTACCTCAACGGTCGTAATCCTCCTTAAGGACACCCTCACCGAAAAAGCTAAGGCAAATCAAGACAATCTGCATACCAAAATCGTAGAGCCAAGCAAAAGTCGACACCTGTCCCACTAAGCGAAAAAGAAGAGAAGGAAGTTACAAGTACAAATTGAAATCGTATTTTTGAAATCTTAAGTTTAAAAGATTATCTCTCTCTCTCTCTCTCTCAAAGAAAAAGCCCTAACTCAGAAGAAAGCTCAGTCGAATCTCACTTCCAGTTGAAAAATCAATGGCGTCATCCAATGTTATCTCAGGCTACAGACTCTGCTTTGACGAGTTCAAGACAGCTCCACCAAAATTTCAGAAGACCCTGGCGCTACTAAAGAAGGCGGGTCTTAAAGAGGCTCTGGGCGAAGACACACTAATATATCCCAAACTGGTGAAAGAGTTCTACAAGAATGGTGTGTTTGAAAACAACACCATCACTACAAAAGTAAGGGGAGTAGAAATCAAACTGAAGGCAGAGGACTTCAATCTTACCCTAGGTCTCAAAAATGAAGGGCATCCATACTTAGATATCGTAGACTTCCAAGAGGGACTAAGAAAAATGCATCACAAGAAAACCCCCTCTGTGAAAGGGTACAAGAAGGAGTTCCCGCAGAGGTACAAATTTTTATCTGTTATTATTGGGAAATGTATATGCTGCAAGAGCTCAGGTCATGACTCGATGAATGAAGCTCAACTTAAGCTCATGACTGCCATGTATTTATGGTATACAACTCAACTATGGAGCTATATTACTCGAGTGGATTGGCAAGTGGATCATCAACTCGAAGAAATCAAAAAGCCCTCAGAAGATGCTATATGGGCTTTTCTTGAGTATCATTCTGCAATCTGCACTGGGTGACAAAATTGGGGATGAAGAAGGAGAAGCCATCAACCCAAATCGAAGAATGACCCAACAGTTGTTTGAAAACTGGAAGAGGAACCCTGCTGAGTATGTTCGAATGATGACAAAATGCAATGGAAGAACTGGGGATCTGAAGAACTCAGGCTTTCTAGGAAACATGTCTGTGGTCAGGGAGATCGAAGGAGAAGAAGAAATCAACAAAGAAGAACCCTCTGTCCTTACCAGAAAAAGCAAGGGCAAGAGGAAGCTAAGGGCTAGACAGGTGGAAGAGCCTCAAGGATCTACTGCTGATATCCCTGTAGAGTCCTCTAATATAGAGACTCTGAGGATTCTAAGGAGAAAGCAGCGGCAAGATGAAGCAGATGAGGATCAAGCTACCATATCCTAGATCCTGAAGAAAAATAAAGTTGGTCATAAGTCCAAAAGGCCATCAGTCACCTCAATCGTAGAGTCTCTACTGTTCGTGGAGACCAGACCAAGCATGGCAGACAAAGAGGTGGCTGCTTTAAGCATAGTGGCTGTTGAATAGGACAAAGCTGAGATTCAAGAGAGTCCTGAATTTGTGGCTAAACCCAACAAAGCAAGGAGAAAGCTGGTTAAGAAGTACATTCTTGAAAATAAAAAGGTGCTCGAGAAGGAAGCAAAGAGTATGGTTGCTAAGAAGGAAATATCCAGAGCAAGTCAAGAGGACAATGCTCCAGCTGAGGGGGAGATCCATGAAATTCTCATGATAGAGAATACACCAGCTGATGGGGAAATGCCTGAAACTCAAGAAGATGCTCCAATTGAGGGGGAGTTTATGAGCTTACCAGAAAATGATCAAATTGAGGGGGAGCCTAAAGATATCTCCATGGCAGAAGAGGATGTCCTTGCCAGAAATAAAAATGAACCAGTGCTAGATCATCAAAAGCCCATTGAGATAATGGAGTCCTTCAACGAAGACAGAGAAGAGGAATATGATGATGATGACCTTCAGATCATTGGTGTGGGCAGAGATGGGTATAGAAGCTACCTATACAATCAGATGTTCTCATACCTACCCATGATGCCATACCATCAAGCCCAAATCAACAACTCTTGGGATCACATGTTCTGGAGTTTCAAAGAATATCCGGCCATCTCAGTGCTGGCTCATGGATTCCCAGGGAGATTCCACTTTGCAAAGAAGTTGATTACCAACACCTCTTTCTCAAAGGATAAACTTGAGGTACTATCTATCCCTACTCACTTCAGAGTTAATCATTTGCCATCATCATCATTTAGTCAATTCTATGAATTCCCTCGATGGTTGGAAGTGATTCTTAATCCAGTAAATCAATTTCCTGTTGCAGAATCCCAAAATTCTGTAACTGAGGAACCAAATGCAGCCAACTTTATTTTGCTCCCACAAACCACCATCTCTACGATCCATGACTCTAGCCCAGTCGTAGAGTCCCAAATAGAAATCGTAGAGCCTCATAGTCCAAACATTGAAACTCAGGCCCCTCCATCAGACATACCATCCTCCTCCTCCAATGACTATTTTAGTCTTGATCTTGCTCTCTACTCACTGCAAGATAAATCCCAAAAACCAACCCCTCCATTCAACCATCCTCAAACCAATGATACTCTCCCAAATCTGCCCATAAAGGATGACCTGAAGGAAGTGACCAAGGATATGGTCAAGAACATAGAAGAAAGCCTTGAATCTCACTTCGACCTCATTCATATCCGGCTGAACCAAATGATCACAGCTTTAAATAATTTTCCCAGCACTATGAATGCTGAGCTTACAAAGAAGCTGAGGATAATTATCCAAGAAATTTTGAAGAGCATGAAGGACAGAGATGAGATTCACTTCCAGATAGTCGCTAAGCAAAGAGAGGCTGTTCTTGAAATGCAAAAAAATCAAGAAGTTCAAAATAAACTTATGCTGGAGAACTTCATCAACTTGAAAGTCTCAGTCCAAGAATTCCAGAAATCCTATGTCAATCAGGAATGTCAGAATGACATTGTTCTCACAGCCCTCCGAAACAAAGAAGCAAGGTCTGAAAAACAGATCAAGGAAAGTAGAGAGGACATTGCTCAGACACAAAGCCAACTGAACAAGCTTGTTCAAGGAGTGAATCAACTTTCTGCAGACATTCGAACCCTTGATACTGACATAAAGGGGGAGAATAAAGGGAAAGGAGCTCAAGGAGGTCATGGTAGCCAAGAAAGGGGAAGAGGACAATTTTCACGAAGCCCTCCTGCAAGATAGTTCCACCAACAGACTGCACGATCAAGCAACCAGACTCAACGATCTGATCAGCAGGAAGTCTTCATGGCTCAGCCTTTAAGAAATCAAGGGCCAACTATCAGCTCACCAAATGTGACCACCACAGGCCTAAGAATGCCAATTGGATATCTAGCATTCATGAATAGGCATGATCACAACCCGATAGTAAGTCCGAGTGAGCTGGAAGAGTTAGCCAGAAGATATGAAGCTAGTAAGAAAAGAAGGGCTGAGGAGTATGCCAATCCTCCAAGGAAGAGGTCAAGGAAACAGAGATAAGTTGAAACTTAAATTTCCTATTGATGTAATGCTGAATTGTAATATCTTCTTATCATCAATAAATTCATGCTTATTCTCTAGAAATTTCAGCTGCTCACTGAAATACTATGTCATGTTTAAATTTCCTGCAAATGCATCTAAACACTAATAATCATGACAACAAATCTCCTTGGTTATGTCAACATCAAATAGGGGGAGATTGTTGGGAGAATGCATATTATGATTTGATGTTTTAATGTATATGCTCATGATTATTTGTAAAGTCCTTCAACTAAGATATGTACGAGGACTTAGTGATAGATCAAATTTGTTAGGTTGGTCTAAGCTCTTATCGTGTATCATTCTGTAATAGAATGTATAGATAGAAAGATCAAAGCTGTTAGGTTGATCTTGAGATGTAATAGATAGGCTTCGAAGAAATCGTAGTGTATCATCTGATCAACATTGCAGAAGTCAAGGCATAAAATGTAGAGCTTCGAAGATCGTAGTTTGCCTGCCTTGAAGGGACTTTTCAGAAATCGTAGAGTGGTCCCAATGTTTGTCGAGCCATCTCAACGATCGTAGTGTGCTGAAGGAAACATGGAGTTTACAAGTCAACGATCGTAGTGTGCTCTCGAAAACATAGAGTTAGAACCTAGCAAACAAAGATCGTAGTGTGCAGAGGTTTAAGAGAAATCATAGTGCTCTTAGCTGATAACATCAGATCAAGCACCAAGGCAACAAGTCACTATGATCTGAATCATAGAGTATCAGGATACAAATCATAGAGCATCATCTGTCTTATGTCAAAAAACGTCGAGCCTCATGATATGTGTGAAGACAGATTCCAACATATGAGGAATGGATTCTAGACGTTGCAGTACTCATCAGTCCCAAAGTAATATGAAATATCCTTAGTATGCAACAAAGAAGCGTATTGAAGAAGCTAAGGAAAGTACCATTGGTAAGGGGGCAAAACACCTTTTCAGGTGTTAGGTGAGAAAGCAGTCTGCTGTGTTAGTGGGCCAGAATGCAGTTTCAGAAGATGTGCAGAAATGTCTCCATCAAAGATTATAAAAGTTAAATGCATTTAATGCCTCAACGGATGGATCCAACGGATAGTTTTCAAGATCACATATATACAAATCAGACAGATGAGAGTAAACTAAGCAAACAATGAACAAACAAGGTGAACAACTCTCAAGCTCAACTCTACGATCTGAGATATTGTAAAGCTTGCTCAGCTACTCAGTTCTTACGAACAAGTGCTTACACAGCAACTGAGTAGCAACCATCAAGAACTCAACATTATCAACCAACTAAAGAAGAGTACCAAGTCTGCTGGACTTGAAGAGTTTGCAGTGAACTATAAGAAAGCCAAATCTACTGGACTTGAAGAGTTCAAGAGTGAACTAAGAAGTTCCTAGACTGCTGGTCTAGAAGGAACCTGTGTGATTCAGAAGTTGTAAAAGACATCCTTAGTGGATATCCTACTCGTTGAGTAGAAGAGTGGACTAGGAGCTTTAAGTGCTCTAAACCACTTAAAAATGACTGTGTCTTTTACATTCATAACTATAACTGCTATATCTACCATAACTGATATAACTGCCTCACTTTCATAACTCCACTGCTTGGTAAAAAAGATTAAAACAAATATTAATTCCGCTAAGTTTTAATCATTATCAAAGAACCAGTTTAAAATGAAAATATTTTTAAACATCTATTCAACCCCCCCCCCCTTCTAGATAACTATTGTGTCAACTAGGAACTAACACTATGTATACTATAACGTGCTCATCTATGTATAAAATCAGTAATGTGTAGCTTACTAGCTAGGTTCACAATTTGTAGAACATGATCTCTAACATAGTTTGTTTTCAAAACTTAACATCCAAATCTCCTTTTAAACCATATGCTTTCGTTAATCATGCAAATCGATTAAAACATGCTCAACTTAGATTAATATACTTATACATACACATTACGCATGCTTGCATGCTAGTTTAAGCCGTAACAATTGCCTAACATTGATTAGATTTAAAAACTAAAACCTAACTGATCTTAGGAACCGGTGCAGCTGCACTGCGCCTCAGTGTTAATATGGTGCAGTTGTGCCACATCTGGTTCGAACCAGGAATAGTTGGCATCAACAACTATTTAGCCCAAACACAAAAATTAC
This sequence comes from Panax quinquefolius, assembly GCA_020205615.1. Taxonomy (NCBI): domain Eukaryota; kingdom Viridiplantae; phylum Streptophyta; class Magnoliopsida; order Apiales; family Araliaceae; genus Panax; species Panax quinquefolius. The sequence continues at coordinate 72,944,203 of CM035169.1, read as the reverse complement.
TCACGAATTCATTCCTAAACACTTATGTATTAGTTTAAACATGCTTATAAGGTCATATAACAACTATATGAACATTACCCAACTTCATAAACATCCAATTCCACAAAATCAAAATTTTGAATTTCTATACTTGCGAACTCTGTTTGACAGAAACTGAAAATAGAAGAATTTGATACCTCTGCAATTATGAATTAGCTTGCTCCTAATGAACTCCCAATGCCCTAGAATGCTCTCAATCTCTTAGAAATTCGTAGCCAACACAAGCAACACAAAGAATGAAGGGAAGTGTTCATTTTATAGAAAATCCATTGTCCATGCCAAGCCTTTATCCAAGAAATCAAACCAAAGGATGGAAGAATTGCATGAAGGTTAACAAGGAGTTGGTAATTGGCTGGTGATTTGCATCATGACCACCACTCCCCCATGATCATTAACTAGGAAGTTTTTGGAAGAAAAGGAAGAACATAAGCCTTAGCCTTTTGTTCTACACGTGACTGAGGTTTTTAGGAGTAAATGGGACACTTAATTTGGGACAATCCAATTATCTCAGTATACTTGCAACATTTAGCCCATATACTTATACACATTTCTACTCTTATGTTATATCAACCATACATTAACTATAACTTAATGTCACAATATGATTTACACATTTAATATTTCAAGGTAGTTGATATTAATCATACATATAATTCATGTACATTTTATTTTAATGTTTTCGCACATGCATATTGTCACATACACCTCTTATGATGTATTCATATCATATAGTTTCCATACATCTCAATATATGGTTACTACATATAGTATAGTCACATAAATATCACACCACACTATATAATATAGTTATATTATTGTTCACATGCACATAACCGTCAATATAATCTTATTATTTTAATAACTTATTTATTTATGTAAAATAAACAAATTATTCACTTCCTTGATTAATTACCACCAATATTAATTAATCCATTCTTCATTGATTAATGTATTTATGGATCTCCATAATCATTAATTATCTATATAATTCTTATTATATATATAGATATATTACAAATAATAATCATCTCATATTATAAATTAATTACCAAGTATTCAATATTCTACCACAATTAATTAATATTAATTAATGGTTCACTTAATAATTCTTTCGTCAAACATAACATACTTTATTTTATGGTTTATCAATGTCACACATATCATATAATTATTTCATTCCATTTCTAAAGTGGAAAAATTAGTTTTCTCAATCGACTCTTTGGCGCAAATTGTGAGCAGCTTAGATCTTCCGACGCAGCGTCAAGTTCTTGCAGTACCTCGATAGTGCCAAGATTGGTTTAGCTTCAGTCCGTGCTAATTTTCATCACTAAACTCATTTTATACGACATGAATTGATGTCCACAAAAGTGTTGCTACAAGTCTACGAGCATATTGATTACTTATATGAAATCACATGATCAACACGATTAATTTTCCTAATTCTCATTTTAATTTGCTTAATGAATTTTCTCGTTTCACATTATGCCACACAAGGCATTTCACACTTCTCATTGTCAATTCACACTTCTTAATACACATTGATCTAATACGAATCAATTGCATTAACCAACTCACATAATAATAACACTCATATTCACAGAAATATTATTTCCATTAATATATTCATTTAATAATACGTGGAAATTCTCGGGTATTACATCCTCCCCCCCCCCCCCTTTATAAATATTTCGTCCCGGAATTGCTACAAGGTTACACAAATAGATAGGGATAATCCCTTATCATCCTATCTTCTAACTCCCACGTTGCCTCCTCGACATCGTGGTTATGCCAAAGTACTTTAATAGAAGAAATGATTTTATTTCTCAAGGTTTGCTCTTTCCTATCAAAAATTTGGACATGAATTTCTTCATACGCAAAGTTCTTGTCCACTTGAATGGGTTCATAAGAAATCACGTGCTGTAGTCAGGCTTGTACGAACGTAACACGGATATGTGAAACACGTTATGGATGTGCTCTAACTCAGGGGGTAGTGTAACTTTGTATGCTGCTTCGCCCACTCGCTTGAGTATCTCGAACGGTCCTATGAATCTTGCACTCACTTTCCCTTTCTTGCCGAAATGGATCTTTCCCTTCCATTGAGATACCTTCAGGAATACAAAACTGCCGATTTCAAAATCTCGGTCTTGCCGATGCAAATCTGCATACTTTTTTTGGATATCTTGAGCTGCCACTAGTCTAACCCTTATTACTGTCACCACATCCGTAGTTTGTTGTACTAACTCTGGTCCGAGTATTCGTCGTTCCTCGACTTTGTCCCAACATAATGGCGTTATGCACTTCTTCCCGTAAAGAGCTTTATACGGTGGCATGCCGATACTTGCATGGTAACTATTATTATACGCAAATTCGACTAAGGGTATGTGGTCGTCCCAATTTCCCTTGAAGTCCATCACGCAAGTTCTAAGCATGTCATCTAGAGTTTGTATTGTTAGCTCACTTTGTCCGTCTGTCTGAGGATGATAAGCAGTACTTAACCTTAACTGTGTTCCCATCCTCTCTTGCAAGCTTTTCTAGAACTTCGACGTGAAACGCGGGTCTTGGTCAGAAACAATCGATACCGACACTCCATGTCGTGAAACAATCTCCTTTACGTACATGCTCGCTAACTGATTCAAACTATAGCGGATCTTGATCGGTAGAAAATGTGTGGTCTTTGTAAGTTGATCCACGATAACCCAAATGGCATCCAACCCTTTCTGCGTGATCGGAAGTCCTACCACAAAATCCATCGTAATATACTCCCATTTCCACTCCGGTATTTCCAACAGTTGTAGCAAGCCACTTGGCCGCTGATGCTCTACTTTTATGTGTTGACAAGTCAAACATCTACTAACACACTCTGCGACTTCCCGTTTCAAATTGGGCCACCAAAAATATTACCTCAAGTCTCGGTACATCTTAGTGACTCCCGGATGAACGAAATAAGTCGTATTGTGTGCCTCGTGCAAAATCTCTTCTCTCAACTCAGTTACCACCGGTACCCACACTCTCCCTTCGAATCTTAAGATACCGTCTTTATCTATTCAAAAATTTTCCTCCTCATTTTCCAAGATCCTTCTCCTGATTTTCTCACACTTTCCATCTTTCTCATGTGCTTCCTTTACTCTATCCAACAATGTCAGACAAGCTTCCATTATAAATAATTTCTCTTCAGACCTTTCGGGTCCTTTCACTTCTATTTCTAATTTCTCCATATCTCTTATTAACTCCTCCTAAGTTGTTAGTTGAAATAATTTCTCCCTTCATTTCCTGCTCAGAGCGTCGGCAACTACGTTTGCCTTCCCCGGGTGATAAAGAATCTCACAGTCATAATCTTTGATTAATTCTAACCACCTTCTCTGACGTATATTCAACTCCTTCTGTGTGAAGATAAATTTAAACACTTTTGTGGTCTGTGTATATCTCACATTTTTCTCCGTATAAATAATGTCTCCATATTTTTAACGCAAAAACTACTGCCGTTAACTCTAAGTCATGAGTAGGGTATTGTTTTTCGTAATCCTTCAATTATCGTGATGCATACACAATGATTTTGGCATGCTGCATCAGCACACATCCCAGTCCTCTATGCGATGCATCACTATACACCATAAATCCTCCCGTATCATCTAGTAAGGATAATACAGGCGCCTCGCTTAATCTCTTCTTCAACTCTTGAAAACTCTCTTGGCATTTGTCGGTCCGTGCAAATTTTACATTTTTTCTAGTCAGATTAGTCAACGAGGTCGCTATCTTAGAAAAATCTTGGATGAATCTTCGATAGTACCTAGCTAACCCTAAGAAACTTCTTACCTCCGTCGGTGTTCTCGGTTGTTCCCATCTACTTACCGCTTTGACCTTTTCGGGGTCTACTAAGATTTCATTCTCATCCACCACATGGCCTAAGAATTGAACCTTCTTCATCCAAAACTCGCATTTTGAAAACTTCGCATACATCTTCTCCTTTCGTAGTGCCTCCAAATAAATCTCCAGATGTTCGGTGTGTTCTTCCTCTGTCTTCGAGTAGATCAAAATGTCATCGATGAAAACTACTACGAATATATCCAAGTATGGCTTGAAAACTCGATTCATCAAGTCCATGAATGCTGCCGGAGCATTAGTTAAACCGAATGACATTACCAAAAACTTGAAATGTCCATAACGGGTTCAAAATGCAGTCTTTGGTATATCTTCATCTTGCACTTTTAGTTGATGATATCCTGTCCATAAGTTGATCTTCGAGAAACATTTCGCTCCCTTCAGTTGATTAAACAAGTCGTCTATCCTCGGTAATGGATATCTATTCTTGATCGTTACTCTGTTTAATTCTCGATAATCTATACAGAGCCTCATCGATCCGTCTTTTTTCTTGATGAATAACACTGGTGCTCCCCAATGAGACACACTCGGTCGAATATAACCCTTATCTAATAACTCTTTAAGTTGTATCATCAATTCCTTCATTTCTACTGGCGCCATATGGTATGGAGCTTTCGAAATTGCTGCCGTTCCCGGTGCTAAGTCTATGACGAATTCAATTTCTCTGTCTGGCGAAAGTCCAGGCAGATCATCCAAAAACACGTATTGAAATTCATTCACTACGGGTATATCTTTAAGTTCTACGCCCTTTTTCTGAGTATCTACGATGTAAGCTAAATAACCTACACATCATTTCGTTAATAATTTCTTGGTCTGAATCATCGTAATGCAACATGATTGCTTAAGTGATGAGCAACCATGAAACACTACCTTAGACTTTCTCGGAGTCTGAAGGTTCACACACTTGTTCTGAAAGTCAATTACTGCCGCATGGTTATATAACCAATCCATTCCCAGTATTACGTCAAATTCTCCCAATCTAATAGGAATCAAGTTTAAGCTTAGTTTATGTTCTCTAATGTTTGTGCCATAATTTCGATAAACGTATTCTACAGGGATTATTTCCTTATTCGCAACTTCTACATTCAAGAAATCTGCTAAACGTTCTCGGGGTGTACTAAATTTACTAGAAAATTCTTCAGATATAGAAGAACAGGTGGCACCCGAATCAAATAATACATAAGCATTTATATTATTGATTGGGATTATACCTGACACCATGTCCTTCACAGCCACTGCGTCCTGGACGGTCATGTTAAAGGTTTGGGCGGTCGATCGGTTAAGTTGTGCAGGTCCACCAATCATTAACTTGATTCCTCCTCCCTAACCTCCGCCAGCTCCACCGCTTCCTTTCTTCAGGCAATCCTTTATTTGGTGCTCTGTTGATCCACAAGCAAAGCATCCTCTAATCTTCTTTGGCTTTGGGCAATTTGGCGAGATGTACCCCTCTTGGCCGCAATTATAGCAAGTGGTCTTTCCCTTCCAATATGTTACAAGCTTCGGTTCTTTTCTTGAAGTTTCCATGGTGACTTCCACCTTGGTTATTGTTTCTGTTGTTGTTTTCCCATTTTCTCTTTCCAGAATTACTCCCTCTGCTGCTACTTCCTCCACGATACTCATTACCGGTGTTCTTGTTCTTCTTCTCCTTATGATATAGACTTAAGGCCTCACTGCCACCTTCCGCAATGACTACCTTCTCTAACAAGCTCGTAAAGGAATCAATCTGGAAGACTGATACCTTATTATACAACCACGACTTCAATCCTTGCTCGAAGCGTCTTGCCTTCCTTTCCTCATCCCCAACCTGGTGCTCCACAAATCGCGATAGTTCATTAAACTTAGCAGCGTATTGCGCCACCATCATATCTCCATGTTTTAACTCTAGGAACTTCACTTCCATCCTACTCTTCATACTCTTCGGAAAGTAATTCCCGAAAAATAGCGTTGTAAACTTCTCCCATGTTATCGTTCTTTCCCCCGCTCTCTGCTGATTAGTTTCCCACCAATAGTTTGCTTCACCCCTCATCATGTATGTTTCAAATACTATCTTCTAGTCTTCACCCACACGAGCTATAGTGAAGGCCTTCTCGATCTCCTTGATCCAGGTTTGCGCAACTATCGGGCAAGTAGTTCCCGTGAACTCTGGGGGTCCTACACTCTTAAAATCTTTGAAGGTTGTTACTGGGACAACTTGGGGAACGGGTGGTACAGGTTCATTTCTTCCCCTCAGAGCTTCTCCCAATAAATCTACCAGTCGCTGTATCGAATCTTCTAGTCCTCTCTCATCATTAACTGACTCTTCTTGGACAGTTATTCTACGTCTAGGCGGTATTTTCTGCATCACAATTTTTTTTATCTTATTATCTTACTATCATATTTAGACATTTCTCAAATAAAAAGAACTAAAAGTTTATAACACATTTCTGAAATAAGATCATTTATATTCATATGCCAAATGGTTACAATACATGTTCTTTTCTAGCATACTTCTATAAATGAAAACACATATCCCCTAATATCACAAAAAACGGGGATAACACTAACTTATTACCCTTCTAAAATTTTTCAAAAGTTTGGGGTTTTACCATTATCTCACATCTTACACAAAAGACGGAGACTACAACAACATATTAACAATACATAAATAAAAATACTACACTACTGAGCTTTTCCCTCTAGACTCAATCTAACATCCCACGCTCCACGGCACTTTGATACTCCTTCTGTGTAATGTCTACCACCATATCCTGACTTATGGTATGCCGGGTCTATCATTATTCAGCTGGGTAGTGATTTACCCCATCGATCAACCTTTCCATGGCCGTGCGTAGAGCATAGCCCATCTTGTTCATCTTCCTCCTTTTGTACTGCATCTCATCCTCTAGATCTTCCACCCTGTCATTGGAATCCTCCCACTTCTCCTCGAAATGAATCCTATCCATCAACTCCATCTCTAACTGAGTTCGGAGAGCCTCCTTCTCCGTCTTCTCACTCAAAACCCTCTGCTCCATTTCTTCTAACTTTCCTGCCAACTCAACGTTCATCGCCACCGACCGGTGAAACAAGGCCCCCATCTGGATTCCTGCCTCCTTACGGTTAGCAATTTCCACCTCCATCTCCTACATCACTATTTGCTTCTCAAGAGTCTCAATCTCTAACTCCTCGACTCTACATCCTAACTCCAAAATCTGCTCCTCATAATCTCCTAACATCTGATCCTCAAAAGTAGACTCGTCGGAGTCCTCCATGGGCTCGGGTTCCTCCTCCACGTGTTCCTCCTCCCTAGGCTCTGTGACACCCCCAAATCCCGGTACTACATTACCTCAAGATTTGGTGTTCGCGTAATTAAAACATTCATTTCTAACTACCCAATCATAATAGAATTGAATAATAAAAGAAAACCTGTCCATACAGGATTAAACTTAAATAAAAATCTCCCAGGTTATCTAACCTTTAACAACAATCATTCAAATGCGGAAAATTAAATAACTTCATTACAATCATTAAATCAAATTTCGAAAGTAAACTATCAAAACTATTACAAGTCTTGAGATTTATTCATCTTTCCTTTTCCCTCATCGGTACTAGGTAACGCCACCGATTTCAACTTTAGTCAGTAAGAAATTTTACGAGCAAGAGTGAGCAAACAAGGCCCACTTGAAATAACAATAAGTAAATCTTTAAACTTTTACATCAATTGCCAATATTAGGCTCAATAGAATCGAACAATATATTCTATTAACTTTTCGAAAATTATAACATTCATCGAGGGTCTAATGACCACGTAATCATGTCCACAGATTATAAGTAATCTTTCAACTTTAACTTTAATAGTCATAAGACTATAAGGACTCCACATACTTAGGGGATCAACCCTTCAGATAAATGTATTGTGCACAACCATTTCAACGCTAAGCGTAAACCTCTATTAAAAGAGTTGTACATCTCAATATTTAGAATACAAGTCCGCACTCAAAGTAAGTTTTGTTTGGATAAGCTTTCAAGGAAATTTGGAATTCAAACTAACATCAACTAAGGAGTAGTTGAATAAAACCAATAACACTATACTATAGAATAATCATGATTGAATCAATCATAGTAAACTAAAGTCATGCTTTAGGAATAATCTAATAGCATACCATTTGAATAACTATAGCATACCTTGCTTGAACAATACTAAGCCAAGGTTAATTAGAATTGAATACTAAGCATGCATAGTAACTTGAACGATAGAAATGTTCGACATTAGTATATATATATAGTTGTGCATGCTAAACAACAAGTTAAATACAAGAATAACTTGCTCCAGAATAACTTACATTATTATATTATAATCAAATTGAAAACAGTACTTGAATTAACAAGATAATATATTAGAAAACTTGCTTAAAGATAGCTGCACAATTATAAAAGTAGAGTTAGAGAACTTGCCTCATGCGTAGGTTAAACAATTACTATTCACGTTCACCCCAAGTCCTACACATACTATATGTATTGACAATACACATTAGTTACACTAACATTACCTTTATGAGTTACTTTATTACTCTTAGTATAGCTACTAACTAAGTTTAAGTTTAAACAACATCACATCTTTTCATGAACATTACTTTTTAGCTTTATTACAACTACTTAAGTGATCATGTCATTGCACCACATGCACATTAACAACTTGATACAACAAGCTATTACATGTCCAACATGTTATCATTAAGTTATACTAATACACAAAGGATTGCACTTGCATTCGTGCATCCCGACGCCCTTCGATTGGCTCCAAATACACAACAGTCCTAAAGATGGCCATTTTGACTACCGTTACAGACCTCAAATTAAAACACGTAAAGCATGAAAGTTGTAGGTCTATTCGTCCTCGTTCTGGATCATCTTGAATCAACTCAATCGGAGTTCATATGAGAAAGTTATGGCCGTTTTACTACAAGAGGTCAAAACTGCCCAACTCAGACAACTTTTCCGGCGCCGAGGCGCGGATCAGTGGCGCCGAGGCACGAGTACCAGCGCTGGGGCGCGAGCTACTGGCCCATTTTTGGTGCTGGGGCGCGAACTTTTTGCAAGTTGGTGTTGAATTTACGGCTGGGCGCCAAACTCGTGAGAACCCAACGACGAAGAACATAACAACTAAATTTTGTACTAAATGATGCTGCTAACATCTAAATTTACATGAACAACTAACATAATTTACCCATAATCATAACCAATTATTAGGATACTAATTAACAAACGACTAAACCAAGATTTTAAAACTTAAATTTTGAAAACACGGTTTAAAAAAAACTAAAACTAAAACTCCATAGTTGATAACACAAGAAACATCGTGAATTCATTAGTAGACCAAAATACTCTATTCAAACTACGTTCCGCTCAGTATCTCAATGAAATACCATAAACAAACTTCAATTTACGGTTTCACAACCAAATTGGCCATTAAAATTGGTACTTACATGATTACATATGGAAACATACCAAGAATACATATACTAACAAATTTTCTCCTCCCATCGTAGATTTAAATTTGCATGCGATTATTGTTTAAACACCATATCTAATCACTATAAACATGTATAACTCCCATAACTTAGTTACATAACAACATTTAGGAAGAAAAACTAGAACTCACAGAGCATAGAAGAAATAGAATTCACAGAGTAGAACAAAGCTTCACCAAAATACTCGTAAATAATATCAAAGTGGTAGAATATACCTTCAATTAGCTTATACAATCTTTGTTAGTTGAAGACCAATCTCCCTCAATCTCTCAAACTCTTTTCTCAATTCTCTCTGCTATTCTCTGAACTCTCTCAAAACCCAGCAACTAGTATGCGTAATATAAAAAAAAACAAAACTGATATGGCCTTAATAGCCATCACCAGTTACCCAAAATAACATATACATTATATTTATTATTTATTTTATTTTATTTATTTTATAAATTAGAAATATCAAAAGCCATAAGGCTTGTTTGGCAAACCATTTAAATTTTAAAGAATTTATATCCTTAAGTATTGTTTAGGTAAAACTAGATTAAAACTACTTTAATTTATTTTAATAACTCCTTATACTATAGTTATTTGTCACACTTTATTTAATCAAGCTTTCATATTTAATTTAATTAATTCAAATAACCATTAATTAAATAATTCATTTAATCACATAACTCAATATAAATAATTAACCATCAACTTGAAATATCAATATAATAATAATTTTCTTAACTCATTAATTATTTTTTTACAACATAAATAATTAATCAATTCAAATTAAACAAATATTTATTTAGCAATAAATGCACCAATTAAATATTTATATAATTCAATAAATATTTAAAATTATAATTTAAATTTTTGGATTGTTACATCCTTCCCTCCTTACAAGGATTCTGTCCCCAGAATCACAACTCAAACAAACAAATCGTCATATTCTTCCCTTCTTACAAAGATTCTGTCCCCAGAATCGAAGACACAGTTTAAACAAATAACTCAGGGTAATTCTTAATTATATCAGCTTCGAGTTCCCATGTAGCCTCTTCGACATTGTGGTTCCTCCATATCACCTTCACAGAAGGTATCACTTTATTCCAGAGCACTTGTTCTTTCCTGTCGACTATCTGGATAGGAATCTCTTCATAGGACAAGTCTTTCTCAAATTGCAATGGTTCGTACTCAATTACGTGCTTGTAATCAGATTTATACGGTCAAAACACCGACACGTGAAAAATATTATGAATGTTTTGCAATTCTGGAGGTAGAGCTACCTCGTAAGCTACCTCTCCAACTTTCCTCAACACTTCAAAGGGTCCAATAAACCTCGAACTTAGTTTCCCCTTTTTACCAAATCGAATTTTCCCCTTCCAAGGAGAAACTTTTAGGAATATGTAATTTCCTATGTCAAATGCACGATCTTGTCTGTGTTGATCAGCATATTTCTTTTGTCTGTCTTGAGCAGCTATCAATCTTGTTCTGATGAGTTGGACAACCTCAGCAGTTTGTTGTACTAGTTCTGGTCCTAACAGTTGACGTTCACCGACTTCGTCCCAGCACAGTGGAGTTCTGCACTTCCTGCCGTATAATGCTTCGTAAGGCGGCATGCCGATGCTAGCGTGGTAACTGTTATTGTAGGCAAATTCCACCAACGGTAATTGTTCATCCCAGCTTCCTTTGAAATCCATGACGCATGCTCTCAGCATATCTTCCAATGTCTAAATATTTCGTTCGCTTTGGCCATCTGTTTGCGGATGATATGTTGTACTCATTCGTAACTGCGTTCCCATACATTCTTGTAGTCTCTTCCAGAAGTTTGATGTGAACCTCGGATCTCTGTCTGACACAATTGACACTGGAACCCCATGTCTTGCAATGATCTCTTTAACATATAGTTTTGTCAGCTGATCAAGATTGAATCTAATCTTTATTGGCAAAAAGTGTGCAGATTTTGACAACCTGTCCACTATCACCCAAATTGCATCGTATCCTTTCTGAGTTATTGGAAGACCTACCACAAAATCCATTGTGATATGCTCCCATTTCCATTCCGGTATCTCCAACAGTTGAAGTAACCCGCTTGGTCTTTGATGTTCGGCCTTGACTCTCTGACATGTTAAGCACTTTGCAACGCATTTTACAACGTCTCTTTTCATATTTGGCCACCAAAAACGTCGTCGCAAATCTTAATACATCTTCGTACTTCCTGGATGAATTGAATATCTCAAGTTATGAGCTTCGGTCAATATGTCTTCTTTAATATCCGTAATCATTGGAACCCATATTCGTCCTTCAAATCCGAGCATCCCTCAGATCAACTTTGTACTTTATTTCTTTTCCCGACCACACCTTCTCTTATTTTCCCCGCATTCCTCATCCTGCAGTTGAGCATTCTTCACTTTGTCCACCAAAGTTTGACTGGCTTCCATCTGGTATAATTTCTCATCAGATTCTTTTGGAAATTTGATTTCCAACTATAACCTTGACATTGCTGTAATAAGCTACTCCTTATCAGTTAACAACATCAACTTTTCCTCGCCTTTCCTACTCAAGGCATCTCGCAACCACGTTTGCTTTTGCTCGGATGATAAAAGATCTCATAATCATAATCTTTTATCAGTTCCATCCATCTTCTTTGACGCATGTTCAGGTCCTTCTGTGTGAAAATATACTTCAGACTTTTATAGTCTATGTAAATCTCACATTTCTCTCTGTAGAGATAGTGTCTCCATATCTTCAGAGCAAACACAACCGCCGCCAACTCTAAATCATGAGTCGGATACCCTTTTTCGTAGTCTTTCAATTGTCTTGATGCATACGCGATGACTTTCCCATTCTGCATAAGAACACAACCCAACCCTTTGTGTGAGGCATCACTATACACCACAAAATTTCCTGTATTATCTGGTAATGTCAACACAGGTGCCACACTTAGCTTCTTCTTCAAATCTTGAAAACTTTCTTCACATTTCTCCGTCCACACGAATTTTATTGCTTTCCTTGTCAAATTTGTTAGCGGAGTGGCTATCTTAGAAAAATCTTGAATGAATCTTCTATAATAACCAGCCAGTCCCAAGAAACTCCTCACTTCTAACAGTGTTCTTGGTTGTTCCCAATTGATTATAGCTTCCACTTTTGATGGATCCACTGAAAAGTATTTGGCACCCCTCAATTGGTCAAACAAGTCATCTATTCTTGGCAACGGGTATTTGTTTTTAATAGTGACTTTGTTTAACTCCCTGTAATCAATGCAAAGACGCATTGATCCGTCCTTCTTTTTCACAAATAAAACTGGCGCTCCCCACGGCGATACGCTTGGTTGAATATATTTCTTGTCCAACAGCTCTTGCAATTGTACCATCAGTTCCTTCATTTCTAAATGAGCCATTCTGTATGGGGTCTTCGATATCGGTGCTGTTCCCGGCACTAAGTCGATCACTAATTCAATTTCTCTGTCAGGCGGAAGTCCTGGAAAATCCTCTGGAAACACGTCTTCGAATTCTCTCACTACCGGTATTTCTTCTAGTTTTACCCCCTTGTTCTGAGTATCGACTATGTAAGCTAAATAGCCCACACAACATTGACTCAACAATTTCTTGGCCTGCATAGTCTTCAGACATTTCATTTGTCTAGGCGACTTGCTACCATAAAATACTACCTTTGACGGAGTCATAAGGTTTACACACTTCTTTTGGCAGTCAATTACCGCTCCGTATTTGAACAGCCAATCCATTCCCAAAATTACATCAAATTCCCCAAGTCTAATCGGAATCAAATCTACCAACAAGATATTCTCCTTAATGTTCATCCTACAGTTCATGTAAACGAATCTAACAGGGATTACTTCCTTATTCGCAATTTCTATGTTCAAAGGAAAATTCAGTTCTTCTCTAGGTAATTCTAACCTCTTAGCAAATTCATCAGATATAAACGAACAAGTAGCACCCGAATCAAATAATACATAAGCATTTATATCATTGATTGGGATAATACCTGACACCACATCTTTTGATTGCACAACATCCCGCATGTCATGTGAAGGTTACGTCGTCAGGTTTGTTTGATGTCTTGAGGGTCCCTGAATGGCCCATATACCTCCATTACTTCTGGTTGTCACTCCATCCCTCTTCTTTGGACATTCACGAGCAAAGTGATCCTTGGATCCGCACGTGAAGCACGCATTCTTCTTCGGTTGAGTGCAATTTGGGGTGATGTGGCCCTCCTGACCACAATTGTAGAAAACTCGTTTCCCCATCAAGCACGCACCCTTGTTAAATTTCCCGCATGTCGCACATGCTTCAAACTTTTTGTTTTACTGGTTACCTTGCTGGTGTCCAGCACCCACGTTCCCATTCCACTTCCTCTTCATGCCGTTGTTGCTGTTGTTGTTGTTGTTGTTGTTGTTATTGTTTCCACCGCTACCACTCCCATTCTTAGTCTCATTCTCATTCCTCTTCTTTTTTGTTCTTTGGTTGAACTTTTCCTTTGCCGTCGCTTCCAACTTGCCGAGTACTGCTTTCTCCATCACCGCTGCAAATGTCTTCAACTAGAATAGGGATACCCCACGCATAACTAGGGCAGTCCCCTCGTTCAAATCTTTTTCGCCTTTACGCCGTCTTCATCTTCGACCTAATATGGCGCAAACCTCGCCAATTCGTTGAATTTCGCGGCATACTCAGATACCATCATCGTTCCCTACATTAATTCCCAAAACTGCACTTCTAGCTGACTCTTCGAACTTTCCAGGAAATAAGTCTCGAAGAACAACTCCTTGAACCTATCCCAGGTCATCACTCCTGGCCCTTCACGAGTTTTATTGGCCTGCCACCAATAACTAGCTTCTGCTTTCAACATGAATGTTGCGAAAGCAGTCCTCTGATCATCCCCTACCCTAACGACATCGAACACCTTTTCTATCTCCATAATCCAGGTCTGTGCTTCGACTGGATTCATAGACCCACGGAATTCAGGTGGTCCAACCGCCTTGAAATCCTTAAACGTTGTACCATGGTTTTGTGGTTAATTCTGCAACGCTCCTGTCAGTAGTGTCACTAGTTGTTGAACGGGGTTACCGTCAACATTGTCGTTATTGGTAGTTCTCTCATTGTTTCTCTGTCGGGGTGGTTCACATCTGGGGGGGCATTTTCTGTTAAAACAAAACATCTATTAGACTATTACTCAGCTTCTTTAAGTATTTTCTAATTAACTTGCCTCCATAAAAGAAATAGCCATATAACGCATAACACTTTGAATAAAGTAACAACTTTTATTTATTCAAAACCTTTTTGGAAAACATAAAATAATAGCATCACTACTATCTACATTACTTTCCTGAACTTCAAAAGTTTCAGGATAACATCATAGTCATATCCCATAGGTTGCATAACACTTGGGATTTACAATTTATTTAACATTTCACTCATCGTACTACATCTACGATGTTCTATTAAGATACTTCTTAGCCCTATCACGTTCTTCTTCCATGATTCGAAACATTGTTCTGCGATCTAACACGAATGATGGCAGCGTCTCGAACTGAATCGGATATCCCATGACCCTATGTTGAGCTCGATTAATTGCGGTGTTAAATACTTTATCCATCTCTTCCATCTTCATCCTCTTTGCATGCGTGTCTCTTACTGCTAATCTGGTTCGTTAAAAAGCTTCCTCGTAAGCATCTTTAGCTCCTGCCCTCTTAGCATCTTCTTCTCTCAGCTTGCTCTTCAGTTCGGCAACCATCTCGATCAATTGTTCTTTCTCTCCTTCAGTCTGTATTAGTTTCTCCTCGGCATTTGTCAGTCGTTCCTCACGATCCTGGATCTCGCTGTCTTTTTGTGTCATTGCAGTCTGTTGTTCAACTACAATCTCCTGCAACTCCTCAACTGTATCTTGAAGTTCCACGTTACGGTCATGCACCTCATCGTATATATGGCCAGCTATCGAGTTAAGTGGAATCCTTTCCTCCTCGTCCTCGTCATCCTCATCCTCCTGTGGTAACTCAACGGGATCCTCCTCGTCTGTCTCCACATCATCATCCTCATCCTCAACTACTGTGACCAACGGGCCGACTCCGTGGCGAGTAGTTGTTCCCAAACTACCCTGAATGGCGCGAGGCTCCTCCTCTATAGGCATCTGAGGTCCCTCCTCCCTTGTTGGATTCTCCGACATTAGTCATCCTGACAACAAAGTTTTAAAGTTTTAATTATTAATCATTACTACTCGACACTCACGAGTACATAAATATAAACACATAAGCACATAAGTGTTTTATTACTTCTTTCTTAAAACTCGATAAGAGTTATCTCCACTATGTTTTCAAAGGTTACTTCTCAAGGCTTTTCCCCACCTAAGGTTCATAACCTAAAGCTTTGATACCAACTTGTGACACCCCCAAATCCCGTGATCAATTAGGTTTAAAATATTCATATCTTGTAATCAAATTGCATAAAAAAAAGCTTGAGCGTGTAAAAATCAGAGTTTAAAAATTTACAAACCATATACCCGGATCACCATTTATGCACAATTATTAATTAAATGAAGAATAAGAAATTATGAAATCATACCCTTGTAGAAACGAGCTTCTTCAGGTATGAGTTCACCTCCTACTTCTCCGCGATCTCCTTGAATCCACCGGGTTTGGTTCCTTCCTTTGATCAACGTTAGCCACCCATATGTTTGGCCTCTAGAGGTGATCCACCAAGGAATAATAATTATTCAAGAAGAAGGGGTATTGGCTCAAACCCTAGTTTTTCCTATCTCTATAGAAAAAGAGCGTACTCTCCAACAAATTGGAATTATGTCGTACATTTGATATCTGATATAAGACTCCTCTTATAAAGATATCAAGTAACCTTATTTAATAAATAAGGTATTATTTAATTAAACTCTTTTAATTAAATGGGCTCCCTAATCTTATTAGGGATAATTAAATTAACCTCCTTTAATTAATTTTCCTCCTAATCCAATTAGGAATAAATGAGAGTACTTATATTAAATTAATTTCTAAACTCTTTTAGAAATTAAAATAATAATAATTGTAATAATATTAATAAGACTCCTCTTATTAATTTATATTTAATATTTCTAAAATATTAAATAATAAATATTAAGCTATTTAATTTATTCTATCACCATAGATTAAATTAAATATACTTAACTATATTATTACGATTATGCCATTAACTTTTAAATAATTATTCTTCCTTTTATGGTGTGACCTTTAGGTTCTCCATATTAAGCAGGTTGTGAATAAATCAATTAGAATAATTCTAATCTTATTTAAATAAATAAATTAAACAATTAATTTATTTAAATAAATAATATTTATTCTACAATAGGGATAAGCCTCCTAGCGATCAACGACTTTCCGGATAATATAGATTTCAACATTAATCATAAAGAACCTTTGAGTAAATAGTTCTGCGTGCATAATTCAATCCTTCCACCATACAATGTCCCAATTAAATATAAGACATGGAATTCATGTCAAGTCTTATTTTATTTAATTATATGTATTTCGATCCTTAAATGCACAACTCAAATAATGCAAATTAGAAACTCCTTTCTAATTTCATTACGCCGCCAAGGACTCTTTGGGTTGTCATTTATCGAATCACATAGGACATTTCTCTTCTTTTATTAGAAGTGGTAGATTCTTTATTGATCATACATTATCTCCATGTACAACTTATTATACCCAAGCATACCCTTTGATATACCCTAAGGGTCTTAAGGAATAAGTCAAAGTATAACTCATTATACACAAGATACTATGATGATCTCAAGTCCAAGGATTACTTTGTACTACTATCACTATAGGAATTCCTATTGACGGAAAATAAAACTCCATTAGGTATTCCTTAGCGAGCCACGTTCAGTGAACTTATTCTCTAATAAGCACCTACATACTTGCTTTAGTGTCTCCACACAAATGATCATGAGATCAATCATCCTCATCCAATTAGCAAGCAACATATGTACCAATCTATCCGGATTCACTAATCCCCAATTTAGTAATCCAACGATTGGGAACTATTTTAGTTTTAAGCTTTCTAAGAATTTAGATCTCATTAGAATGATCATCATCATTATTCTAAAAGCATTGCTTAAAACTATGGGTTTATCACATATTATAAAATAGCATCATGTAGATAATTAAAAGCCTTTAATAAATTAATACTTTTTATTAATAAATGAATAAGATTGTTACAAAGTATATGCTTTATCATCAAACATGATTGGCTTGTGTGCATACTATTTTCAATCTCCCACTTGCACTAAAGCCAATCGTCATGGTATCTTATACTCTTCTTCTCTAAGTGACGATTATCCTGCTATTGGATAAGCTTTAGTTAATGGATATGTAATGTTGTTCTTGAGAGTCCACCATCTCTATAGTGATTTCCCATCTTTCAATGATTCTTATAATCAAATGAAAGTGCCACAACACATGTTTAGATCCAAGATGAGACTTAGGAACTTTCCTAGTTTCGTAATGAACTTTTAATCCAAACAATCAACTTGCAGACTTCATTTATAGCTATATACTTTGTCTTTATCACTAAACCAACAACTCTTTGTTGTTTGGAACCTTTCAATTCAACTTTGCACCGCTCAAGATAACGCTTTACCTTAAAGTGGATTTTTTTCATCATCTTGGTGCATTTGAAAACTTGAGTGCATTAAGCCCTCTAGTTTTAATTTAGACCCACCATGAATATGATCACATCCTTAGTGCCGGTTAAGCTCTTTAAGATGTTTTTCACTGACTCATAGTAAACTTCTCCATAATATGACTGATCTACATCAGGTCTCGTACATTTCATTGCATTCATGATTGTCACTCATGCGATCTCTCTTTAGGAGTCCGTGGGGACTATTAAGAGATACACTCCATAGCTCATCGACATGAGACATCTCTTGGAGTTTGCCATACTAAAACAACTTTAGCATCAAATGAATATCGTTCCTTGGGTTAAGTCGAGCATCCTCTTGAATCTATCTATATAGATTTTATCCCCAATTAAGATACTCTTCCCAAACCATTCATGGAGGAATGTTTATACAACTTTATCTTTACTGACTGTAGCATTGGTATGTAATTCCTCATCCGTAGTATATCAACATATAATACTAGGAATGTCACGATGCTCCCTAATCGACCCTTTTGTACACACTATGTTCATTCTTATTTTGATAAAATCAAACTCTTTTGATTGCCTCATCAAAACGAATGTTCCATATTTGAGAAACTTGCTTCAATCCATTTCTCTCGAAAGTGTCTACAACACTTACCTCATCGTATGTAATCGGATCATCATCTTCTATGATGTGTACCTCATCATCATCATCCATGATGAATCCATACCTCCTAGGTATCTTTGGCAGACTATTCATTTACGATTTGGTTGTAGTGTAATAGTCTATATCTATAGGTTCCTCTTATTTGACTTATAGTGTTTTGTGGTTCTTGAACTTTTCAAGATCTATTATCCTCCCACTAGCCCCTTTAATGATAAACATCTTTATCTTAGAAGGCAGAATGTTTCTCAACAAACACCTTTTGCTAAGTAGAATTATAGAACATATACCCTAAACTTACTTTAGGATGTCCCACAAATTGACACTTGTCAAATCTTGTCCCAAGCTTATCCTTTTGAAACCTTTTCACATAAGTTGGACAATCCCTTATCTTAACATACTTAAGATTAGGAATCCTCCCTGTCCATAACTTTTATGGAGTCTTGAAATGGATTTTGAGGTTACCATTTTCGTAGATATATGCAGACCATTTCTAGGACATTATCCTGAAGGATCTTTGGAATGTCGGTAAAATCATTATGGACCGCACCATGTCCAACAAGGTACGATTTATCATTCAGATACATCAATCAATTATTGCGTATCAGGATGTGTCCATTATGAGAAAACCATTTGAGATGATCTAGAAACTTATTGCTCAAGTATTTATTCCTTGATCCGATCAAAGAATCCTAATACTTTGCCAATTTTTTTCACTTATGAATTCTTTGAACCTTTCAAATAATTCACACTTGTATTTCAGCAAATACACACATTCAACTCTTTGAATTATCATCTCCTTTTCTTATACTAATTTGTTCAATATGCAAAATTATTTTCATGTAAGTCAAGTATACAAAATTTATTAAGTAATATTCCAGTTCTATACAAAACATTATTATTATAAATAGAACAACAATTGTTCTTAATTATAATACCAAAGATTTCATTGTCCAACAATAAAATGGAAATAATGTTTCCAACGAGAACTGGAATACAATAACAACTTATTGACTTAACAGACTTGCCCGTAGGCATTGCTAAACTATAAGTTTCTATGGCTAATATAGCAACCTTTGTTACATTTCCTGCATATAGGATTACTTATATTTGTTTAGCTTTCTACTTCTGTTTGGTCCCTTCATAAATCTATATTTATGATAACCAAAGTCGGTATCCAATACCCAAGTAGAACCTTGACTTAAAGAAAAATTTATTTAAATCATGAACAAAATTGTATTGTAACCGAAACTTCACTAAGCTTCTTTGGTTAGCCTTTGCAAGATGCTTCTCGCAGATTTCTTTCCAAAGGTGTCCAAAGCTTATTGCGGTGGAAGCAAACTCCTTTGCTATATCTGTGATCGGTTTTGTTCTTATTATCCTTTGTTTATGCCTTTCTATTTACCTTCTTTGAATCGTTCTTCTTTTCGAGAAGATCCTTTGGCCCCTACCAAGTAAGACTTGATCTTTCTTGGTTGAAAAGTGACTCTCAACATTTTTCAATATGTTAAGCAAATCGGTGAGGTCGATATCTAGCTTGTCCATATGAAAATTCACAACAATTGTGAAAGGAGTCAAGGGAGTGAGTGCAAGATCAAATCTTGGCTCAACTCTCCATCCATGACAAAACCGGTTGTCCTAATTTGATCAATCAAATTGATTATGTTAAGAACTTTTTCTATGTCATACTATAGTGCCATTGGCCATTCTAGATCGGAAGAGCTCCTTAGATATCTCGATATCTATCGCCCCTACTTTCCTCACCATCAACTACTTGATGTGCGGGAATATAGTAGGAGCATCCATAGTTTCATCTTGACGTGAAGCTCGTTACTCATGGATGCGAGCATGATGCATTGAGCCAACTGTGCATCATCTTGCCACTTTCTAAAATTAGCAATTTCTTCCTCAGAGGCATTGTCTGCAACCATTGCAGGGATAGACGTATTAAGGACATAAGATAGCTTTTCAGCTATGAGAACTATTCTCAAATTCCTTAACTAATTCGAGTAATTCGGTATGGTTAATTAACATCAAATATGTTTCGCAGTGATAGTAATTTTAGACATTGTAAAATTCTGTAAATGAATTTGTAATTAACAACATTTTAGCATACATTCTTTTATTAATTACCAAAATAAATTAGGTCTTGTTTTAAATTGGTATCTCCCACTATTTTCTTCAAACTATATTACCCTCACTTATATAGTTCGGCAAAATCTGATTAAGATTTGCTAGTGAGAATAAGGATCCCATTTCAAATGTATATAGTCTTGTGGTGACACAACAAACTATATATAAATAAATAGGTAGACAACTTTTGTCAATTACATCAACTATGCAACCCCTTTTCTTTTGCCTCTTAGATTATTTTGATCAAGTGGTGGCACATCCGAATCAAAATTATCCAAGTTAAGTCCGACCTAGCACTCCATATATTCAAAAAAGGAAAAATATCATCCTTGTGGTGACACAACAAAACAATATTGTTCAATTTTCTTTATAAGCATCAAATGTGATAAATTAACATCTTAAATACTTAATACTTGCCTTGTGGTGACACAACAAACTCATATTAAATATTTAATACTCTATTAATTTTATCATGCTAGAAGGCTTGACGTTCGATATTCCAAATATCTTTGAACGCTTAGGACTTAATATAAAAATTTGAGGGTTTGTTATTAATTTGTCTCATCTTGTTTAGCGCATTTATGCATATATATATATAAAATACGCGTCATATTAATAAACATGCGAAGCATGTTTGCATAATATATAATATATATAATATAAGCATGCATATAGAATACTATATTCTACCCGGATTGATTATGGACTTTTATTCTAGTTTGGTTCACTAGAGCCACCAAGTGAACCAAAAGGTCAAACCTAGGGGTGCAAGAAATAATATTTAAATATAACTATTACATTTAAACCGGGCTCCATTACAAAGCGGGTCTTCAAGCGCTTCTTGTCCTTGATCTCTAATTTTCAAAATAATTCTAATTATTCCTATTACAAAACTATTTAAAATAAATAGAAACCTTGATCGTGATCGAGGAGAAGTACATATAGAGAGATAGAATTTACATTAAGAAAAATTAGAGAAGGCGAGGCATGCAGTAACCCCATTTAATAAAACCCATACATTCATGCATCCAACTAAAATAAAATCCAATCGCATTGGTCAATAGTCCATAATCAATCCCATTTATTATCATACACATCACCATACGCATCAATAAATAACATTCATCTTATGAATAATAAACATTTAATATATATATTGATATCATTTAATGGGCAACATTTAGTTAGTATAAAATCTAATTTTGAATCAAAATAAACTCCTTTATTTTAATCCAAATTTAAATCAAAATAAAACTATTTTATTTTAATTTATCCAATTTTGAATAAAATAAACTATTTTATTTTAATCAAAATATTTAATCAAAATAAACTCCTTTATTTTAATTAATTATGGAATCCAATTCCAAGTAAAAAAAAATCTTTAATTAAAATAAACTCTTTTATTTTAATTAATTATGGAATCCAATTCCATGTAAAAAAATCTTTTATTAAAGGAAACACGGATATTATTTCCTATTCACAAATAAACTTCTTTATTTTGAATAATATGAAATCATATTTCATATCTAAATAAACTCCTTTATTTAAGGAAATTAGAATTCTCTTTCCTATTCACAAATAAACTCCTTTATTTTTGAATAATATGAAATCTTATTTCATATCTAAATAAACTCCTTTATTTAAGGAAAAATAGAATCCAATTTCAACTCCAATTAGTTAGCATGGAATCAAATTCTAACTCTAATTAGTTAGCATGAAATTCTAATTAAAATAAATCTTTTATTTTAATATTAAAATAAACCTTTTATTTTAAGATTAAAATAAACCTTTTATTTTAAAATTAAAATAAACTTTTATTTTAATTATATAATAATTAAGAATATATATATGTATATATATATATTATATATATATATATATATATATATATATATAATATATATATATATATATATATATATATATATATATATATATATATATATATATCCATTCCTTTTAATGATTCAAGCTCTTGACTTCCTTAAAAAATATAAGAAAGCGGCGTGGGATTAATTCATATATGTAATTTGTTCCTTGCTTTTTAAAAAAAAAATTAATGCAACATGTGAATTGTATTACCACGTGGCATATGGATCTCATGTTCTATGAATCCTCCTACTCACCATTAAATGGGCCACGTTGGATCATATACTGACAGTGAGCACTTGAAATCATAGCAATGAATCACGGATCGGTTTTTTTTTTTTTTTTTTTTTTTAAATTTTATATAACAAAATTATGCCCAATTAAATTGTTATAAACACATATCAATATACATATTAAATTTGACAATTAATAATTCACATAAAGGCTTGGCTCTGATGCCACTGTTCGGTTTGAAATATTCATATGCGCAATCAAATTGCATAAAAGTGCGGAAGCGTGTAAAAATCAGAGTTTAAAAATTTACAAACCATATACCCGGATCACCCTTTATGCACAATTATTAATTAAACGAAGAATAAGAAATTATGAAATCATACCCTTGTAGAAACGAGCTTCCTCAGGTACGAGTTCACCTCCTACTTCTCCGCGATCTCCTTGAATCCACCGGGTTTGGTTCCTTCCTTTGATCAACGTTAGCCACCCATATGTTTGGCCTCTAGAGGTGATCCACCAAGGAATAATAATTATTCAAGAAGAAGGGGTATTGGCTCAAACCCTAGTTTTTCCTATCTCTATAGAAAAAGAGCGTACTCTCCAACAAATTGGAATTATGTCGTACATTTGATATCCGATATAAGACTCCTCTTATAAAGATATCAAGTAAACCTTATTTAATAAATAAGGTATTATTTAATTAAACTCTTTTAATTAAATGGGCTCCCCTAATCTTATTAGGGATAATTAATTAAACTCCTTTAATTAATTTTCCTCCTAATCCAATTAGGAATAAATGAGAGTACTTATATTAAATTAATTTCTAAACTCTTTTAGAAATTAAAATAATAATAATTGTAATAATATTAATAAGACTCCTCTTATTAATTTATATTTAATATTTCTAAAATATTAAATAATAAATATTAAGCTATTTAATTTATTCTATCACCATAGATTAAATTAAATATACTTAACATATTATTACGATTATGCCATTAACTTCTTAAATAATTATTCTTCCTTTTATGGTGTGACCCTTTAGGTTCTCCATATTAAATAGGTTGTGAATAAATCAATTAGAACAATTCTAATCTTATTTAAATAAATAAATTAAACAATTAATTTATTTAAATAAATAATATTTATTCTACAATAGGATAAGCCTCCTAGCGATCAAGCGACTTTCCGGATAATATAGATTTCAACATTAATCATAAAGAACCTTTGAGTAAATAGTTACTGATAATTCAATCCTTCCACCATACAATGTCCCAATTAAATATAAAACATGGAATTCTATGTCAAGTCTTATTTTATTTAATTATATGTATTTCGATCCTTAAATGCACAACTCAAATAATGCAAATTAGAAACTCCTTTCTAATTTCATTCTCGCCGCCAAGGACTCTTTGGGTTGTCATTTATCGAATCACATAGGACATTTCTCTTCTTTTTTATTAAGTGGTAGATTCTTTATTGATCATACATTATCTCCATGTACAACTTATTATACCCAAGCATACCCTTTGATATACCCTAAGGGTCTTAAGGAATAAGTCAAAGTATAACTCATCATACACAAGATACTATGATGATCTCAAGTCCAAGGATTACTAGACTACTATCACTACAGAATTCCTATTGACGAGTGCAAATAAAACTCCATTAGGTATTCCTTAGCGAGCCAACGTTCGGTGAACTTATTCTCTAATAAGCACCTACATACTTGCTTTAGTGTCTCCACACAAATGATCATGAGATCAATCATCCTCATCCAATGAGCAAGTTAAACATATGTACCAATCTATCCCGGATTCACTAATCCCCAATTTAGTAATCCAACGATTGGGAACTATTTTAGTTTTAAGCTTTCTAAGAATTTAGATCTCATTAGAATGATCATCATCATTATTCTAAAAGCATTGCTTAAAACTATGGGTTTATAACATATTATAAAATAGCATCATGTAGATAATTAAAAGCCTTTAATAAATTAATACTTTTTATTAATAAATGAATAAGATTGTTACAAAGTATATGCTTTATCATCAAACATGATTGGCTTGTGTGCATACTATTTTCAGGTACTTCATTACCTCAAGATTTGGTGTTCACGTAATCAAAACATTCATTTCTAACTACCCAATCATAATAGAATTGAATAATAAAAGAAAACCTGTCCATACAGGATTAAACTTAAATAAAAATCTCCTAGGTTATCTAACCTTTAACAACAATCATTCAAATGCGGAAAATTAAATAACTTCATTACAATCCTTAAATCAAATTCTGAAAGTAAACTATCAAAACTATTACAAGTCTTCAGTATTTATTCATCTTTCCTTTTCCCTTATTGGTACTAGGTACGTCACCCGTTTTAACTTTAGCTGTAAGAAATTTTATAGGCAAGAGTGAGCAAACAAGGCCCACTTGAAATAACAATAAGTAAATCTTTAAACTTTTACATCAATTGCCAATATTAGGCTCAATAGAACTGAACAATATATTCTATTAACTTTCTGAAAATTATAACATTCACTGAGGGTCTAATGACCACGAATCAAGTCCACAGTTATAAGTAATCTTTCAACTTTAACTTTAATAGTCATAAGACTATAAGGACTCCACGTACTTAGGGGGATCAACCCTTCGTACAATGTATTGTGCACAACCATTTCAACGCTAAGCGTAAACCTCTATTAAAAGAGTTGTTCATCTCAGTATTTAGAATACAAGTCCGCACCAAAGTAAGTTTGGTTTGGATAAGCTTTCAAGGAAATTTGGAATTCAACGAACATCAACTAAGGAGTAGTTGAATAAAACCAATAACACTATACTATAGAATAATCGTGATTGAATCAATCACAGTAAACTAAAGTCATGCTTTAGGAATAATCTAATAGCATACCATTTGAATAACTATAGCATACCTTGTTTGAACAATACTAAGCCAAGGTTAATTAGAATTGAATACTAAACATGCATAGTAACTTGAACGATAGAAATGTTCGACATTAGTATATATATATAGTTGTGCATGCTAAACAACAAGTTAAATACAAGAATAACTTGCTCCAGAATAACTTACATTATTATATTATAATCGAATTAAAAACAGTACTTGAATTAACAAGATAATATATTAGAAAACTTGCTTAAAGATAGCTGCACAATTATAAAAGTAGAGTTAGAGAACTTGCCTCATGCGTAGGTTAAACAATTACTATTCACGTTCACCCCAAGTCCTACACATACTATATGTATTGACAATACACATTAGTTACACTAACATTACCTTTATGAGTTACTTTATTACTCTTAGTATAGCTACTAACTAAGTTTAAGTTTAAACAACATCACATCTTTTCATGAACATTACTTTTAGCTTTATTACAACTACTTAAGTGATCATGTCATTGCACCACATGCACATTAACAACTTGATACAACATGCTATTACATGTCCAACATGTTATCATTAAGTTATACTAATACACAAAGGGTTGCACTTGCATTCGTGCATCCCGACGCCCTTCGATTGGCTCCAAATACACAACAGTCCTAAAGATGGCCATTTTGACTACCGTTACAGACCTCAAATTAAAACACGTAAAGCATGAAAGTTGTAGGTCTATTCGTCTTCGTTCTGGATCATCTTGAATCAACTCAATCGGAGTTCATATGAGAAAGTTATGGCCGTTTTACTACAAGAGGTCAAAACTGCCCAACTCAGACAACTTTTCCGGCGCCGAGGCGCGGATCAGTGGCGCCGAGGCACGAGTACCAGCGCTGGGGCGCGAGCTACTGGCCCATTTTTGGCGCTGGGGCGCGAAATTTGGCGCTGGGGCGCTGAAACTCAGAGAACCCAACGACGAAAAACATAACAACTAAATTTTGTACTAAATGATGCTGCTAACATCTAAATTTACATGAACAACTAACATAATTTACCCATAATCATAACCAATTATTCAGATACTAATTAACAACGACTAAACCAAGATTTTAAAAACTTAAATTTTGAAAACACGGTTTAAAAAAAAACTAAAACTAAAACTCCATAGTTGATAACACAGTAAACACTGTGAATTCATTAGTAGACCAAAATACTCTATTCAAACTACGTTCTGTTCGTATCTCAATGAAATACCATAAACAAACTTCAATTTATAGCTTCACAACTAAATTGGCCATTAAAATTGGTACTTACATGATTACATATGGAAACATACCAAGAATACATATACTGACAAATTTTTCTCCTACTGTAGACGAAATTTGCATACGATTGTTGTTTAAACACCATATCTAATCACTATAAACATGTATAACCCCCATAACTTAGTTACATAACAACAATTCGGAAGAAAAACTAGAACTCACAGAGCATAGAAGAAATAGAATTCACAAAGTATAACAAAGCTTCACCGAAATACTCATAAATAATATCAAAGTGGTAGAACATACCTTCAATTAGCTTATACAATCTTTGTTAGTTGAAGACCAATCTCCCTCAATCTCTCAAACTCTTTTCTCAATTCTCTCTGCTATTCTCTGAACTCCCTCAAAACCCAGCAACTAGTATACGTAATATAAAAAAAACAAAACTGATATGGCCTTAATAGCCATCATCAGTTACCCAAAATTACGTATACATTATATTTATTATTTATTTTATTTTATTTATTTTATAAATTAGAAATATCAAAATCCATAAGGCTTGTTTGGCAAACCATTTAAATTTTAAAGAAATTATATCCTTAAGTATTGTTTGGGTAAAACTAGATTAAAACTACTTTAATTTATTTTTAATAACTCCTTATACTATAGTTATTTGTCACACTTTATTTAATCAAGCTTTCATATTTAATTTAATTAATTCAAATAACCATTAATTAAATAATTCATTTAATCACATAACTCAATACAAATAATTAACCATCAACTTGAAATATCAATATAATAATAATTTTCTTAACTCATTAATTATTTATTTACAACATAAATAATTAATCAATTCAACTGAAACAAATATTTATTTAGCAATAAATGCACCAATTAAATATTTATATAATTCAATAAATATTTAAAATTATAATTTAAATTTTCGGATTGTTACATCCTTCCCTCCTTACAATGATTCTGTCTCCAGAATCACAACTCAAACAAACAAATCGTCACAGGCTCCTCCTCCGGATCAGACTCCTCAAGTAGAGGCTCCATCTCCTCCTCCTCATCATCATCATCAATAGGGGCAACTACCGATATAGGCTCCGTTATCAAGGGTACCTCACAGACTACGTGGATATCACGCGACTCCTCCTCTTCTACTCGGTTAGGTCCTCCCATGTCAGTCATCCTACAATCACCAACATAAGACAAGACAAACAACAACTCCATCAGAATGTTAAATAAACATAAGTTCATTATATAGAATGAAGTTACATTTCATAACACACTAAGTCTCTCAAGGAAAACTCTACATGAGTTTTATCCCCTTCCTAACTTCTAAGCTTTCTTAAGTTATAATCTAAGGACACTCATTCCTAAGGTTTATAACTATAGCTTTGATACCAACATATGACGCCCCCAAATTCTGACCGCCACTTGGTCACTCGAATTCGGTTCATCACGTTCTTATGGTAACACCATAATAACTAAAATCACACATTCACAACGAAAGATCTAATTTAGAATAATATATAATATTTTATTATAATTATTCCCCCAAGTCTCGCAACCTATAGTGCTTAATAATTTACATAATAATATCGAATAAAGACTTATTACATAATCCTACTTAAGCTTAAACATAGTCTTAATACAACATAATAAATTTAAACATAAAAGGGCAAGCTAGTCGGTAGCTTTGGCCTTGTCGTTCCCAGAGACACCTCCCTATTCCGCCTTAACTGAAAGGTTTTAAATAAGAAAGAATGAGCACAATTTTCCCATCAAGTAATATACAACAAGGGTAAGGAGTTTTCTCACACAAGTTTGAAATGTCGAAGTATCATCTCTAAGATAGTTCAGAGTTTCAGAACAATATCATGAATAACGAATTTCAACACTTCTTGGAATAAGAACAATAATTCAATATAAATCAACAGATATATATGAATTCAAAGACTATCAAGGTATCCGACTGGATAACTGTAACAACCCGATTTTTTTTATATGATTAAATCAGAAATTTTGCGTATAATTTTTTTTTATTTAATTTAAAGATGAGGATTTGTACAAGATAAAGAGTGTGTATTTATGTGATAAATAAAAATATATTTATTACATGATTAAATATAAGTAATTTTGTTTTAGAATTATTGATTATTATAAAGTATATTCTTATAATAATTAATTTTATTAGTAGAAATGTTTTTATTAATTATTTTCCATGAAAATATAATCATAATATATTATTTAAATAATGTAAGAAATGATTTTTAGAATAATTATAATAATTATTTTATTATATGAATTTTGTATGAGAATATTAAGTTAATTATTTTAACTTAATTAATGATTTTATATATGGCAGATAAATCAGATATGGAATCCAAACCTTAATTTTGGATTTTGATCAAGACAAGAGAATAATAATATAATATTAATTATATTTTGATTTTCAGTACTATAAATATGTACTGTATGTATGTGGATTGAAAATGATTGGTCAATTATGGTGCAGTATTTGAAAACCCTAGTTTTACTATGGGAAACCCTAATTTGAAAATCAATTGTGAGTTTAAGACTATTATATAACTGTGTTATATGATTTTATGATTAATTAGGTCAACCCTAATTAACATTTAGATATATTAATTTCTAGAAAACCCTAATGTTTGAATTATAAACCCTAATTGTGATTTGGTAACCCTAATTACCAAAATTATAAACCCTAATTACTAAATTAGCAAGGTTAATTAGTGATATTAAACCCTAATGTTCTTGTATAATTTAATTAGAAAACCTAACTAATTAACGAACCCTAAATTTCTATTTTAGAAACTAATTTTATTTTTAGTTTAATTTAAACCCTAAATGAAAACCTAGAAATTGATTTTTGTGCTAAACCTTAGGGTTAAACCCTAAGGGTTTGCTAATTGACCATTGTGCCATTAAAATTCTAAGCTAAATGACCAAACCCCTCTTGAATTATTTGAGATAACTTGTATATCTAGCAATAATGGAATGGGTGAGCTAACCTTGACTTCCTATGTGACAAATCTCAGTAAATCAGCCAAATCATTAGCCATATACATTGCACATATGTATTATAAATAGATTGGAGAGAGAGAGAAAATCATTTGCTAGCTCATTTTGCACCAAACACTCAAACATTTTCTCTCAACCCAAAGCCACGAAATTTTTAAGACAATATAGTCCCATATCAAAGCCCCAATAACACCATAATCAAATCAGGAGGCCAGAGTCAAAATTTTTCTTAGAAGGTATAAAAACCCTAGCTATAATCTGACCATAAATCTGTTGTTGGATGTTATGATTCAGTGTTAAAATATGTTGTTAGTGATTTATAAAGATGATCTGGGTTGCTAGATGTTAGATCCATAACATCTAGAGGCCCGAATTTGAAGATTTACAAAATCTGGAAATTATGTTTTTGATGTCTGACAACCAAATGTCAGGCTTTGTAAATCTATTTTTTGTGTTGGGTTTTTGTTGTTTAAAGGTTTAAATATGTAGTCTGACATGTAGTCTTTGATCTGGAACAAGAATCAGACTTAGATCTGGTCTAGATTGCAAGATATTGTTAGTCAAAGGTCGTTGACCGACCATGACTGGACAAAATATAGGTAACCCAGATCTTGCCCAGAAATGGTCTGACAATACTTTTGACGCCTCTGATCTCATAAACTGTTGTTGATTTGTGTTCGTTGTTGTGATAAGATTATTGTATGGTAGTTATACTACATGTTAATTCTCTTAGATCATTTTTATCACATACATACTGGAATTGGGGGATGGTCAAACCAATGAGAAAGTCCACGGATGAGCTTTCTAGGTAACCCAGAAAGTTCATGAGCGTGGCTTCTGACATGGTTTGACCGGACAAGATCTCGTTATTTTGTTGTTGTTTTATTAATGTTTTGTAATATATCTATTAAGTTACATTCTGACTACAACCTAAAA
Organism: Panax quinquefolius; assembly: GCA_020205615.1. Taxonomy (NCBI): domain Eukaryota; kingdom Viridiplantae; phylum Streptophyta; class Magnoliopsida; order Apiales; family Araliaceae; genus Panax; species Panax quinquefolius. Next base: position 72,913,097 of record CM035169.1, on the reverse strand, counting down.
TCATTATATCATAAAAACATTACAAGCCTTGCATGTAGTGGAGGCTGGAAAGTGGAACCCTAGACTGCTCTTCATTTCTGGGTAACCCAGAAATGAAGAACATGTCTGACAAACTTTTTGATTAACCATATCTTACTGTTGTGGCATGTTATAGCTATACTCTTTGTTTGTGGTTGTAGTTCTACATCTGTACTACAACTCTAACATCATTTCAAGCCCAGAAATCGATTGGAACATATAATTAAGTATGGTCAAACCTAGCATCCTCGAAACTGACTTGGTGTTCTGGGTTTTCATGAAGAACACGAAGAACACCTACATCGACGGTTCTATCGCTATAGGTGGTCTTTAGTGACAGTTTCAATATAAAAATTATAATTTCATTAAATAATTATAGAAAATTAGGATTTTAATTATTAAAAATTATTTTAAGGTCTGAAATATTGTTTTTAATTATTTAATTATATTTCATAAATATTTAATATTTTTGAAATATTAGAGGTATTTAATTTATTTAATTATTATATTTAATAAATTATTTAAAAATGATTTTAATACTTGAAAAATCATTTAAAATTATATTATGATATAAGAAAATATTTTAAGTTATTTTAATGACTTTTAATATTTTGTGATGAAATTCATTAATAAATTAATATTAATGATATTTAAGTTATTTACTAAATGAATTAAATAAATTAAAATGAATTTATTATATTAAAAATCATTTTAAATAATAATAAGGTATTTAAAAATATTTTAAGTTATAAAATATAATTTCAATATTTAAAGGTAAAATTCATTAATTAATTATTATTAATGATATTAAAGTTATTTAATAATTATATTAAATAATTTAGTTTAAAATGATTTTAATATTATAATAATCATTTTAAATGAAAATAAAGTGTTTAAAGATAGTTTAAGTTATAAAATATAACTTTTAATATTTAAAGGATAACTTCATTAATAACTTAATATTAATGATATTAATTTAATATTAATGATATTAAATTTATTTAATAATTATATTAAATAAATAGTTTGAAAATGGTTTTATTAATTTAAAAATCATTTAAAAGGATATAAATGAATTAAAAATATTATTAAGTTATACTTAATGACTTTTAATATTTTGATAAATAGTACATTATTAAAAATGATTTTAAATATTTTAAAAATCATTTAAGGGTAAAATTAATACTTTAAAAATATTTTATGTTATTATAAATAACTTTAATATTTTAGCAATGGTTTCATTAATAGTTTAATATTAATTAAATATTAATGATAATAAAATTGTTTAATATTTAAATCATTTAATAGTGATTCTGATGTTTGAAAATTCATGATAAATTATAATAAATGTTTTAAAATTATATTAAGTCATTTAAAAATAATATGACTGCTAATTACAGATATTGAGCTACATGATAGAGTCTTAAACTCGATAATTACCCGATAAAGCCGTCAGTACACCGACATGTTTCAGAAATTGATATGGACTTAGATAATTTGATTAGATATGTGTTTATTTGTGATTCAATGGTTGTTAAACATATGTGACAAATGATTAGGTTATGTGGTGACTGTAATAAGCAGTATTATGTGTTGAGATATGTTATTCTAATCAGTAAAATGATCTTATTACTGATTGGTGGTTATATAAAAGATAAAACTAAGTTGCAAATTGTAAGCAGCGTATCAGGCAAGTATCCTACCTTTGCATTTTCTTTATGCAATGGACATGAGTAAGAATGTTTCTGAATTATATTATTACTGTACAGATTATTAACCCTATATTACATACGCTCATTGATTATCAATGTGACGCCCCCAAAATAGGTATACATCACCCATTCTGAGTTGTCAATACATGGTACAGAAACAACTATAACTTTATTATTACAATAGTAAAATTATGAGTTTGAATACAAATATTATCTTCTAGACAATATCTATACTCAAATAAATCCTCATCACATTTATTGATATATTATTTTACAAAAATGGTGAGGACTACTAAACAACTCTCTTTAGAACCTTCATTCCATACCCCGACTCATACTCGCTATATTCTCGCCTCCCCGAGAAGAAAAATGGAACAAAAAAGGAAAAGGGTGAGCTCAACTAGCCCAAGAAGAATATTATGACTAAGATAATATACAACAAATTATCATTAGTCTTCAAACAGGAAAAATCTAATAGAATACAATAGACAACAAGTTTTAAATCAATATTCGCAATGAAATAATAATTCATTAGAAGAGTTAAGTAGAGAATGCAAACTACTATCTTCTATGTATGAATTTAAAAGTTCATCGTCTATCTTTTATCCCCGTAACATCAATCAATATATCTCTCGAATCAAATATTCATCTTTGCACTACAGCCAAAGATATTCATCATTGGTCATGTTCATCTAAACACTGCTCATCTTTGCACCACGGCCAAAGATATTCATCAGAATCATTCATCTTTGCACTCATGTGCCAAAGATATTCAATAATATCATCATTTAAGATCGAGGATGATGAAAAATATTTTTAAAGAAACGAATCCAATTGAAACAAAATGACAAGGATTAAGGATTAAGGATTCGTACTTTGTTTTATCCATGTCCAAAAATACCTCAAAAATAATCATAGTGGTGTAAAATTCAAGAATGATCAAAACATGGATACAATCAAAGCTAGTATCCACAATAGATATTTTAGACGAAAAAGGAAAATTTTCATTTTTCGATGAATAGTGCCGTATTCGTGAATAGTGTCGTATACGTGAATAGTGCCGTATACGTGAATAGTAACTCCGACACCAAAAGTTCCAAATTTGATAAAAACTTCAGATCAATATTTTAGCATAATGATATTGAAGAAATAATATCATTACGAAAAAAAATAATATCCCTTACCTCGTAAAGACAGTACTTCTAGCTGAAATATCGGATATAGGCTATGACTTGAACTTGCACCGCATAACAATACTCAAAATATATTCAAAATACTCACAAGAATACACTCGATAATATAGAGAGAGAAAACTTCAGTTTCTGGTGTGATTTTTAATTCTAACCTAAGCACCCTATTTATAGGAAAATGTTTAGAACACCAAAGTAGAAAATTTATTAAAATATTAATATATATATATATATATATATATATATATATATAATCTTCACGCACACCTTTGAATCTGAAATTCAAGAATTGAACACATGCCTCGGACATGCAAAAAACATTTTTGTAAAAAAATATTTAAAACTTCAAAATTAATTATTTTGGAGCTTGTAACTTCAATAATTCATAATAAATAGCCCTTTTGTCGGAAAATTGAATCTCACGAATTTTTATAGAAAATTCAATTTCTACAACTTTGCGTAAGAAAGTTTTTCCAAATTCCAAATAGAAATTGACCGAAATCCACAAACCAGGCGATTTTACAAGCTATAATCAAATTTTCATCAAGAAATGGGGTCCAACCGACAAGTAAAACATGCTTTAAATATTTTGGTAACAAAAATACTCCTCCTCCACATATACTCATATATCCCACATTCATCGTAAAAATATCATCATTATTATATTATTAAAATATAATAATATATTTAAATGAATTATTTTATTAGAAAAGATAAAATTTCAATTTTCAACAATTGTCACATTAAAAATTTTCTCCATCTATATCCACATAAAATAAATATTTTTCTCATCATATGAATCAATAATTAATTATTCACAAATAAAATTACGAATCACAATATTGACAACTGTGCGGTTCCTGTGAAAGAGGGGCTTTCAATAAGAATTTCTCCTCACCGGTGGGCAATTAGGTGACCAAACCTCTCCTTAGATGTAACTTTCTAGACATTACCAATAATGTTATCTAATAATATTATTAGGATAATATGAATTATTGCTTTGATAATGGAAAATATCGTGTAGTTACAATTATTGAAACAACAATAATATAAAATATCAACTAAAGAATTATTGATTCAATAAAATAAAATATCGAACAAAGAACTCACTCGTAACAATTATCGAGTAGTGCCTTCTTACGTAAGAATCAATAATTGGTGCAATATCGCTGTGCTTCTTGTGTTTTAACCAACCGAGTATTTTAACAAAGATAATTGGTAATAACTACGCCTAGTTATTTTTAAACAACTTATATTTCTCATTTTCTTCATCCAATCGCTTTCAAGCATGGGGCCCATAAAAGACTACTCCGTCAAATTTAATATTCCCCGACAAAGAAGAATATTCCACGACAAAACGAATATTCCCAAACAACAATGAATATTTTATAACCACTTGCTTATTTTGAAATATTTGCGTATTTTACCCATAACTATCCACATTAATCAAATCAACCCTTAATATTTCAAAATAGAGAAAATTAAATTTCATTATTAATAAGTTGGGGTCTTACAATCAACATGTTAGTTTATAGTAATTCAGATATATATTCTGTTCGTTAATTTCTATAAATGGTTATACAAGTGTCCCCACTTGGATAGTCATAGTATTTAATCATATGTTGATACACATTTGTTAATTACCCGTATATATATGTTGAATTATAGATTATTGTTGAACAAGATAAAACCTTACTATTTTCCAACTGAATTACTTTGGTTTGGAACCTAGACAAGTATGAACATCCCTTATATGGGAAAACTTAATTTTTATGCACCCAAGGTGGACAGAGTGAACGATACCCTCGTTCTTGCATGTAGTGTTGATCAATACAAAGCATAACGGGTTGATCAGCCCCATGCCCGTAAGTTATGATGGTTTACAGATGAAGTTCTGTTTAACCTTTTCAAAAATGAAAACAATATTCATAGTATGTCACCTTAACCTTATTTATAGTTAATACGTAGTTTCAAAAATTTGAAAGAGGGTTGTTATGTTATTATTATCGGTTTAGATTACTTCACAACTGTTGATTTGTTGTAGAAAGGTAGTATAAAGAAAACATTTAAATTCTTTCAACTTATATATATAATTGCTATTACTTGCTGGGCACTCAAATGCTCATCCTTGCTTAATTTAATTATTTTCAGCTAAGTGTGAAGAACCAGAAAGCTCATGCAGAAACAAAGGAAAAGGAAAGCTAACCAAATAAGATTTGTGGTAGTTTATGTATTAGTTCGATATTATTAAGACAAGTATGATATATATATTATCTATCATGTATTGTAATGAATGTTTAAAGGTCTCGTACCTGGGGATTAGACTCTGATGATATATAAATTAAGTTGATCTTTATATTATTGTTATTATTATTAGTATTATTCCGCTCATAAAAATGGTATCGTGAAGCACCGAGTTCACAACACTAAGGACTATTGAACATCTACTAGAATTACCAATATTAAACTGATAACCCAAAAGAATCAAGCACTATAGATGATCAGTCTAAAATACTTTAAGTTATGTATCACACCACAGTAATTATATACTCATGTGTCGGGGTTTTCAACAACATACATTCCCCTTACCTTAAGGGTTGTTCAACTCAGTTTTCAAGATTTCCACACCAATCAATTGGTTTGGACAATTTTATAAACATGCACATAATCTAGCCGAATCAAATGGCATAGATACTTTAACAATATTCAAGAACAATACTAAGTTCACATAAATAATAGTTTTCCTCAAGAGTTTTAACATAATAGCTCAATCAATGAGATAAGCTTACGATTTTCATCGAATAAGTAATGCAAGAGTTAGAATACTTACACAATGTAAAGTAGGGTTCGAATACTTGCTTTAAGCGTAGTTTATCCGCGTTAAGAAATCAACACTTTCGAATCCTATTTATAGCGTATTATATGTTCAAGATGTTCATTAGCTAACACATATAGGTAAGTTCAAGGTAAACAGAAACGCCTATCTTAGTTATCACTTCATACACATCACTTATCCTATATTTTCACAACACAATTCAGTTTGTAAGTCATCACAAATACAACAACGTCTTGATTGCTTTATTACTTGAAAATATTCTTTGGACTTAACATTTGGAAATTATGATCAACATTTGACTCTATCACATAACATGCTTCTTAACACTTTACCTAGCATATTTGTCATATATTACAAGTTAAAGTAATCATATAGGCATGCTTCAAACATTAGTTCAAAAATTTAAACTATTTAGGTCACAGATTTGCAGTGAGATCGCCTTATCTAGGGCTTAGGATGGGTAGAATCATACTTGTCCCTGCCAAACCAGGATGAAGCTCGCGCTTTCTATTTCTGCCCAATCCCTACACATCTATGCACTAGTACTCTATCATATCTACATGTTAGAGGCGCTCACATAATCACATAACCGTTCTTGAGTTCATTTGTATAAGTTTGAACTTACATCTTACATGGCATTCAAATAAAACATTATCAAACGGTTACCATGACTCATTACTTGGCTATATACCCACATAGAGATTCAAATTCTGTTAATGCATATATTTGTAGCATTCATAATGCTTGTTCATATCTATTTTTGTTTAAAGCTTGGAATCATGATTTAAACTTATTTTTATTTTGAAATCATCATGTTCCATACATATAGATCATACCTAGAAATATTATAGACATAACATGGCATCTTATCTCATTAGTATCTAGATATTCATGTGACGCAACTAGATTTTGAAAATATGTTCAAGTTTACTTTTAAAACCATTTTAGGCTTGAACTATGCAATCTAACACACATAAGATGTGAGACCCCAGATTTTATGAATAAATATTAAATTTTCTCAAAATAATTTTTTTGAATATTATGGTGTGGATTTGATATAATGTTATAGTTGTGGATAGTATTTATAAATTTTGCAAAATATATAAGTTGTTATATAATATTCGATTGGTCGGGGAATATTCGTACGATGGTACAATCATTGGTGGACCCCACAACGAAATTATTGTCGGATTGAGAAAACGACAAAAATATTTTTATAAAAATAACGGCGAAAGTGTTACCGTTAAAACTGTTGAACTACCATTAGTAAAAGTACAATAATCTGGCATGTGGTTGCATAGTAGACACTCAGATTGATTATTGATGCTTACGTAAGAAGTCACTCAGTTATACTAAATTACTGCTACGGTAATTGCTGCATCATATCTCTCATATTATTGATTCAATTATTGTCACAATATCATCTGTATAATATGTTATATTATTAAATCAATAATTGAGATGACAAAGTTATTCATATTATTTTTTGCAATATTGAAAATGTCTAGAAGTTCTGTCAAGGAGAGGTTGTTCACCTAATTGCGCGCCAATAAGGAGAAATCCTTATCGGAAAGCCCCCTCTTTTCTGGGAATGACCTGGTTGTTAAATATTATGAGTTAAAATATTAATGATGAAAAAGTTCGTGTTGATTAAAGATGAAATTGATAGTTCCATTGTGTTGGGATTATTAGTGTTAGTAGAAATCGACATTTATTTCGATAATAATTGATGTTTGGAGGTTATATTGTTCAATCGGGTATTCGGGGCACTTTTCGTGTCGGAGTACTATTCACGGGTTACTATTCAGGAGTTACTATTTAGGAGTTACTATTTATAAATTACTATTCACGAGTTACTATTCATGAGTTACTATTCATGACTTACTATTTATGAGTTACTATTCACGAGTTACTATTCACGGTGTACTATTCATCCGTAAGACATATTTCTTTTTGGTCCAAATCATTTTTGGGTACAATATTATTCCATGAGGAGATGTGCTAATTTTTTAGACCGTTGGTTGAAGTTATAATAGTAAATCAATATGGATCGCTGGTTTAAAGTTTTAATAGTAAATCAGTATGGACCGTTGCTTTAAGTTTTAATAGTAAATCAATATGGACCGTCCGTTTAAAAGTAAATCAATCTGGATACATTCATGAATTAGTTACTATTCATCCATTCTCCTATAAATAGAAGCTCATTCCTTCATTATTTCTTACAAATTCACTGAAACTCCAGAGAGAGAAACTATAGAGAGAAAGAAGAAAAGTATTCTGCTACTTCACTTTTCCAATATTCAGTTTTTCTAAGGTAAAGGATATTATTTGTTGTACTCGTAAGGGGTATTATTCTTTTGTATTCATGAAGAGAACTTCATTATTCCATTCTTTATTATTACGTTGGAATAACTCGTATATACGCGACTACCCTATACTTTGTGAAATTCTTACATTATTCCATTCTTTATTATTATGTTGGAATAACCTGTTTATGCGAAGTACCGCATACATGGTGAAATTCTTCTATTATTCAGTTCTTTATTATTCTGTTGGAATAACCTGTATACGTGGATTACCGTATGCCTGGTGAATTCTGTTGTTATTCCATTCTTATTATTACATTGAATAACTTGTTTGCGCAATACCGCATACATGGTGAAATTCTTCTAATATTCCGTTCTTTATTATTACCGCCGAATATCTTGTGCGTATCGTTACGCTTATACCTAGTTCCATTATTTATTATTCTCGCCGGAATATCATGTATCTGTGCTTTCTGTGGGACTGGTTCCATTATTTATTATTTCGCCGAATATCACATTTGTGCGTTTACGCGGACACTCGGGTTCCATTATTTATTATTCTCGTTGGGAATAACCTATTTTATGCGAGTACTATCGCATCGCACGGTGAATCCTTACGTTATTCCATTCTTTATTATTACATTGGAATAACACGTTCATGTGGATTACCATATGCATGGTGAATGATCCTTTGTATTCATTCCTTATTAAATTGTGGAAATGATCAGATATCGTGGATTATGCATAGCGGTGAAAATCCATTTGCAGTTTCATATATTCTATTATACTCAGTTGGTTAAAGCTTTGGCTTCTATACTCCATGAAATTAGTGGAATATCCTTGATATTTGCGCTTCATCCAGTATCTTTTCATAGAAATATTCTTCTGAGCATTCTTGAATTTTACCGCACAAAGCAGTATCATGTTGACAATTTGGACGTTATTGAGTTCAGGATAAATTAACTTATAAATCTTTAAAATTTATTCTTGAACTTGTTTTATTGAATTGTCATCATCCTCATGCTTATATTATGTTGAAAGTCATCTTTGGCTTACGTGCATAGATGGACTTGGTATGATTATGACCAGGGATTATTCGGTATAATCATGACCGTAATGTGACGAATGATGTGGTAAAAGTTCTCATTGGCCTGTAGTTCATTGGTGGACAGTTGTTGGTATGATTATGACCAGGGATTATTCGGTATAGTCATGACCATTGATGATTACATGAATATCCTTGGCCGTGGAGCAGGGATGATTCGATTTTATTTATTAACCTGAGTCTCAGCGATAAAGTTGATGAAAAACTTTTTAAATCATAGAGGATAGTAGATTTTATACCTTACTTGACTCTTCTAATGGATTGCCTGATCCGCTGCAGTTAAACTTGTTGTCTATTATATTCTATCAGTTTAACATTGTTGAAGGCTAATGATAATTTATCCTGTATTATCTTAGTCATAATATTTCTTACTGGGCTAGTTGAGCTCACCCTTTCTTTCAATGTTCTCTTCAGGAAATGAGAACGTAGTTGGGACTAGCCGGGGAACAGAGTGATGGTCCTAGATGGTGCATTAGTAGTCCTCACTATTCTGTGAAATAGTGTGATAATAAATGTAATGAGGACTCTATTGAGTGTGGATATTGTCTAGATGATAATATTTGTATTAAAACTCACAGCCTATGTTTTGTCGTATTTTACACGACTGTTGTATAATTAAGTTGTATTTGTATTCAGTACCTTGTATCTGGCTACTCAAGATGGGTGATGTATACCTGTTTTGGGGGCGTCACATAAGACAACTTAAAAAATCTAAACATACGTAGTCAAGTTATGTTAACATGCTCGCAAGGTCAGAATATAAACTATGTAGTAATCATGCATGTTAGCTCACTAAGCTAAGCTTTTTCTTGAAAACATCTCTAACACAAGGCTTAACAAGTTTGTTCATGATCAAAAGAACTATGTATACTATAACATGCTCATCTATGTGTAAAATCAGTCATGTGTAGCTTACTAGGTTCATAATTTTTAGAACATGATCTCTAACATAGTTTGTTTTCAAAACATAACGTCCAAATCTCCTTTTAAACCATATGTTTTCGTTAATCATGCAAATCCATTAAAACATGCTCAACATAGATTAATATACTTATACATACACATACACATTACGCATGCTTGCATGCTAGTTTAAGCCGTACGATTGCCTAACATTGATCAGATTTGAAAACTGAAAGCCCAATCGATCTCAGAAGGCAAAAGCAGCAATTAGCACTGCGCCTCGATGTTAATATGGGCGATTTAAGCGTACACGCCCCGTTCGAACCAGGAACATTTGGCGTCAGCAACTGTTTAGCCCAAACACAGAAATTATTCACGAATTCATTCCTAAACACTCATATATCAATTTAAACATGCTTATAAGGTCATATAACAACTATATGAACATTACCCAACTTCATAAACATCCAATTCAACAAAATCAAAATTTTGAATTTCCATACTTGTGAACTTTGTTTGACATAAATTGAAAATGGAAGAATTTGATACCTCTGCAATAATGAATTAGCTTGCTCCTAATGAACTCCCAATGTCCTAGAATGCTCTCAATTTCTTAGAAGTTATCAGCCAACTCAAGCAACACAAAGAATGAAGGGAAGTGTTCATTTTATAGAAAATCCATTGTCCATGCCAAGCCATTATCCAAGAAATCAAACCAAAGGATGGAAGAATTGCATGAAGGTTAACAAGGAGTTGGTAATTGGTTGGTGATTTGCATCATGACCACCACTCCCCCATGATCATTAGCTAGGAAGTTTTTGGAAGAAAAGGAAGAACATAGGCCTTAGCCTTTTGTTCTACACGTGACTGAGGTTTTTAGGAGTAAATGAGACACTCAATTTGGGACAATCCAATTATCACAGTATACTTTCAACACTTAGCCCATATACTTATACACATTTCTACTCTTATGTTATATCAACCATACATTAGCTATAACTTAATGTCACAATATGATTTACACATTTAATATTTCAAGGTAGTTGATATTAATCATAAATATAATTCATGTACATTTTATTTTAATGTTTCCCCACATGCATATTGTCACATACACCTCTTATGATGTATTCATATCATATAGTTTCCATACATCTCAATATATGGTTACTACATATAGTATAGTCACATAAATGTCACACCACACTATATAATATAGTTGTATTATTGTTCACATGCACATAGCTGTCAATATAATCTTATTATATTAATAACTTATGTATTTATGTCAAATAAACAAATTATTAATTTCCTTGATTAATTACCACCAATATTAATTTATCCATTCTTCATCGATTAATGTATTTATGGATCTCCATAATCATTAATTATCTATATAATTCTTATTATATATATAGATATATTACAAATAATAATCGTCCCATATTATAAATTAATTACCAAGTATTCAATATTCTACCACAATTAATTAATATTAATTAATAGTTCACTTAATAATTCTTTCGTCAAACATAACGTACTTTATTTTATGGTTTATCAATATCTCACATATCATATAATTGTTTCAATCCATTTCTAAAGTTGAAAAATTAGTTTTCTCCAATCGACTCATCTGGCGCCCAGTTTGTCTTTATTGGAGATAAATAGCAATTGGGTAGTACTCGATAGTGCCAAGACTGGTTTAGCTTCAGCCCATGCCAATTTTCATCGCTAAACTCATTTTATACGACATGAATTGATGTCCACAAAAGTGTTGCTACAAGTCTATGAGCGTATTGATTACTTATATGAAATCACATGATCAACACGATTAATTTTCCTAATTCCCGTTTTAATTTGCTTATTGAAATTTCTCATTTCGCATTATGCCACACAAGGCATTTCACACTTCTCATTGTCAATTCACACTTCTTAATACACATTGATCTAATACGAATCAATTACATTAAGCAACTCACAAAATAATAACACTTATATTCACAGAAATATTATTTCCATTAATAAATTCATTTAATAATACGTTGAAATTCTCGGGTATTACAAGGTACATCCTCATTCCACACCTTTAACTGGTGATATCCCGTCCTTAAGTCGATCTCTGAAAAATATTTCACTCCTTTCAAGTAATCGAACAGATCATCTATCCTAGGTAAAGGGTACTTGTTCTTAATCGTCACCTTGTTCAACTCTCGATAGTCGATACATAGTCTCATCGATCCGTCCTTCTTTTTCACAAATAAAACCGGTGCTCCCCAAGGAGACACACTCGATTGAATATACTTCCTATCCAACAACTCCTTCAACTATACCATTAGCTCCTTCATTTCTATCGGTGCCATTCTGTAAGGGGCTTTCGAAATCGGTGTCGTTGCCGGTAATAAATCTATAACGAATTTGACCTCCCGATTCGGCGGAAGTCCTGGAAATTCCTCTGGAAATACATCGGGAAATTCATTCACTACTGGTATATGTACCATCTCTATCCCTGATTTCTGCGTATCGACGATATGGGCCAAATATCCTACACATCCCTTTCTTAGTAGCTTCCTCGCTTGCATCATCATCAGACAACTTGAGTGTCTCGGCGACCTACTTCGATAGAATGCTACCTTAGACTGATCTGGAGTCCTAAGGCTTATACAATTCTTCTGGAAATCTATCATCGCTCCATGGTTAAATAACCAATCCATTCCTAGAATTACCTCAAATTCTCCAAATTAAATTGGAATTAAATCCACAGGTAACTTATATCCCCTGATGTCTACAACATAATTCCTATAGACATGGCTAACATGAATTATTTCCTTATTAACAACTTCTATGTTCATAGGATATTCTAACTCTTCCTGGGTAAGTTTAACCGTTGGGAGAATTCATGCAATACGAAGGAACAAGTAGCATCCGAATCAAATAATATGTAAGAAGATATATCATTGATTGGAATGATACCTGAAACCACATCCCTGGATGCGACCGCATCCTGAACCGTCATATTGAAAGTCCTAGCTGTGGGTCAATTCTGAGTTGGTGGTCCACTAGTCGTGAGATTTCCACCGCTTGGTCCCCTTCCTCCATTTCCTCCTGTTGAGTTCTTCTTCGGGTAATTCCTTGCCTGATGATCCAATGCTCCACAGTTAAAACATCCATTTCTCTTTGGTGCAGAGCAATTGGGAGAGATGTACCCCTCCTACCCGCAGTTGAAACATACATTCTTCCCTTTTAGACATGCCCCCGAGTGATTCCTCCCACACTCCTTGAATTCCTCAGTTCTCTTCTTTGTTTCCCCTGGTTTTCCCCCAGAGTTTCCCGAATTGAATTTGTTGTTGCTACTGTTGTTATTGTACCACTTCCTCTTATTTGCACCACTACTGCTACTACCTTCCCCACGATTCCCTCCTTCATTCTTCTTCATTTTCTCCTTGTTAAATTTCATTAGGGCCTCACTTTCGCCCTCAGTGATTATAGCTTTCTCCAGGAGAGTTGCGAAGCTATTCGTCTGTAACACTAAGAGTCTACTATATAGCCATGGTTTGAGACCCTGCTTAAACCTCCTCATTTTTCTCTCCTTAGTGTCGACCTGGTGAGGCGCGAACCTCGCCAGCTCGTTAAATTTTGCGGCATATTGAGGTACCGTCACGTCTTCTTGCTTCAACTCCAGGAATCACATTTCCATGCGAATCTTCATACTAACTGGAAAATAGTTCTCGAAGAAGATTTTCTTAAACCCTTCCTAAGGTATCACACCTTCTCCAACCCTGGTCTCGTTTACCTCCCACCAGAAGTTAGCTTCACCCTTCAGCATGTAAGTGGCGAAGATTATTTTTTGATCATCACATACTCAGGCGATAGTGAATGCCTTTTCGATTTCCTTGACCCAAGTTTAAGCTTCGGTGGGTTCAGTGGTTCCTTTGAACTCAGGGGGTCCCGCGCTCTTGAAGTCCTTAAAGTGTTCCATTTGGGCCACTAGAGGGTTATTGGCATTCGGGGTTCGATTCTGAAGTGCCCCCACTAACATGTCTATAAACTGCTGCATAGGGTTCGGTGGATCCCCAGGATTACCGCCTGACCCCTCGGGTGTTTGATGACGTCTTCCTCTAGCCATCTATCTGTTTAAAATGAACTTAATGTTATTATCTTATAACTTACTCTACAGAATATATCATTCATAAGAAGAGAACTTAATCATCACATCACATACTTAAATAAAAGCATATTTATTTATAACATAACACCCAAGATATTTCATCGTCGTATGGCATTAAGCCATTTACATCACTTTAAACAACATACTTGGTAAAAACATAAGCCAAGCTTTTTATTCATAGATAAGTGTTCTATACGATAGTAGTAAAAGTTCATCACAATAAACTAAAAGCCCCGCCTAATGGCGTCATAATGCTCCTCATCCGCTATCTCCAGTATCAGCTCTCGGCTTAGAACACGTCTAGACCGGTGCTCCTCACTTGGAAAATGATGCACCCTATGTTGGAACCTTCTATATGCTAACTTAAACGCGTACTTCATCTTGTCTATCTTAACCTTCTTATCTCTCACCTCTCCTTCTAACTCGCCAGTTAGCTTCTCAGCCTGAACACGGTCTCTCCTCTCATCTCTCCAGAATGTAGTAATAATCTACTTATCAGTTTGGAGACTCTGAATCCTCGACTTTAACCCATTAATGGTATGCCCCAAGTGGGTCCTAATAGCTTCTTTCTCATACTCCAGCCTATCCGCCTTCTGGTCTGATGCCCGCAGCTTGTCATCCAGATCCCCATTCCTAATTATCAGGTGGTGTACCAATGCCTCAAGCAATGCTGTAGCTTGCTGCTCCCCCTGATACAGCTCCTCCAACTCATGGACCTTTTCGTCCAACTCCGTAATCCTATCCATGAACTCATCCAACAAAGTATCCTCAGGTGCTTCTTCCGAGTCCTCCTCGGGCTCCTCTCCCTTTTCAGGATACTCCTCTGGGTCTGATACAACTGCTGCCTTAGCTATAGGCTCAAGTATAGCTGTCACCAACTGTTCACTCACAACGTGGATCTCTTGTAAGACCCCAACTTTTATGAATAAAGAATAATTTTTTTCGAATTATATTTTTGAATATTATGGTATTGATTTGATATAATGTTATAGTTGTGGGTAATATTTATAAATTTTGCAAAGTACGCAAGTTGTTATATAATATCCGATTGGTAGGGAATATTCGTTTTAACAGGAATATTAAATATAACAAGACAATCATTAGTGGACCCCACAACGGAATTATTTGTCGGATTGAGAAAACTACAAAAATACTTTTATGAAAATAACGGCGGAGGTGTTACTTTAATTAAAACCGTTGAACTACCCAAAGTAGTAAAAGTACAAAGATTGGCATAGTTGCACAAGAGTAAACGATATTGATTATTGATGCTTACGTGAGAAGTCACTCTCAAATTTATACTCAATTATTGATCTGAATAATTGTTGCATCATATTTCTCATATTATTGATTCAGTTATTGTTACAGATTATCTCGCATTATATGATATATTATTAAATCAATAATTGAGACGGCAAAGTTATTCATATTATTATTTGCAATATTGATAATGTCTAGAAGCTCTGTCAAGGAGAGGGTTGGTCACCTAATTGCGCGCCAATAAGGAGAAAACCTTATCGGAAAGCCCCCTCTTTCCTGGGAATGACCTGGTTGTTAAATATTGTGAATTATAATATTAATGATGAATAAGTTCATGTTGATTAAAGATGAATTTTATAGTTCTATTGTGTTGGACTTATTTGTGTTAGTATAATTGATGTCTGGAGGATATATTGTTCAATTGGGTATTCGAGACACTTTTCGTGTCAGAGTACTATTTATGAGTTACTATTCACGAGTTAATATTCACGAGTTACTATTCACGAGTTACTATTCACGGGGTACTATTCACCCGTAATATATATTTATTTTCGGTCCAAATCATTTTTGGGTACAATATTATTCCATGAGGAGGTGTGCTAATTTTTCAGACAGTTGGTTGAAGATATAAAAGTAAATCAGTATGGACCGTTGTTCTAAGTTTTAATAGTAAACCAATCTGGATCGTCCATTTAAAAGTAAATTAATCTGGACCGTTCATAAGTTAGTTACTATGCAGTCCATTCTTCTATAAATCGAAGCTCATTCCTTCATTATTTCTTACGAATTCACTGAAACTCTAGAGAGAGAATTATAAGAGAGCCAATAGAAAAGTATTCTGCTACTTTCCTACTCTTATATTGATTTCTTTTACTAGTAAGAGGATGTTATTTGTTGTACTCATGAAGAGAACTTACGTTACTCCATTATTTATTATTCTGTTGGAATAACTCAGATATCGCAGCTGAGCTACCTATACATGGTGACATTCTTCTAATATTTCATTCTTTATTATTCGTCGAGAATATCACATGTCTACGTGCATTCTGTGGGATTCGGTTCCATTATTTATTATTCGTCGGAATATCCTATCTCGCAATGCGTTTATGTGGGACTGGTTCCATTATTTATTATTCGCTTGAATATCCTCTGTATGTGCGTTCTATTTATTATTTTATCGGTCTTGGTTCCATCCTTTATTATTCTATTGGAATAACCTGCCTGTGCGGTCTATCGCATGCATGGTGATTTCTTTTGTTATTCCATTCTTTATTATACTAAGTTGGTTAAAACTTTGACTTCTATACCCATGAAATTAGTGGAATATCTTTGATATTTGCGCTTCATCCAGTATCTTTTCACGAAAATATTCTTCTGAGCATTCTTGAATTTTACTATACAAAGCAGTATCATGTTGGCAATTTGGACGTTATCATTTCCTAGATAAACTAATTTTTGAACTTGTTTTATTGAATTCTTATATCATTGTCATCATCCTCATGTTTATATAATATTGAAAGTCATCTGTGGCCTGTAGTGCATAGATGGACTTGGTATGATTATGACCAGGGATTATTCGGTATAATCATGACCGTAATGTTACAAATGATGTGATAAAGTCTTCATTAGCCCGTAGTGCATTGATGGACAGTTGTTGGCATGATCATGACCATTAATGAATACACGAATGTCCTTAGCCCGTAGTGCATGGATAATTTGTGGTTATGATACTTAAGAATATCCTTGGCCGTAGTGCAGGGGTGATTCGATGATGTGAATTATTTATTTATTGTCGAGTCCCAAAGAATAAAAGTGATGAAAAACCTTTTAAATCATAGAAGATAGTAGATTTTATTCCCTAGTTGACTCTTCTAATTGATTGCTTGTTTCGCTGCAGTTAAACTTGATAGTTATTATATTTTATCAGTTTAACACTGTTGAAGGCTAACGATAAATTATTCTCGCATTATCTTAGTCATAATATTTCATTGGGCTAGTTGAGCTCACCCTTTCTTTCTTTGTTCTTTTTCAGAAATGAGAACGTAAATGGGACTAGTCGGGAACAGAGTGATGGTCCATGATGGTGCATTAGTAGTCCTCACTATTCTGCGAAATAGTGTGATAATAATTGTAATGAGGACTCCTTTTGAGTTTGTATAATCTCTAGTAGACAATATTTGTATTCAAACTCACAGTTTATTTTTTGTCGTATTGTACACGACAGTTGTATTATTAAGTTGTATTTTAATTCTGTACCATGTATCTGGCGACTCAAGATGGGTGATGTATACCTAATTTTGGGGGTGTCACAGTTGGTATCAAAGCTTAGGGATATGATCCCTGGCCAAGATGTGAGAATAGAACTAGGAGGGGATAGACGGAGAATTTCTTCGCTAGTATGACCTACCTAAGTTTTTTTTGGTATTTAATTGGTCGGTCAGAATATAGGGATAATATGTTACATGTCAATTAACCTTTTTTTTTATAAAGATCTCGAAAATGACATCTGAGAATGTTGAGAATAGCAATGGAGCACAGGCGACCGTTGATTCACCACATATCAATAATCAGGATAATGTGCATCAGGAAGGCGACAATCCTCATGCAAACAACAACACTGACCAAATGATGAATGATGGAATGTTCAGAGGCATTATGCAATTCATGCAACAGCAGGCGAGAGCTGGTCCTATCCAAAATGTAGGTGGAAACACTGGAAACTCTCGGACGGTTAACGCTAAACAGTTCAAGGAGCTGGGACCACCGAAGTTTATTGGAGAGCCAAAACCACTTAAGGCCGAAGCATGGATAAAGCATATCACCAAGATATTTGATGTCTTGGGATGCTCCGAGGAGCAAAAGGTTTCCTTTGCCGCCTTTATGTTGCGAGGAGAGGCAGACATTGGTGGGATTCAGAAAGCGTACTCAACCTGCCGCACTGAAGATGTCTTGGGAAAAGTTCCAAGAACTATTCAACGACAAGTACTTTCCCAAAAGTATTTGTCATATAAAAGAGGTAGAATTCATCAAGTTGGAGCAAAATAATATGACCGTGTCGCAGTATGAAGCCAAGTTTGCCGAGTTGTCCCGGTTTGCGTCCCACTTGGTGGATAATGAAGAGAGAATGACGTGGATGTTTTTAAGAGGTTTGAAGCCGGAGATACATCAACATCTTATTTCTCATAAACTGTGTTTGTATTCAGATGTTGTAAATAGGGCTCAGTTAGTGGAGCGTGATAACGAGTCAACGTAACCAAAGGAGATCAGTTATCGAAGCGGTGATAACAAGCGTAGAGGGAATCAACAGGCCAGAAATGGTAACCACTTCGGTGGTAATCAGGGCCAAAACAATAAGAGTTGATATTTCAAGAAGAGGAGATTCAACAATGATGGAAGGACATCAGCACTAGCACCCGTTGTTAAGGAAGGAGAACGACCACCTATCATATGCTTCAAATGCGGAGGGGAGGGACACATCAGTCCAAACTGCGCGATGCCGTCCAAAGCATGTTATAATTGCGGAAGAGAAGGTCACTTAGCCCGATTTTGTTGTTCACCGAAGACAAGTTCAGCTAGGATGGAGGCACCAAAGGCCGTCCCAGAAAAGTCAAAGCCGGTAGTGCAAGGGAGAGTGTTTGTTGTGACCTCCCATAAAGAAAGGAACCCGAATGAGTTCATCACGGGTAAGCTTATCATAAACTCTAGCGAAGTCTATACTTTATTTGATACCGGTTCTACCCATTCTTTTATTTCTCCTACTTGCGCTCAACGATTAAATTTGACTACGGAGAAATTAGACTTTGACTTATCTGTGGAAACTCCATTGGGAGAAACCTTCATTACATCCACTATTTATAAGTCTTGTTTGGTTCAAATCGGTAACCACACATTACCTGTCGATCTTATTTCTTTAAAAACACTTGCGTTTGACGTAATTCTAGGGATTGATTGGTTAAATACTCATCATGCAAAAATTGATTGTTTTCGTAAGGTTGTTAGTTTTCATATTCCTAATCAACCTATTATGCGAATTCAAGCGACCAAACCATTAAAATCAATCACGGTCATTTCAAGCCATAAAGCTATTCGTTTATTGAAAAACGGATGTCAAGCTTTCTTAGCTCATGTCACAGATTTAAACAAAAATATGTCAGTTTTGAACGATATTTCTATTGTTAATAAATTTCCTGACGTATTCCCTGAAGAACTTCCTGGCCTACCCCATAGCGTGAAATTGAATTTTGTATCAACCTTGAACCCGGTACAAAACCCATTTCCAAAGCCCCATATCGAATGGCTCCTATTGAACTTCAGGAGTTAAAGACCCAATTGCAGGAATTGTTAGACATTGGTTTCATTCGTCCTAGTACGTCTCCTTGGGGTGCTCCTGTTCTATTCGTGAAGAAGAAAGATGGGAGTATGCGACTTTGTATTGATTATCGAGAGTTGAATCATGTCACCATCAAAAATTGGTACCCATTGCCACGTATTGATGACCTATTTGACCAGTTGCAAGGAGCCAAATTCTTTTCAAAGATTGATCTTCGTTCCGGATATCACCAATTAAAGATTAGAACCGATGACATTCCAAAGACGGCTTTCAAAACTTGGTACGAGCATTATTAATTCCTAGTCATGTCATTTGGATTGACTAATGCTCTTGCTGCCTTCATGGATATGATGAACAGAGTATTTAAGGAATATTTGGATCACTTTGTGGTCGTCTTTATTGATGACATCCTTATTTATTCCAAAAGTTGTGAAGATCATGAGCAACACTTTAGGCTGACACTCCGAAAGCTTCGTGAATACAAGCTTTATGCCAAGTTAGAGAAATGCGAGTTCTGGCTTGAGGAAGTAGCATTCCTTGGGCACGTAGTATCAAGTCATGGAATATCTGTTGACCCGGCAAAGATTGAAGCTATTCAAAGCTTGGAGCAACCTAAATCAGTGACCGAAGTACGTAGCTTTCTCGGTTTAGCTAGTTCTTATCGGAGATTCGTGGAAGGATTTTTTCGAATCGCTACTCCATTAACTCAGCTGACTCGGAAAGATACAAAGTTCAGTTGGAGCGAAGAATGTGAGATGAGTTTTCAAGAACTCAAAAGGAGACTCATTTCAGCACCTATTCTGACAATACCATCTGGCTCGGAGGGATTTGTCATCTACAGTGATGCTTCGGGCAAAGGGTTGGGATGTGTTCTCATGCAACATGGGAAAGTCATAGCCTATGCCTCAAGATAACTCAAAGAATATGAGAGGAATTATCCTACTCATGATCTAGAGTTAGCAGCTGTTGTCTTTGCACTTAAAATTTGGAGGCATTACTTGTATGGGGAGAAAGTGGAGATCTTTACGGATCATAAAAGCCTCAAATATTTATTCACTCAAAAGGAACTCAACATGCGACAACGACGTTGGCTTGAACTGTTGAAAGATTATGATCATACCATCCAATACCATCCTGGAAAAGCGAACGTGGTAGCTGACACATTAAGTAGAAGATCATATGCAAGTACGAGTTCGATATTGTCAACGCAAAGGCCCATTTTGTGTGACTTGCAAAGGATGGAGATAGAGTTAAAAACTCCAGGGACCCACGTGATGATGGCGAATATACGAGTAGAACCGACTTTAATTGATAAAGTTAAAGTTTCTTAAGCTACAAACCCGGAGCTGATGCGTATGAGGAAGAAAGTGCAAGAAGGTGCTATGCCGGAAGCAAGAATCGATGAAGAAGGAATACTTCGAGTCAACTCCAGACTTTGTGTTCCTAATGACCCTGATTTAAAGTATAAAATCATGATGGAGACACACAACACACCATTTGCAATCCATCCTGGGAGTACCAAAATGTATCATGATCTTCGACATACATTTTGGTGGAGCAATATGAAGAGACAGACATCGGAGTTTATCTCAAGGTGTTTAACTTGTCAACGAGTCAAGGCGGATCATCAATTACCAAAAGGTCCATTGCAACCACTTGAAATTCCAGAATGGAAGTGGGAGCACATTACCATGGATTTCGTTACCGGTCTTCCTAATGTTTCTCAAGGCATAGATGTGATTTGGGTCATTGTTGATAGATTGACCAAGTCTGCTCATTTCTTACCGATACGAGAAACTTATACACTTGAACGTCCTTCTCGTATGTATATAAATGAGATTGTAAGACTGCATGGTATACCGATATCCATAGTTTCTGATCGAGACCTAAGATTCACTTCACGATTTTGGGTTAGTTTGCAAAAAGCTATGGGAACAGACTTACGATTTAGCTCGGCATATCATCCTCGATCTGGACGGAAATGAGAGGACTATTCAAACACTTGAAGATCTATTAAGACTCTGTGTCCTTGACTTAAAGGGAAGTTGGGACAAGTTCTTACCATTGGTGGAGTTTTCCTGCAACAAAAATTATCAAGCAAGTATTGGCATGGCTCCATTTGAGGCGTTGTATGGAAGAAAGTGTCGTTCTCTAGTATGCTGGGATGAGGTGGGTGAAGCAATGTTCTTGGAACTGGAGTTGGTACGTATGACTATAGAAAAGATTCAAATGATCCGACAACGTATAAAAACTTCACAAAATTGATAAAAGAGTTATGCTGATCTTCATCGAAAGGACGTAGAATTCGATATTCGAGTTCATCTGTTGTTACGTGTTGCTCCATGGAAAGGAGTTACGAGATTTGGAAAGAGAGGAAAGCTCAATCCTCGGTTCATTGGCCCATTTTTAATTCTTGAGCGAGTGGGAACTATGGCCTATAGACTCGCCTTACCGCTAAGTATGTCTCGTGTTCATAATGTTTTTCACATATCTATGTTACGTAAATATATAAAAGACCCAAACCACATTATTGAGTTAGAACCAGACGAGATAGAGGAAGATTTAACGTTTGAAGAGTTACCTGTTAAAATCTTGGATAAGAAGGATCATGTTCTACGCTCCAAGGTTATACCTCAAGTCAAAGTTTTGTGGAGAAACCACGATATGGAGGAAATGATTTGGGAGTTAGAATCTGAGATGAAGTCAAGGTATCCTCATCTCTTCGACATATCAGGTATGTACCCTAATTTCGAGGACGAAATTTCATAAGAAGGGAAGGTTGTAAGACCCCAACTTTTATGAATAAAGAATAATTTTTTTCGAATTATATTTTTGAATATTATGGTATTGATTTGATATAATGTTATAGTTGTGGGTAATATTTATAAATTTTGCAAAGTACGCAAGTTGTTATATAATATTCGATTAGTCGGGGAATATTCGTACAATGGCACTATCATTGGTGGACCCCACAACAGAATTATTGTCAGATTAAGAAAACGAAAAAAATACTTTATGAAAATAACGACGGAGGTGTTACCGTTAAAACTGTTGAACTACCCAGTAGTAAAAGTACAGTAATACGCGTAGTTGCACAGTAGCACACGGTATTGATTATTGATGCTTACGTGAGAAGTCACTCAGTTATACTCAATTATTGTTACAGTAATTGCTGCATCATATTTCTCATATTATTGATTCAGTTATTGTTACAGTATCACCTGCATTATATGATGTATTATTAAATTAATAATTGAGACGGCAAAATTATTCATATTATTATTTGCAATATTGACAATGTCTAGAAGTTCTGTCAAGGAGAGGTTTGTTCACCTAATTGCGCGCCAATAAGGAGAAATTCTTATCGGAAAGCCCCTTCTTTCCTGGGAACGACCTGGTTGTTAAATATTGTGAATTATAATATTAATGATGAATAAGTTCGTGTTGATTAAAGATGAATTTTATAGTTCCATTGTGTTGGACTTATTTGTGTTAGTATAATTGATGTCTGGAGGATATATTATTCAATTGGGTATTCGGGATACTTTTCGTGTCGAAGTACTATACACGAGTTACTATTCATGAGTTACTATTCACGAGTTACTATTCATGAGTTACTATTCACGAGTTACTATTCATGAGTTACTATTCACGGGGTACTATTCACCCGTAAGATATATTTATTTTCGGTCCAAATCATTTTTGGGTACAATATTATTGCATGAGGAGATGTGCTAATTTTTTAGACCGTTGGTTGAAGATATAATAGTAAATCAGTATGGACCGTTGTTTTAAGTTATAATAGTAAACCAATCTGGATCGTCCGTTTAAAAGTAAATCAATCTAGACCGTTCATAAGTTAGTTACTATGCAGTCCATTCTTCTATAAATAGAGGCTCATTCCTTCATTATTTCTTACGAATTCACTCAAACTCTAGAGAGAGAATTATAAGAGAACCTATAGAAAAGTATTCTGCTACTTCCCTACTCTTATATTCAGTTTCTTTTACGGTAAGGGATGTTATTTGTTGTACTCATGAAGAGAACTTACATTATTCCATTATTTATTATTCATTGGAATAAACTCAGATCACGCTGGGCTACCCTATACATGGTAACATTCTTCTAATATTCCGTTCTTTATTATTCTGTCGGAATATCCTGTCTGTGCTTTTACGCCAGACCTGGTTCCATTATTTATTATTCTGTCAGAATATCCTATTTGTGCGTTTATGCCGGACCTGGTTCCATTATTTATTATTCTGTCGAAATATATCACATGCATGCGTTTCTGGCGGACTTGGTTCCATTATTTATTATTCGCCGGAATATCTTGTGCGCATGCGTTTACGCTTGACTGGTTCCATCCTTTATTATTACATTGGAATAACTCGCCTACATCGCGATTCATCGCATGCATGGTGATTTCTTTTGTTATTCCATTCTTTATTATACTCAGTTAGTTAAAACTTTGACTAATATACCCATGAAATTAGTGGAATATCTTTGATATTTGCGCTTCATCCAGTATCTTTTCATGGAAATATTCTTCTGAGCATTCTTGAATTTTACTCTACAAAGCAGTATCATGTTGGAAATTTAGACGTTATCATTTCCTAGATAAACTAATTCTTGAACTTGTTTTTATTGAATTCTTATATCATTGTCATCATCCTCATGTTTATATTATATTGAAAGTCATTTGTGGCCTGTAGTGCATAGATGGACTTGGTATAATTATGATCAGGGATTATTCGGTATAATCATGACCATAATGTTTCAAATGATGTGATAAAAGTCCTCATTGGCCCGTAGTGAATTTATGGACAGTTGTTGGCATGATCATGACCATTAATGAATACACGAATGTCCTTGGCCCGTAGTGCATGGATAATTTATGGTCGTGATACTAAAGAATATCCTCGTCAGAAAGTAGTGCGGGGTGATTCGATGATGTGGATTATTTATTGTCGAGTCTCGTGATAAAAGTGATGAAAAACCTTTTAAATCATAGAAGATAGTAGATTTTATTCCCTACTTGACTCTTCTAATGGATTGCTTGTTCCTCTGTAGTTAAACTTGATAGTTATTATATTTTATCAGTTTAACACTGTTGAAGACTAACAATAAATTATTCAGCATTATCTTAGTCATAATATTTCTTACTGGGCTAGTTGAGCTCACCCTTTCTTTCACCTTTGTTTCTTCTTGAAATGAGAACGTAGCTGGGACTAGTCGGGGAACAGAGTGATGGTCCTAGATGGTGCATTAGTAGTCCTCACTATTTTATGAAATAGTGTGATAATAATTGTAATGAGGACTCCTTTTGAGTTTGTATAATCTCTAGTAGACAATATTTGTATTCAAACTCACAGTTTATGTTTTGTCGTATTGTACACGACAGTTGTATTATTAAGTTGTATTTTAATTCTGTACCATGTATCTGGCAACTTAAGATGGGTGATGTATACCTAATTTTGGGGGCGTCACATCTCTAACCTCTTCTTCTCCTGACATCCTTCAAACAAGACAAAATAACTCTGTTTGTATTTTAAAATAGATGTTTTTGTTTTTAGAAAATAAATATATATATATATATATATATAGATTTGACACAACCCCTAGAACTCTACATGAGTTCATCTCTTTATTTTCTCCACTAACTTCCCTAAGGTTATAGTCTAAGGTTCCCCACCTAAGGTTTATAACCTATTGCTTTGATACCAACCTGTGACACCCCCAAATCCGTGTAACATCGATTATAGGACATGGTGCTCACGATACAACATACATCATCATCTATCTAAGTAACTCTAACAAAAATAATTATAATATTAACTATTACATACTTCTTCAAAAAAAAATTCCAAGTCTTTACAACCATTAATAAACTGAAACTTAAACTTAGCATTTATCGCTACATTACATCATATGCAGAAATATACTTATTACATAAATAACTCTCATCATTTCATCTTAGACTTTCCATTGTCCTTACCTGAGCCCTCAGCGTTATCAGCCTTAACTGAAAGGTTTAAGCAAAAATGAGCACAAAAGGCCTAGCAAGTTTATAAAGTAGTTTGAGAACATACATCAGATGTAAAACCATTAGTATGAATATTTCTCAACAGTTGAAATAAATATCAAGAGATAAACTTGAATATCAAGATAAGAGTTCTAGAATTCTCAATAGCATACTAAGGGGTGTTAGATACCCTGAACATTACTTTGTTTCATCGAAAACCATCAGACGGTGTAATAATCAAATAGATTATAAACAGTCTCTGCAAGTACTCCAGGTGATCAGCCTATCATACCCTACATTGTGCACAAGTATAAAGTTTAAACGCTTAAGCGTAAATGGAACTATATGCCCGACATCAGTTACCCCGTTATCCGGGTTGTTCATCTTAGTTTTATGCGAGACCGCACCAAAGTAATTTGGATTGGTAGACTTAAATAGCTGCAATGAATTTGAAATAGTTCAAATAATACAACATTTCGCATCTATAATATCTACTTAGAAACAAATGGCGGATCAAGATTCTTGAAAGTAGTTCATAAATAATTAAGAACTTTAAGGCATACACAACTGAATTAATAATTGAGTAATCATCAATAGAACTTTCACTATATATAAGTTTGTACAAGTTATAACTTCGAATATAAGAGACTTGTACACAATGATAAATTGTACAAGTTAAGGGAACTTACATTCACTGCAATAAAGTGAATAAAGTTAGGAAACTTGCCTGATACGTCTTCTACAATTACCGCTATCTACTAGCCCTTTACGTAACCTATTAACGTATGTCACGTTAAGCAATTTGGATCTCGAACACCACTTTGATGTGCAATGATTCTCTTTTATTTTAATAAGACGATTAAACTCACACGTATTTAAATACAATTCAATTACATAACATGTTGCTACGTATAGGGCACGTGGTTAAATAAAAGAATCTGGGAAACTTAAATTTCTGACATTCTTCGGACCAAAACCTCCATCAAAAATCTTTATAAAATATGTTTAAGGGTCTCAAGTCGAAAAATCTCATTTTCAATGATTATGACATCACATATTTAATTAAACTCATTTATCTATATAACACCATTTATATGAAAAATATCAAATCAGTCTCAACAATATTTCTTTTATGGGATTTTGTAGAATATAGTCCCCCATTGAACATATATTTTTTCCAGAATTTTTAAAATTCATCTACTATTTTCTAATAGTACATAATAGCCAAATATTCGCAGATTTTTCATAAATAGAGATTAGCTCCAAAATTTCTGAAATTTTCAGGGTTAACTTCTGTTATATACATGTACTTTCAGTAAATATTTCGTAATTTTTGGACTTATACATAGAGAGTTATTTGGGTATCTTTTCAAAATGTGTCATTAGCCGTAAAATGCATAACTCCCAAACTGTATGGCCAAAAAGTCTCAAACTTTTACATGACCTTTATATCTTCTTATAGTAATACTCTAATTTTTTGCAGAATTTTTAAAGTACTAAACTGTGAACGAAAATGCCCCCGAGACAGACTGATCCAAACAGTCCCAAGAAAGACATCAAATTTTTGTTTCTTGCAGCCATTTTTGCGATTTTATTCCCACTAATCTACAGATGATATGACCATGATACTTGGACACAATAAACTTCATACATCAAGGTATTTTAAAAAAATATAACATTCATAAAACTAAAATGCCAAGACCACAAACCAACTGCATAGAAAAACGTGCCAGCACTGATTCTATACTTAGAAAAAATCTAGAAATTCCAGATTTTCTGCAGATTTTGTTATGAACATGCTTGCTTACGATTTTCATAACTTATTCATTATAACTCTGATTCTAACGAAATTTTGGACATATTAGACTTCATAGTACATACTATTTTATAAAATTATTACATACGATAATCGAGTCATATAAACCACGAATCCAAGGCTCCAAAAAACTCGAAAATCACAGATGACAGTTTTTAACCAACTTTGACAAAAATCATAATTTTGATTCTAGCATGCATGGATTCGATTCCTAATGTCCAGATCCTATCTACTAACATATATAAACATATTACAACAAACAAACTCACTAAATTACCATGATTTGAATAAAGTAACAACTAAGATGCATTTTCTAGCTATTTCCCTTGAAAACATATAAAGGTTCATGAGTTGCTTACTTGATGTGAATTTCTTCTTGTTTAGCTTCTGACAATTCTCTTCACTTGCTTGTTTAGACTCCCCAAAACTCCAGAATACTACCACACTATCTATCACTCTCAATTTCTCTCCATGTTTACTCAATTGGTGGAATTTTTTTAAAAGAAAAGGATGTTTGAGTGATTGTATATATGTACAGCTTGATAGAGTCTTTTGATTCCCATAACCCCCAACTCACATAACCCCCAACTCTAATTATTAGTTACTCACAATACTTAATAATACAATAATTTAGTTAATTAATAGAAAGAATGTGGGAGTTAGAGAAAATAAAAAGATTTTGGTTTTAAGGAATAAAATAAAGTACTCCCACCTTAGCTATTATGTAATATACATATACTTCCTCCCTTGTCCCAATTCGTGAGTCACAAGGGTTCCACCAGCTGCTGACTTGTTTAAATAAAATATTATAATAATCAATTAATCAATTAATAAATTAATTTGATCATTTTGCCCTTAGTAGTCGAACGTTGCGAAACTTATATCGATTCTTACTAAAGTCGACGTTCCGGACGTCATGGGACTATCCGTTTAGTCAAATTCACCTATGAAATTCGTAGTTGACTTTTTCTTTGAAAAAGTCAAATGGTTGACTTTGACCAAAAAGTCAACCGCGACACTTTTTCGTGATTACAGTCTATCCTGACTAATTTTGACGTTCTGGATTCGAATACGCAGTCCGCGTCTCTAAATTCCGCTCCAAACTCCAGCTCATGATTTAATACCATCCCACGTAATAAATAAAATAATTCCCTACTTAATCAATTTAAATAGTTAAATAAAACTAAACCAACCATTTAAATACATCTTATAACATATATTGAAATAACACATATATGTACAACACATATACATCTAATAAATGAAATCACCCAAAAGTTTTATATAAATTCGTTTATTGATAATTATTAAATTACATAGAAAATCTCGGATATTACAATGCCACATCAGCAATTTATAAAATATTTGTAGAATAGTTTTTGTTTTTTGCATTATTCAAACTACAAGAGTGATGTTACAGACACAAACTATTCTACAAATATTTTACAAACTGTTGATGTAGCCTACTCTACCTCAGCATATTGATCAACAAATTACTTCAATATAGTCTTCGGCCCCATACTATATACTGTAATAACCCGATATTTTCTATGTAAATAAATAAGAAATTTTGCATATTAATTTTTTATTTATTTTAAAGATGAGAATATGTGTCAAGTAATGTGTATGTATATATGTGATAAATAAAATTATTTATTTCATGAATAATTTCAAATAATTTTATTTTAGAATTATTGATCATTATAAAGTATATTCCTTTAGTAATTAATTTTTGTAAGCGAAATGTTTTTATTAATTATTTTCATGAAAACATGATTTCATATTATTTAAATAATATATGAAATGATTATTAGAATTATAATAATAAATATTTTATCATATGAATTTGTTCGAGAATATTTAAGTTAATTATTTTAACTTAATTAAAGATAAACCAGATATGGAATCCAAACCCTAAATTTGGGTATTGATCAAGGGATGAGAATAATAATATAATATTAATTATATTTTAATTTTTTAGTGCTATAAATATGTACTGTATTTCTGTAGTCTGATAATGGTGGGCCAAATATGGTAAATTAGGTCATAACCCTCATGTCGTATTATTAAACCCTAATTGTTAAAATCGGTTATGAGTTTAATACTGAGCAGTAATTGTGTTATATGAATTTTACTGTGTATAATATAATTTTTTTTAATTAGGAGAAACCCTAATTATTTATTTGAAAACCCTAATTTGCTAATTAGAAACCTTAATTGTAAATTTTAGAAACCCTAATTGTAAGACCCCAACTTATTATAAATAAAATTGAATTTCCTCTAATTATTATTGTGAATAATAAGGTATTAATTTGATATAATTCTCTGGTTATGGGTGAAATGTGAAAATTTTGCAAAATAAGCAAGTGGTTATAAAATAATCATTGTTGTCGGGGAATATTCGTTTGGTCGTGGAATATTCTTGTTGTCGGGTATATTAAATGCGGCACCTTAGAGTCATTAGTGGGCCCATATGAGTAATAACCGCTCGGGATGAAGAAAATGACAAGTTTGAGTTTTTATAAATAATGACGTAGTTGTTACCGTTAACACTGTTGGAATACCCGGTGGTTAAAATACAGTAATACGCGTGGATGCACAGTATTGATGAATTATTGATCCTTACATAAGAAGACACTACTCAATAATTATTACAGTAATTATTGTTCAATATTTTATTTTATTGGTTCAATAATTGTTGCGTTGATATTTTCTATTATTGTTGTTTCAATAATTATCACTGCACAGTATTTCCCATTATCAGATCAATAATTCATATTATTTGAATAATATTATTAGATATCATTATTGGCAATGTCTAGAAAGTTCATCGAGGAGAGGTTTGGTCACCTAATTGCGCTACCAAGAAGAAATTTTTTTTATCGAAAGCCCCTTTCTGAGGAACTACTGGTTGTCATAAATGTGATTCTGTAATATTATTTGTGAATAATTAATTATTGATTCATATGATAAGGAAATATTTATTGTATGTGGATATAAATGATTTATTTTTGTGTGGATAAAAATGAAGGAATTAATGCTGAGGTATTTTATCAGTATTTTGTCGGTGTGGAGGTATTAGAAATGATCCGTTTATTGATTTCGGATATTTTATGTTTAGAAATTGGAAAAACTCAAAGCTATAAAGTTGTACAGAATTCGATTTCAGGCAGAATGGACATAAAATTCTTATTTTCCTGATAAACGGGCTATTTTCTATGAATTACTGAAGTTTTAGAAAATAAAATAATTTTTTTTTAATTATGGGTGAGACGCACTCTTATTTGACAATGTGTGGGCTGCTAGGAATTTCAGAATTGGCTTACTTGATTGATCAAATTGGATGTGCGTATAAGATTGAATAAGAATAATAATATTTTATTATTTTAGTTTCCTATGGCATTCTAGCATTTTCCTATAAATAAATGGTTAGGTTAGAATTGAAAATCACACCAGAAATAAGTTTTTTTCTCTCTAGTTTATCGAGCGTATATTTGTGAGTATTTAGATACTTTGAGAGTTGCTATTCAGTACAAGTTTCTGTCAGCACTATATCCGAAATTCAGTCAGAAGTACGGTTATTTTGAGGTAAGAGGTGTTATATTCTTCTTAAAATGATATTTTCTTCAATATCATTATACCGAAATGTTGGTATGAACTTTTTATCAAATTTGGAACTTTTTGTGTCGGGGTTACTATTCACGATATACTGATAATTATTCACGATACTCAAGACTACACTATTCACGAATACGGCACTATTCACCGAAAAATGAAATTTTCTTCTTTTTGTCTAGATGTCTATTATGGTTACTATCTTTGATTGTATCCATGTTTTGATCTTTATTTTTGAATTCTGCTTTAAAAATTGGTATTTATGAAGTATTATTGATCTTGGATAAACCTGTTATACTGAATCCCTACTATTTGTCCTTCCGTCTCCATTGGATTCGCGCTTTTAAAAATATTTTCATCATCCTCAGTCCTAAATGATGATATTACTGAATATCTTTGGCCTGTAGTACAAAGATGAATGATTAACTAATGAATATCTTTGACTCGTAGTGCAAAGATGAACAGGTGTTGAGATGAACATGACCAACTGATGATACAAATGAATATTTTTGGCCTGTATTGCAAAGATGAATATTGATTAAAGATGTATATTGATTGTTGTTCTGAGGATAAAATATTGATGATGGACTTTTAAATCTTAGAAGATAGTAGAACTCATTTCTACTGACTCTTCTAATGGATTGTTGTTTCATTGCATTGTTGATGTAAAACTTGTTGTCTATTATATTTTATCGATTTTCCACGATGAAAACTAATGATAATTTGTTGTATATTATCTTAGTCATAATATTCTTTCTTGGGCTAGTTGAGCTCACCCTTTCCTTTTTGTTCCATTTTTCTTCTCGGGAGGTGAGAACATAGCGAGGATCTCTATGGGTATGGAGTGATGGTTCTAGAAAGATGTTTTAGCAGTCCTCACTATTTCTGTAAAATAGTGTTTGAATAATTGTAATGAGGACTTATTTGAGTGTGGATATTGTCTAGAAGACAATATTTGTATTTAAACTCATAGTATGTGTTGTCGTATTTTGCACGACAATTGTATTATTGAAGTTGTAGTTTGCTTTATGTACCATGTATTTGGCGACTCAGAATGGGTGTTGTATACCTATTTTGGGGGCATCACAGTTGGTATCAAAGCTTAGGGATATGGTCTCTGGCGGAGATCGGGGAATAGAACTAGGAGGGGAAAGATGAGTAAATCCTTCGCTAGTGTGTCATTTCTAAGCTTATTTGTTGGTTAGTCATAATATAGGGATATTATGTGATATGTTAATTTGTTTAATTAACCCTTATTTTATGGGCAAGCGATTAAGAATGGCTACTGAGAACGTTAACAATGGAGTGTATGAGACTGTGGAACAACCTTTAGTTACAAACCAGGAGAACGTGCAACAGGAAGGCAATATTGCTCCTGTAAACAACACTACCGAGCAAACGATGAATGATGGAATGTTTAAGAGCTTTTTGCAGTTCATGCAAAATCAGACGAGGGAGACTCGTGTACAAAATACGGGTGGAAGTGATACCAACGTGCGGTCTTTCACAGCCAAGCAGTTCAAGGAGTTGGGACCACCAGAATTTATTGGAAAGTCAGATCCAATCAAGGCGGAAATGTGGGTCAAGCAAATTACCAAGATATTCGATGTCTTGGGATGCACGGAGGAACAGAAGGTTCCATTCGCCACCCTTATGTTCCGCGGTGAGGCAGACTACTGGTGGGAGTCTGTGAAGCATACCCAGCCTGCTGCACTCAACATATCTTGGGAAACGTTTCAGAAACTATTCAATGACAAGTACTTTCCTAAAAGTATTCGTCATATGAAGGAGGTATAGTTTATCAGACTGGAACAAAACAACATGACGGTGTCCCAGTACGAGGTGAAGTTCGCTGAGTTATCCAGGTTTGCACCTCATTTGGTAGAGAATGAGGAACGAACGACAAGGATGTTTTTGAGAGGTCTAAAACCCGAGATTCGTCAATACCTTATCTCTCATAAATTTTCTCTGTATTCAGATGTTGTCAACAGGGCTCAATTATTAGAGCGAGATAGTGAGTATGTTCAACCAAGGGACCACAACGAGTGGTCATATGGGGTGATAAAGAATCATCGAGCGATGATAACCAACGAGGAGGGAAAAATACGAACAAAGGTGGTAACCACTCGGGTGGTCATCGTGGCCATGATAATAAGAGAGGTGAGTCAAGTGGAAATTTTAGAAAGAGGAGATTCAACAATGACGAGAAGACATCAACAGCAACACCAGCACCAACAACAAATTCTAGGGGAGGAGAACGACCGCCAGTTAGATGTTACAAATGCGGGAAAGAGGGACATATCAACCCAAACTGTCCACAACAATCCAAGGTATGTTACATCTGTGGAAAGGAAGGCCACATAGCTCAGGATTGTTCTGTAGCAAAACCAAGTTCAACGGGGATGGTGACTCCAAGGGCTATCCCGGATAAGTCAAAATCAGCGGTTCCTGGAAGAGCGTTTGTCTTGATTAGCCAAAACGCGAGGAACCCAAACGAGGTGATTACGGGTAAGCTAATCTTGAACTCTTGTGAAGTTTATACCTTACTAGATATCGGTTCTACCCATTCTTTTATCTCTCCTTCTTGTGCTCAACATTTGAACTTGACTCCGGAGAAATTGGACTTAGACTTATCTATTGAAACTCCGTTGGGTGAAACCTTCGTTACATCTACAGTTTATAAATCTGGCATGATCCAAGTTGGCACTATCACATTACCTGTTGATCTTATCTCTTTAAAGATACTTGCTTTTGATGTGATTTTAGGAATTGATTGGTTAACCACTCATCATGCTAAAATTGATTGTTTTCGTAAGGTTGTTAATTTTCATATTCCTAACCAACCTGTCATACGAATTCAAACTACTAAACCACTAAAATCAGTCACTATCATATCAAGCCACAAAGCTATTCGTTTATTGAAAAATGGATGTCAAGCTTTCTTAGCCCATGTTATGGATTTGAACAAAGACAAGTCAGATTTGAATAATATTTCTGTTGTTAGAGAATTTCCTAATGTATTTCCTGAAGAGCTTCCCGGTCTACCCCCAGAACATGATGTTGAATTCTTTATTGACCTTGAACCGGGTACAAAACCCATTTCTAAAACCCCATATCGAATGGCTCCTATTGAACTTCAGGAGTTAAAAGTCCAACTACAGGAGTTATTAGACATCGGTTTCATTCGTCCTAGTACATCTCCTTAGGGTGCTCCCGTTTTATTCGTAAAGAAGAAAGACGGGAGTATGCGACTTTGTATTGACTACCGAGAATTATATCATGTCACCATCAAGAATAGGTATACGCTACCTCGCATTGATGATGACTCTTTCGACCGATTTGCAAGGAGCACAATTATTTTCAAAGATCGACCTTCGCTCGATATCATCAAACCAAGATTAAAATCGAGGATATTCCAAAGACCGCCTTCGTAACTCGATGACGGGCATTATGAATTCTTAGTCATGTCTTTTGGATTGACTAATGCTCCTGCTGCTTTCATGGATATGATGAACCGCGTATTCAAGGAATATTTGGATCAGTTCGTTGTTGTCTTTATTGATGACATCCTCATCTATTCCAAAAGCCGTGAAGATCATGAGCACCATTTGAAGCTGATACTTGAAAGGCTTCGTGAAAATAAACTTTATGCCAAGATGAAGAAATGCGAGTTCTGGCTTGAGAAAGTAGCATTCCTTGGGCACGTGGTGTCAAAACGTGGAGTATCTGTTGACCCGACGAAGATTAAAGTAGTACAAAGTTGGGAGCAACCGAAGTCGGTGATCAAGCACGCAAAACTTCTCGGGCTTAACTGGGTATTATCGGAGATTCGTGGAAGGATTTTCTCAATCGCTACTCCGTTAACTCGATTGACTCGGAAAGATACAAAATTTGTATGGAGCGAGGAATGCGAGAAGAGTTTAGAGAACTCAAGAGGAGACTCATTTCAAGACACCTGTTATGGCAATACCATCTAGTTCGGATGGATTTGTTATATCTGCCGATGCTTGAGCAAAGGGTTAGGATGTGTTCTCATGCAACATGGGAAAGTCATAGCTTTATGCCTCACCACAACTCAAAGAATATGAGAGGAATTATCCTACTCATGATCTAGAGTCAGTTAAAGTGATCGTTCAAGCGTTGAAAATCTAGAGACACTACCTGTATGGGGTGAAAGTAGAGATCTATACGGATCATAAAAGCCTCAAATATTCTTCACCCAAAAGGAACTCAACATGCAAAAATGACGTTGGCTCGAGCTATTGAAAGATTACGATCACACTATTCAATATCATCCTGGAAAAGCGAACGTAGTAGTTGACGCATTGAGTAGAAGATCATATGCGAGTACGAGTGTGATATTGTCAATGCAAAGGCCTATTCTGTATGACTTGAAAAGGATGGAGGTAGAATTAAAGACTTCAGGGACCCACATAATGATGGCGAATATACAAGTAGAACCGACTTTAATCGATAAAGTTAAAGCTGCTCAAGCTACAGACCTGGAGCTGATACGTATGAAGAAGAATGTGCAAGAAGGAGCTATTCCAGAACCGAGAATCGATGAAGAAGGAATACTTAGATTCAACTCCAGACTTTGTGTTCCTAACGATTCTGACTTTAAGCATAGAATCATGATGGAGGCACACAACACACCATTTGCAATCCATCCTGGGAGTACCAAAATGTATCATGATATTCGACATACATTTTGGTGGAATAATATGAAGAGAGAGATCGCAGAGTTTATCTCGAGGTGTTTAACCTGTCAACGTGTAAAGGCAAAGCATCAAGTACCAAAGGGTCCATTGCAACCACTTGAGATTCCGGAATGGAAGTGGGAACACATTACCATGGATTTCGTTACAGGTCTTCCCAAAGTTTGTCAAGGCATAGATGTTATTTGGGTTATTGTTGATAGATTAACCAAGTCTGCCTATTTCTTGCCGAGACGTGAGACTTATTCCCTTGAACGTCTTGCTCGTATGTACGTGAATGAGATTATGCAATTGCATGGCATGCCAGTATCCATAGTTTCAGATCGTGACCCAAGATTCACTTCAAGATTTTGGGTTAGCTTGCAGAAAGCTATGGGCACGAATTTATGATTCAGCTCAGCATACCATCCTTAAACAGACGGGCAATCAGAGAGGACTATTCAAACTCTTGAAGATCTATTAAGACTTTGTGTCCTAGATTTTAAAGGAAGTTGGGATAAGTACTTGCCACTGGTGGAATTATCCTATAACAACAGTTATCAGGCAAGTATAGGTGTGGCTCCATTTGAGGCGTTGTATGGACGAAAGTGTCGTTCTCCAGTATGCTGGGACGAGGTGGGAGAAGCAACGTTGTTGGGACCAGAATTAGTACGCATGACTACAGAAAAGATCCAAATGATTCGACAACGTATTCAAACCTCACAAGATCGAAAAAAGAGTTATGCTGATCTTCATAAAAAGGAAGTGGAGTTTAATATTAGAGATCATGTACTGTTACGTGTTGCTCCATGGAAGGGAGTTACAAGATTTGGAAAGAGAGGAAAGCTCAATCCAAGATTTGTTGGTCAATTTGAGATTCTTGACCAAATAGGAAATGTGGCATATAGACTCGCATTACCCCCAAGTATGTCTCGTGTTCATAATGTTTTTCACTTATCTATGCTTCGTAAATATGTGAAAGACCCGAACCATATTATTACTTTAGAACCAGACGAGATAGCCGAAGATTTAATGTATGAAGAAGTACCTGTTAAGATCTTGGATAGGAAGGAGCATGTCCTACGCACGAAGGTTATACCACAAGTTAAGGTTTTATGGACAAACCATGCTATTGAAGAAATGACCTGGGAGTTGGAATAAGAAATGAAAGCGAGGTATCCTCACCTTTTCGAAACACCAGGTACGTACGTCAATTTCGAGGATGAAATTTCATAAAGAGGGGAGGTTGTAAGACCCCAACTTATTATAAATAAAATTGAATTTCCTCTAATTATTATTGTGAATAATAAGGTATTAATTTGATATAATTCTCTGGTTGTGGGTGAAATGTACAAATTTTGCAAAATAAGCAAGTGGTTATAAAATAATCATTATTGTCGGGGAATATTCGTTTGGTCGTGGAATATTCTTGTTGTTGGGAATATTCATACGATTTGTAGCAGCATCATTAGTGGGCCCCTATAATGTAATAATCATTTCGGATGAAGAAAGCGACAAGTTTGAGTTTTTATAAATATCGACGTAGTTGTTACACGATTAACATCGTTGGAATACCCGGTGGTTAAAATACGATGAATCGCGTGGATGCACGCAGATTGATGAATTATTGATCCTTACGTAAGAAGGCACTACTCAATAATTATTACGATGTAATTATTGTTCAATATTTTATTTTATTGGTTCAATAATTGTTGCGTTGATATTTTATATTATTGTTGTTTCAATAATTGTCATCGCACACAAGATTTCCCATTATCACTCAATAATTCATATTATTTGAATAATATTATTAGATAGCATTATTGGCAATGTCTAAAAAGTTCTGTCAATGAGAGATTTGGTCACCTAATTGCACGCCAGTAAGGAAAAATTCTTATCGGAAAGCTCCCTCTTTCCTGGGAACGGCCTGGTTGTCATAAATGTGATTCTGTAATATTATTTGTGAATAATTAATTATTGATTCATATGATAAGGAAATATTTATTGTATGTAGATATAAATAATGGATATATTTATTTTTATGTGGATAAAAATGAAGGAATTAATGCTGAGGTGTTTTATCAGTATTTTGTCGGTGTGGAGGTATTAAAAATCATCCGTTTGTGGATTTCGGATATTTTATATTTGGAATTTGGAAAAACTCAAAGCTACAAAGTTGTACAGAATTCGATTTCAGGCAGAATGGACATAAAATTTGTATTTTTTTGATAAATAGGCTATTTTCTATAAATTACTAAAGTTTTAGAAAATAAAATAATTTTTATTTAATTATGGGTGGGACCCACTCTTGTTTGACAACATGTGGGCTGCTGGGAATTTCAGAATTGGCTGGCTTGATTGATCAAATTGGGTGTGCGTAGAAGATTGAATAGGAATAATAATATTTTATTATTTTAGTCTCCTATGGCGTTCTAGCATTTTCCTATAAATAGACGCTTAGGTTAGAATTGAAAATCACACCAGAAACAAGTTTTCTTTCTCTCTAGATTATCGAGCGTATTTTTGTGATTATTTAGATACTTTGAGAGTTGCTATTCAGTACAAGTTTCTGTCAGCACTATATCCGAAATTTAGTCAGAAGTACGGTTATTTTGAGGTAAGGGGTGTTATATTCTTCTTAAAATGATATTTTCTTCAATATCATTATACCGAAATGTTGGTATGAACTTTTTATCAAATTTGGAACTTTTTATGTCGGGGTTACTATTCGCGTATACGGCACTATTCACGAATATAGCAATATTCACCGAAAAATGAAATTTTCTTCTTTTTGTCCAAAATGTCTATTATGGTTAGTATCTTTGATTGTATCCATGTTTTGATCTTTATTTTTGAATTCTGCTTCAAAATTGGTATTTATAAAGTATTATTGATCTTAGATAAACTGTTATACGAATCCCTACTATTTGTCCTTCTGTCTCACTGGATTCGTTTTCTTTAAAATATTTTTCATCATCCTCAGTCCTAAATGATGATATTACTGAATATTTTTGGCCTGTAGTGCAAAGATGAATGATGAACTGATGAATATCTTTGGTCCGTAGTGCAAAGATGAACAGGTGTTGAGATGAACATGACCTACTGGTGATACACATGAATATTTTTGGCCTGTAGTGCAAAGATGAATATTGATTAAAGATGTATATTGATTGTTGTTTCATGGATAAAATATTGATGATGGACTTTTAAATCTTAAAAGATAGTAGAACTCATTCTCTACTTGACTCTTTTGATGGATTGTTGTTTCCGCTGTAGTTGTTGATCTAAAACTTGTTGTCTATTATATTTTATTAGGTTTTTTCCTGTTGAAAACTAATGATAATTTGTTGTATATTATCGCAGTCATAATATTCTTTACTGGGCTAGTTGAGCTCACCCTTTTCCTTTTTGTTCCATTTTTCTTCTCAGGAGGTGAGAACATAGCAGGATCTAGTCGGGGTATGGAGTGATGGTTCTAGAACGATGTTTTAGCAGTCCTCACTATTTCTGTAAAATAGTGTTTGAATAATTGTAATGAGGACTTATTTGAGTGTGGATATTGTCTAGAAGACAATATTTGTATTTAAACTCATAGTATGTGTTGTCGTATTTTGCACGACAATTGTATTATTGAAGTTGTAGTTTGCTTTATGTACCATGTATTTGGCGACTGAGAATGGGTGTTGTATACCTATTTTGGGGGCGTCACACTAATTATTATTTTTGTGAATTATAATGATAATTAGGAAACCCTAATTGTTAATTTGGGAATCCTAATAGTATTAAGGAACCCTAATTTAAAAACCCTAATTTTCTATTAAAAACCCTAATTTTAAATTAGTGTGTTTAATTAAAATTTTATTACACTTTAACTTTAATCTTTCAAACCCTAGTAATTATTTGGGAAATATTAAAATATAAAATGTAGTGATTAAACCCTAGATTCAAGCACCTTGGACAAGAAAACCCTTGAGATTAAAAAGAAAATTACAAAAATGCCCTTTTGTCCCATTCTTGAATTATTGGTTAGACAATATCTAGCAAGATCTGGCCAGCCACCCTAGTCTACCTATCTATGCACCTAGAAGCTACAATTCTCAGCCATCATTAGCACACAAGTTCATTGCATCAATCCAATTGCTATATCAAGAAAGAGAAAGTCTCATATTTGCTCATTTGTGCAACCCACTCTTAGCCATTCTCTCTCAAGCTCAAACCCACAAAATTATAGTGTTAGTTCGGGCCCCCAATCAAGCCCCACTTAACACCAACATCAAATCGTAAGCATAGAATCAAGAATTTGTTCACAAAGAGGTAAGAACCCTAAAAGAAATCGACC
This sequence comes from Panax quinquefolius, assembly GCA_020205615.1. Lineage (NCBI taxonomy): Eukaryota > Viridiplantae > Streptophyta > Magnoliopsida > Apiales > Araliaceae > Panax > Panax quinquefolius. Next base: position 72,872,780 of record CM035169.1, on the reverse strand, counting down.
TTGATCCGCATGTTAGATGTTAGTTTTTGTGTTAAATATGTAGTATGGAGTCTAACAAAGTGATCGGGTTGCTAGATGTTAGATCCATAACATCTAGAGGCTCGGATTTGTCATTTTCAAAACTGGAAAAATAATTTTCAGGTTCGACAAGCAAAAGTCGAGGTCGTGGATCTCTCTCTCGGTTTATGATTTGGGGTGTTTTATGTTTTGGATTTGTAGTATGCTATGAGGTCTGTAATCTAGAACTTGTATCAGGATTAGATCATGCTTATAATGACTGATAATCATGGTCAAAGGTCGTTGACCGACCATGACTTTTTAAAATCTGGAAAACCCAAATCGTGCCCAGATAGGGCCTGACAACGTTTTCAAGCGACTACATCTGCCAGTGTGTTGTTGCTTTGATTCTGTTATTGTAACTAAGTTGTAGCTTGTTATGGGTACTATGAATACATGCTTGTATATACCTTAAATCATCAATATATTGAACACAGTGGAAGGTCAAACTAGCCTGTTTGTTCACAAAATCTGTTTCTGGAAATTCTAGAAAGCTCAAGAACATGTATTCTGACATTGTTTGACCGGCTTAAATCTACATTCTTTGTTGATGTTATATGTGTTTTATTTATTCGATTTATAGTATTACATGTTGGTTACAATCTAAAATCAATAGATCATTTATAGCAAACACACAACGCGAGATATAAGGATCCAAAGTAGCATACTCGTTCTGTTCTTCATTTCTGGAAAACCCAGAAATGAAGACTAGACTCTGACACGAGTTTGTGAGCCCTAAAGCGTTTTCATTAATTATTTTTAGACTTTACCATGGCTTGAAACATGTTCTATGATGGTTTGTCTAGATAGCCCGACGAGCAGAAAACTTGTAACATGAACAGATTGTTAGATTTAAGGCCATCGAAATCGTTGACCGGCCACGACTTTGTTTTCTGGGCAGCCCAGAAACACTATGAACATGTCTGAATGTGATTTCAAGGATTTATATCTTGCTCATATGTTATGATCTGACCTAGCTGTTGATTTACATTTGTACTGTTACATGAGTACTACAAGATCACAGTTATAGTTCGCCTAGAAACATTACACATAACGAATTAAAGAAGGTCAAAGTAGTATCCTTTGCAGATCGATCGTCGTTGTTCTTAAGCCTCAAGAACAACTATCATGATAGTAAACTATCGCTAAAGCCTTTAGCTTATTGATTAAATTATTTTTGTTTTATAAATTCTAAAAATACATTAAAAATAAAATAAATTCCTAAAATTATTAATTCAGCTTTTAAAAATTATTTTAAGTTATAAAATTAACTTTTAATAATTTGACATATTTTTCATAAATATTAATATTTATTTGGATATTATTGGTATTTAAATTATTTAATAAATGCATTAATTAAAAAATTAATTAAAAATCATTTTAAATAATAATAAAGTATTTAATAATATTTTAAGTTATAAAATATAACTTTTAATATTTTAAAATAAGTTTCATTAATAAATTAAATATTAGATATATTAGATTTATTTAGTAATTAAATTAAAATGATTTTAATATACTAAAAATCATTCTAAATGAAAATAAATAGTTTTAAAAAAATTGAAGTTATAAAATATAGCTTTTGATATTTAAAGGTAAATTTCATCAATAATTTAATATTAATGATATTAAGTTTATTTAATAATTATATTAAATAAATAGTTTTAAAATTGTTTTATTGATTTAAAAATCATTTAAAAAGGAAATAAATGAATTAAAGATATTTTAAGTTATAATTAATGACTTTTAATATTTTGATAAATAATTAATTAATATTTTAATATTAATGGTAATTGTTTAAAATGATTTTAGATGTTTTAAAAATTATTTGAGGGTAATATTAATACTTTAAAATATTTTGAGTTATTATAAATAACTTTAATATTTTGGCAATAACTTCATTAATAGTTTAATATTAATTAAATATTAATGATAATAGAATTAGTTAATATTTAACTCATTTAATAATAATTTCAGAGTTTGAAAATTCATGATAAAGTATAATAATTATTTAAAAATTATTATAAGGATATGAAAAATAATATGACTGATATTTAAAATATCTAAACGACAATTGAACTACACGATAGAGTCTTAGACTCGATATTTACCCGATAAAGCCGTTGGTACACCAAAATATTTTAGAAATTAATTTGGACTTGGATAATTTGACTAGATACGTGTTTGTTTATGATGTAATAACCGTTAAAAATATGTGACAATGTGAGTGATTAGGTTATGTCAATCGCAATTAATGTGCATTTATGTGATATGATATATTATTCTAATTGAACGAATGATCTTATTACTGATAGGTCGCTGTATAAAAGATTAATCTAAATTGCGTTATTGTAAGCAGCAGTTCAGGCAAGTATCTAAACCTTATGCATTACTTTTTATTTCAGGTAAACAGTATATCATGTTATGTAAGTTTCCTAAACTTACTCCAATTATTATCGAGCAAGTATCGATCTATTATTTACATCAGGCAAGTATCCTACCTTTGCATTTCCTTTATGCAATGGACATGAGTAAGAAAGTTTTGTAATTATATTATTATTGTGCGGATTATTAACTCTATTATTATTCATTATGTATCCAATCTTTGTATTCATACAATTTCTTACATTATCCGATCATTGTATTATTGTATAATTCAGATATTTATCCTGTTCGTTAATTCGTATATAGGGTTAGACAAGTGTCCCCACTTGGATAACCATTATATTTAATCATATGTTGATATATACTTATTAATTTCAAGTATGTATACGTTGACTTAAAAGACGTCTAAGCTATTTGATTCAGCTAGACATAAAAATATTGTTGAACAAGATAGAACGTTATTGTATCCAACCAGATAGTTTTGGTTGGATTCCCGACTAAGTATGAACATCCCGAATATGGGAAACTTTTGTGCACCTAAGGTGGATAGAGTGAACAATAATATCATTCTTGCATTTAGTATTGATCAATACAGGGCACATTGGGATGATCACCCTCGTGCCCGTAAGTTATGACGGTTTCATGGATGAAGTTTCGCTAAACCCCAGCGAAAATGATGAAAAACAATGTTCATAGTCTGTCGACTGATCTTCAATTATAGTCTATACGTAGTTTCAAAGATTACATATGGAAGTGATATGTTGTTATTATTGGTTCAGCTTACTTCACAACTATTGATTCATTGTAGAAGTGTCTTTCAAAGAAAACATTTATTTCTTTCAGCTAATATATATTGTTGTTATTACTTGCTGGGCAATCCAATGCTCATTCTTGCTTTAAATTTAAATATTTTCAGTTAAGTATGATCAACCAGAAGGTTCAGGCAAGAACAAGGGGAAAGGAAAGCTGTTCGAATGTGATTTATATTATGTTGTATAATAGTTATAGTTTATTAAGACAATGATACTTCTTATCTATGATATAATGAATGTTTAAAGGTCTCGTACCTGGGAGTAAACTTTGATGCATATGTAAATTAAGTTTGAATTTATATTATTGTTATTATTATTAGTATTATTCAGCTTATATAAATGATATCGTGAAGCACCGAGTTCGGGTTTTAAGTACCCGGATTTGGGGGCGTCATAGGTTGGTATCAAAGCTTTAGGGTTAGAAACCTTAGGTGGGATAAACCTTAGGCTATAACCTTAGAACAGAGGGTAACGTTGAAAATACAGATAACTCATATAGAGTTTAAAAGAAGATGAATTGAATAAATTCATTGTTAAACAAAATAAAAGATAACTCTTATAAAACTATTAATTGCTGTGTGTATATACTATATTTTAATTAAGATAGTTAGTGTGTAGATGTTATGTGAGATAAGGATTAGCATACCCTCAGGTCGTAAAGAAGGAGTCAACCTCCATAACCAAGCCAATATCAAAGCCAATAGCTAAAATAGAGGCTCACATTGAAAGCTACCTCAATGAGGTGATTATACAGGAAAGTGTAGTAATTTAATCCGTAAATGATAGTATTTGATCGATAGGTAGAGTATATTTACAGGATATAAGATCAAGCTCGAGTTCTTGAACTCATATATTTGTGGTGAGTTCTTAAACTCATATGGTGAGGAAGGTTTGACGAACTAGGTATAGTTAGGTGAGAATGGATTATTGAGGATAATAGAAATATATAGAATGCTAAGTAATTGATCCTTAGTGAAGGCGTAAGAAATAAGCAGTATAGTGTTACTTTAATGTGTATGATTCTATGATATGTATATGATAAGTATATGGGTGTAAAGTAATATTATCAACTTTTGTATAAGTTATGGCAATGATTCCCGACTGTTATGTCACAAAGGGGATAGAAGATGTTTAAAGTAGTATGGGTTATGCTATGAAAAGTACGATGGGATTAGTCAGATGAACAAGATTTTATTTAATCAGATAATGCCGCCAAGACGTAAACGAAACCAAAAGGTAGAAGAACCTATCAACAAAGCTGGAGGACAACTAGACCCGACACAAAATTTTGCGAATGTGGACGTTCAAGCTATGCAGAAAGGAATACCAGCCGCGGGAAATCAACCAAGTAATCGATCAGCAAACGTCAAAGACTTCAAATCAATCGAACAGCCAGGATTTAGAGGATCAACTGACCCTGTAGAGATGTTTGTGATAGCTAGAGTAACGGATGGGCAAAAGACAGCTTTTGTCACCTATATGATGAAAGGGGAGACGAATTTTTGGTGGGAAGTAAATCAAGCTAGAGCCGGAGAAGAAAATAGTGGTAGTAAGACTGGGAAAAGAAAATGAGATAATTTTGGGAATACCAGAAGTAGGCCAGGAGGTGGAAAGAAACAGGTTGCGCAATGTGGGAATTGTGGAAAGAATCACTCGGGAGAGTGTCTTAAGGGTAAGTTTGTGTGTTATAAGTGTGGGCAAGAGGGACATATCTCTCCTAACTGCCCCAATCCAAGGATGAACAAGAGGTGTTTCAAGTGTGAATCAACGGAGCATAAGGTGAAAGACTGTCCAAAAAAGGGAGGGGATACAGGGAGCGCAAGTAAAGGAAAAGGCAGCGGGACTCTAGTGACAACGAAACCTAATTCAACAAACAAACCAACAAAATCAACCGCAAGAGTTTTCAATACGATTTCGGTCCAAAGATACACGGCAAAATTTCGAGAATGCAACTCCAGGTATTATTCGTATAACTTGTATATTTCGATATATATGATTTTCTAATATATAATAAATTAGTTTATAAAAATATTTTGAAGAAGGAATTTGAGTTCTCTTAGCAATCAAACTTTCGTTTAATCAGATAGACAAGCTTTATGTTGAATAGTTAAAGATCGGTTCGATCAAATCTGATCAAGATCTATTTGAAATGACAATGTATGCTATGTATCCTTGTAAGTATGAGTGTTTACAACGGTGATTCCTTTGACGGAATCCTTATAAGGGAGGGTGAATGTAATAACCCGATATTTTCTATGTAAATAAATAAGAAATTTTGCATATTAAATTTTTTATTTATTTTAAAGATGAGAATATGTGTCAAGTAATGTGTATGTATACATGTGATAAATAAAATTATTTATTTCATGAATAATTTCAAACAATATAATTTTATTTTAGAATTATTGATCATTATAAAGTATATTCCTTTAGTAATTAATTTTTGTAAGAAGAAATGTTTTTATTAATTATTTTCCATGAAAACATGATTTTATATTATTTAAATAATATATGAAATGATTATTAGAATTATATTAATAAATATTTTATTATATGAATTTGTTCGTAATATTTAAGTTAATTATTTTAACTTAATTAAAGATAAACCAAATATGGAATCCAAACCCTTAATTTGGGTATTGATCAAGGGATGAGAATAATAATATAATATTAATTATATTTTAAATTTTCAGTGCTATAAATATGTACTATATATTTGTAGTCTGATAATGGTGGGCCAAATATGGTAAACTAGGTCATAACCCTCATGTCGTATTATTAAACCCTAATTGTTAAAATCGGTTATGAGTTTAAGACTGAGAAGTAATTGTGTTATATGAATTTTACTATGTATAATATAATTTCTGTAATTAGGAGAAACCCTAATTATTTATTTGAAAACCTTAATTTGCTAATTAGAAACCCTAATTACAAATTTTAGAAACCCTAATTATTATTTTTGTAAATTATAATGATAATTAAGAAACCCTAATTATTAATTTGGGAACCCTAATAGTATTAAGGAACCCTAATTTAAAAACCCTAATTGCCTATTAAAAACCTTAATTTTAAATTAGTGTGTTTAATTAAAATTTTATTACACTTTAATTTTAATCTTTCAAACCCTAGTAATTATTTGGGAAACTTTAAAATATAAAATCTAGTGATTAAATCCTAGATTCAAGCTCATTGGACAAGAATACCCTTGAGATTAAAAAGAAAATTACAAAAATGCCCTTTTGTCCCATTCTTGAATTATTGGTTAGACAATATCTAGCAAGATCCGGCAAATCCCCACCCTAGATCTACCTATCTATGCACCTAGATAATTACAATTCACCATCATTAGCATACAAGTTCATTTCAGATCAATCCAATAACTAGATCAAGAAAGAGAAAGTCTCATATTTGTTCATTTGAGCACTAACACTTAGCCATTCTCTCTCAAGCTCAAACCCACAAAATTATAATATTAGTTCAGTCCCCAATCAAGCCCCAAGAACACCAACATCAAATCAGAAGCATAAAATCAAGAATTTGTTCACAAAGAGGTAAGAACCCTAGAAGAAATCTGACCTTGATCTGCATGTTAGATGTTAGTTTTTTGTGTTAAATATGTAGTATGGAGTCTAACAAAGTGATCTGGGTTGCTAGATGTTAGATCCATAACATCTAGAGGCTCGGATTTGTCATTTTTCAAAATCTGGACAAAATGATTTTTGTGTCTGACAAGCAAAAGTCAGAGGCTGTGGATCTCTCTCGGTTTATGATTTGGGGTGTTTTATGTTTTGAATTTGTAGTATGCTATGAGGTCTATAATCTAGAACTTGTATCAAGATCAGATCATGCTTATAATGACTGATAATCATGGTCAAAGGTCGTTGACCGACCATGACTTTTTAAAATCTGGAAAACCCAAATCGTGCTTTTGACAGGCCCGACAACGCTTTTCAAACGACTACATCCGCCAAAGGTGTTGTTTTTTTGATTTCATTATTGTAACTAAGTTGTAGCTTGTTATGGGTACTATGAATACATGCTTGTATATACCTTAAATCATCAATATATTGAACACAGTGGAAGGTCAAACTAGCCTGTTTGTTCACAAAATCTGTTTCTGGAAATTCTAGAAAGCTCAAGAACATGTATTCTGACATTGTTTGACCGGCTTAAATCTACTTTCTTTGTTGATGTTATATGTGTTTTATTTATTCGATTTATAGTATTACATCTTGGTTACAATCTAAAATCAATAGATCACTTATAGCAAAAACACAACGCGAGATATAAGGATCCAATGTAAGATATTGTTTTATTCTTCATTTCGGAAAACCCGTAAATGAAGAATGCATTCAACACCTAATTTGTGAGCCCCAACGCGTTTTCATTAATTATTTTTAGACTTTACCATGGCTTGAAACATGTTCAATGATGGTTTGTCTAGATAGCCCAACGAGCAGAACACTTGTAACATGAACAGATTGTCAGATTTAAGACCATCGAAATTGTCGATTTACCATTTACGACTTTTTTTTCTCAAAATACCGTAAACATTATGAACATGTCTGACAGTGATTTCAAGGATTTATATCTTGCTCATATGTTATTATCTGACCTAGATGTTGATTTACACTTGTAGTGTTACATGAGTACTACAAGGTCAAAGTAAACATTACCTAATTAAAGATCGACCGTTAGTGATCGCCGTTGTTCTCGAGCCTCAAGAACACCTATCATGACAGTAAACCGTCGCTAAAGCCTTTTTAATATTTGATTTAATTATTTTTATTTTATAAATTACGAAAAATACATTAAAAATAGAAATAAATTCCTAAAAATTATAAAATCGGCTTTTAAAAATTATTTTAAGTTATAAAATTAACTTTTAATAATTTGACATATTTTTCATAAATATTAATATTTATTTGGATATTATTGGTAATTAAATTATTTAATAAATACATTAATTAAATTAATTAAAATTATTTTATGGTATTAAAATCATTTTAAATAATAATAAAGTATTTAATAATATTTTAAGTTATAAAACATAACTTTTAATATTTTAAAATAAGTTTCATTAATTATTAAATATTAATGATATTAGATTTATTTAGTAATTATATTAAATAAATTAATTAAAAATGATTTTAATATTATAAAAATCATTATAAATGAAAATAAATAGTTTAAAATATTTTAAGTTATAAAATATAACTTTTGATATTTAAAGGTAAATTTCATCAATAATTTAATATTAATGATATTAAGTTTATTTAATAATTGTATTAAATAAATAGTATAAAAATGGTTTTATTGATTTAAAAATTATTTAAAAGGAAATAAATGAATTAAAGATATTTTAAGTTATAATTAATGACTTTTAATATTTTTATAAATAATAAATTAATATTCTAATATTAATTGTAATTGCTTAAAATGATTTTAGACGTTTTAAAAATCATTTAAGGGTAATATTAATACTTTAAAATATTTTGAGTTATTATAAATAACTTTAATATTTTGGCAATAGTTTCATTAATAGTTTAATATTAATTAAATATTAATGATAATAGAATTAGTTAATATTTAACTCATTTAATAATGATTTGAGACTTTGAAAATTCATGATAAAATATAATAATTATTAAAAAAATTATTATAAGGCTATGAAAAATAATATGATTGATATTTAAAATATCTAAACGACTATTGAATCTACACGATGTAGTCTTAGACTCGATATTTACCCGATAAAGTCATTTTAGACACCAAAATATTTTAGAAATTGATTTGAACATGGATAATTTGACTAGACACGTGTTTGTTTATGATGTAATAATCGTTAAACATATGTGACAATGTGATTAGGTTATGTGTCGATCGTAATTATAAAGATCTTATGTGATATGATATATTATTCTAATTGAACGAATGATCTTACTAACGATAGGTCGTCAGATAAACGATTAATCTAAGTTGCGTTATCAGAAAGCATTCAGTAAGTATCTAAACCTTATGCACTACTTTTATTTCAGGCAAACAGTATATCATGTTATGCAAGTTTCCTAAACTTACTCCAATTATTATTGAGCAAGTATCAGATCTATTATTTACATTGTGCAAGTATCCTACCTTTGCATTTCCTTTATGCAATGGACATGAGTAAGAAAGTTTCAGAATTATATTATTATTGTGCCAGATTATTAACTATATTATTATTCATTATGTATCCAATCTTTGAATTCATACAATTTCTTACATTATCCGATCATTGTATTATTGTATAATTCAGATATTTATCCTGTTCGTTAATTCGTATATACGGTTAGACAAGTGTCCCCACTTGATAACCATTATATTTAATCATATGTTGATATATACTTATTAATTTCAAGTATGATATCGTTGACTTAAAAGACGCCTAAGCTATTTGATTCAAATTTAGACATAAAAATATTGTTGAACAAGATAGAACGTTATTGTATCCAACCAGATAGTTTTGGTTCGGATTCCCGACTAAGTATGAACATCCCGAATATGGGAAACTTTTGTGCACCTAAGGTGGATAGAGTGAACAATAATATCATTCTTGCATGTAGTATTGATCAATACAGGGCACATTGGGATGATCACCCTCGTGCCCGTAAGTTATGACGGTTTGCGGATGAAGTTCTGCTAAACCCTAGCGAAAATGAAAAACAATGTTCATAGTCTGTCGACTGATCTTCAATTATAGTCTATACGTAGTTTCAAAGATTATATATGGAAGTGATATGTTGTTATTATTGGTTCAGCTTACTTCACAACTATTGATTCATTGTAGAAGTGTCTTTCAAAGAAAACATTTATTTCTTTCAGCTAATATATATTGTTGTTATTACTTCTGGGCAATCCAATGCTCATTCTTGCTTTAAATTTAAATATTTTCAGTTAAGTATGATCAACCAGAAGGTTCAGGCAAGAACAAGGGGAAAGGAAAGCTGTTCGAATGTGATTTATATTATGTTGTATAATAGTTATAGTTTATTAAGACAATGATACTTCTTATCTATGATATAATGAATGTTTAAAGGTCTCGTACCTGGGAGTAAACTTTGATGCATATGTAAATTAAGTTTGAATTTATATTATTGTTATTATTATTAGTATTATTCAGCTTATAGAAATTTTATCGTGAAGCACCGAATTCAGGTTTTAAGTACCCGAATTTGGGGGCGTCATATATACTGAAGTGGAGTATGCCACATCAGTAATTTATAAAATGTTTGTAGAATAATTTGTGTCTCTAGCATTATTCAAACTGCAAGAGTGATGCTACAGACACAAACTATTCTACAAATATTTTACAAACTGTAGATGTGGCCTACTCCACCTCAACATATTAAGCAACAAATTGCTTCAATGTAGTCTTCGGCCCCGCACAATATACTGAGGTGGAGTGTGCTACATCAGCAATTTGTAAAATGTTTGTAGAATAGTTTGTGTCTCTAGCATTATTCAAACTACAAGAGTGATGCTACAGACACAAACTATTCTACAAATATTTTACAAACTGTTAATGTGGCATACTCCACCTCAGCATATTGATCAATAAATTGTTTCAATGTAGTCTTCGGCCCCATATAATATATTGAGGTGGAGTATGCCTGTAACGCCCCCAAATCTTTGTAACATCGATTACAGGACATGGTGCTCACGATACAACATACATCATCATCTATCTAAGTAACTCTAACAAAAATAATAATAATATTAACTATTACATACTTATTCAAAATAAAGTCCCAAGTCTTTACAACCTTTAATAAACTTAAACTTAGCGTTTATCGCTACATTACATCATATGCGGAAATATACTTATTACATAAATAACTCTCATAATTTCATCTTAGACTTTCCTTGTCTTTGCCCGATCCCTCAGCATTATCAGCCTTAACTGAAAGGTTTAGCCAAGAATGATCACAAATTGCCTAGCAAGTTTATAAAGTAGTTTGAGAATATACATCAGAAGTAAAAGCATTAGTATGAATATTTCTCAATGGTTGAAATAAATATCAAGAGATAAATTGGAATATCAAGATAAGAGTTCTGGAATTCTCAATAGCACACTAAGGGGTGTTAGATACCCTAAACATTGCTTTGTTTCATCGAAAACCATCAGACGGTGTAACAATCAAATAGATTGTAAACAGTCTCTACACGTACTTCAGGTGATCAACCTATCGTACCCTACATTGTGCACAAGTATAAAGTTTAAACGCATAAGCGTAAATGGAACTATATGCCCGACATCAGTTACCCCGTTATCTGGGTTGTTTATCTTAGTTTCATGCGAGACCGCACTAAAGCAATTTGGATTGGTAGACTTAAATAGCTACAGTGAATTTGAAATAGTTCAAATAATACAACATTTCACATCTATAATATATAACCGAAACAAAAGGCCATATCACATTCTTGAAAGCAGTTCATAAATAATTAAGAACTTTAAAGCATACACAACTGAATTAATAATTGAGTAATCATCAATAGAACTTGCACTATATATAAGTTTGTACAAGTTATAACTTTCAATATAAGAGACTTATACAAAATGATAAATTGTACAAGTTAAGGGAACTTACATTCACTACAATAAAGTGAATAAAGTTAGGAAACTTGCCTGATACGTCTTCTACAATTACCGCTATCTACTAGCCCTTCACATAACCTATTCATATATGTCACGTTAAGCAATTTGGTTCTCGAATACCACTTTGAAGTGCAATGGTTCCCTTTTATTTTAATAAGATGATTAAACTTACACGTATTCAAATACAATTCAATTACATAACATGTTGCTACGTATAGGCCACATGGTTAAATAAAAGAATATGGGAAACATAAATTTTTGACATTCTTCGGACCAAAACCTCCATCAAAAATCTTCATAAAATATGCTTAAGGGTCTCAAGTCGAAAAACCTCATTTTCCATGATTATGACATCACATATTTAATTAAACTCAATTATCCATATAACATCATTTATATGAAAAATACCAAATCAGTCTCAAAAATATTTCTTTTCTAGAATTTTGTAGAATACAGTCCCCCATTAAACATTTATTTTCCCATAATTTTTAAATTCATCTACTATTTTTTAATAGTCCATAATAGCCAAATATTCTCAGATTTTTAATAAATCGAGATTAGCTCCAATATTTCTGAAATTTTCAGGGTTAACTCCTGTTATATACATGTACTTCCAGTAAATATTTTGTAATTTTTGGACTTATACAAAGAGAGTTATTTGGGTATCTTTTCAAAAAGTGTCCTAAGCCGTAAAATCAATAACTCTCAAACTGTATGGGCAAAAAGTCTCAAATTTTTACATGACCTTCATATCTTCTTATATTAATACTCCAAATTTTTTTTAGAATTTTCAAAGTACTAAACAGTGAACGAAAATACCACCGAGACAGACTGATCCAAACAATCCCAAGAAAGACATCAAATTTTTGTTTCTTACAGCCACTTTTGCGATTTTATTCCCACTAATCTACAGATGATATGACCATGATACTTGGACACAATAAACTTCATACATCAAGGTATTTTAAAAAAATATAACATTCATTAAAATAAAATGCTAAGACCACAAACCAATTGCATAGAAAAATGTGCCAACACTGATTCTATAATTGGACAAAATTTGGAAATTTCAGATTTTCTGCAGATTTTGTTATAAACATGCTTGCTTACGATTTTCATAACTTACTCATTGTAACTCCGATTCTAACGAAATTTGGGACAGATTAGACTTCATAGTACATACTATTTTATAAAATTATTATATACGCTAATCGAGTTATATAAACCACGAATCAAAGGCTCCGAAAAACTCAAAAATCACAGGTGACAGTTTTTAACCAACTTTGACAAAAATCATGATTTTGATTCTAGCATGCATGGATTTGATTCCTACTATCTAGATCCCATATACTAACATATATAAATATATTACAACAAACAAACTCACTAAATTACCATGATTTGAATAAAGTAGCAACTAAGATGCATTTTCTAGCTATTTCCCTTGAAAACATATAAAGGTTCATGAGTTGCTTACTTGATGTGAATTTCTTCTTGTTTAGCTTCTGAAAATCCTCCCCACTTGTTTGTTTAGACTCCCCAAAACTCCAGAATACTACCACACTATCTATCACTCTCAATTTCTCTCCATGTTTACTCACTTGGTGGAATTTTCTTAAAAGAAAAGGATCTTTGAATGATTGTATATATGTACAGCTTGCTAGAGTGTTTTGATTCCCATAACCCCCAACTCCCATAACCCCCAACTCTAATTATTAGTTACTCACAATACTTAATAATACAATAATTTAGTTAATTAATAGGAAGAATGTGGGAGTTAGAGAAAATAAAAGGATTTTGGTTTTAAGGAATAAAATAAAGTACTCCCACCTTAGCTATTATGTAATATATACGTATACTTCCTCCCTTGTCCCAATTCGTGAGTCACAAGGGTTCCACCAGCTGCTGACTTGTTTAAATAAAATATTATAATAATCAATTAATCAATTAATAAATTACTTTGATCATTTTGCCCTTCGTAGTCGAACGTTGCGAAACTTATATCGATTCTTACTAAAGTCGACGTTCCAGACGTCATGGGACTATCCGTTTAGTCAAATTCACCTATAAAATTCATAGTTGACTTTTTTTCTCAAAAAAGTCAAATGGTTGACTTTGACCAAAAAGTCAACTGCGACACTTTTTCGTGATTACAGTCTATCCTAACTAATTTCGACGTTCTGGACTCGAATACGCAGTTCGCGTCTCTAAATTCCGCTACGAACTCCAGCTCATGATTTAATACCATCACACGTAATAAATAAAATAATTCCCTATTTAATCAATTTAAATAGTTAAATAAAACTAAACCAACCATTTAAATACATCTCATCACTTATATTGAAATAACATATATATGTACAACACATATACATCTAATAAATGAAATCACCTAAAAGTTTTATATAAATTCGTTTATTGATAATTATTAAATTACATTGAAAATCTCGGATATTACAATGCCACATCAGCAATTTATAAAATATTTATAGAATAGTTTGTGTTTCTAGCATTATTCAAACTATAAGAGTGATGCTACAAACACAAACTATTCAACAAATATTTTACAAACTGCTGATGTGGCCTACTCCACTTCAGCATTTTGATCAACAAATTGCTTCAATATAGTCTTCGACCCCGCATAATATACTTAGGTGGAGTATGCCACATCAGCAATTTGTAAAATGTTTGTAGAATAGTTTGTGTCTCTAGCATTATTCAAACTACAAGAGTGATGCTATAGACACAAACTATTCTTCAAATATTTTACAAACCGTAGATGTGGCCTACTCCACCTCAGCTTATTGATCAACAAATTACTTCAATGTAGTCTTCTACCAAGACATTGATATCTTTGAGGTGGAGTGTGCTACATCAGCAATTTGTAAAATATTTGTAGAATAGTTTGTGTCTGTAGCATTATTCAAACTACAAGAGTGATGCTACAGACACAAACTATTCTACAAATATTTTACAAACTGTAGATGTGGCCTACTCCACCTCAACATATTAAGCAACAAATTGCTTCAATGTAGTCTTCGGCCCCGCACAATATACTGAGGTGGAGTGTGCTACATCAGCAATTTATAAAATGTTTGTAGAATAGTTTGTGTCTCTAGCATTATTCAAACTACAAGAGTGATACTACAGACACAAACTATTCTACAAATATTTTACAAACTGTTAATGTGGCATACTCCACCTCAGCATATTGATCAACAAATTGTTTCAATGTAGTCTTCGGCCCCGCATAATATACTGAGGTGGAGTATGCCTGTGACACCCCCAAATCTGTGTAACATCGATTACAGGACATGGTGCTCATGATACAACATACATCATAATCTGTCTAAGTAACTCTAACAAAAATAATAATAATATTAACTATTACATACTTATTCAAAATAAAGTCCCAAGTCTTTACAACCTTTAATAAACTGAAACTTAAACTTAAACTTAGCGTTTATCGCTACATTACATTATATGCGGAAATATATTTATTACATAAATAACTCTCATCATTTCATCTTAGACTTTCCCTTGTCCTTTCCCAAGTCCTCAGCGTTATCAGCCTTAACTGAAAGGTTTTGGCAAGAATTAGCACAAATTGCCTTGTAAGGTTATAAATTAGTTTGAGAACATATATCAGAAGTAAAAGCATTAGTATGAATATTTCTCAACAGTTGAAATAAATATCAAGAGATAAATTGGAATATCAAGATAAGAGTTCTTGAATTCTTAATAGCACACTAAGGGGTGTTAGATACCCTGAACATTACTTTGTTTCATCAAAAACCATCAGACGGTGTAACAATCAAATAGATTAAAAACAGTCTCTGCAAGTACTCCAGGTGATCAGCCTATCGTACCCTACATTGTGCACAAGTATAAAGTTTAAACGCATAAGCGTAAATGGAACTATATGCCCGATATCAGTTACCCCATTATACGGGTTGTTTTTCTTAGTTTCATGCGAGACCGCACTAAAGCAATTTGGACTAGTAGACTTAAATAGCTACAATGAATTTGAAATAGTTCAAATAATACAACATTTCACATCTATAATATCTAACCGAAACAAAAGGCCATATCACATTCTTGAAAGCAGTTCATAAATAATTAAGAACTTTAAGTTATACACAACTGAATTAATAATTGAGTAATCATCAATAGAAGTTGCACTATATATAAGTTTGTACAAGTTATAACTTGCAATATAAGAGACTTGTACACAATGATAAATTGTACAAGTTAAGGGAACTTACATTCACTACAATAAAGTGAATAAAGTTAGGAAACTTGCCTGATACGTCTTTTACAATTACTGCTATCTACTAGCCCTTCACGTAACCTATTCACATATGTCACGTTAAGCAATTTGGTTCTCGAATACCACTTTGAAGTGCAATGGTTCCCTTTTATTTTAATAAGACGATTAAACTTACACATATTCAAATACAATTCAATTACATAACATGTTGCTACGTATAGGCCACATGGTTAAATAAACGAATCTGGGAAACATAAATTTCTGACATTCTTCGGACCAAAAACTCCATCAAAAATCTTCATAAAATATGCTGAAGGGTCTCAAGTCGAAAAACCTCATTTTCCATGATTATGACATCACATATTTAAATAAACTCATTTATCCAAATAACATCATTTATATGAAAAATACCAAATCAGTCTCAAAAATATTTCTTTTCTGGAATTTTGTAGAATATAGTCCCCCATTGAACATATATTTTTTCCAGAATTTTTAAATTCATCTACTATTTTTTAATAGTCCATAATAGCAAAATATTCTCAGATTTTTCATAAATCGAGATTAGCTCCAATATTTCTGAAATTTTCAGGGTTAACTCCTGTTATATACATGTACTTCCAGTAAATATTTCGTAATTTTTGGACTTATACAAAGAGAGTTATTTGGGTATCTTTTCAAAAAGTGTCCTTAGCCGTAAAATCAATAACTCTCAAATTGTATGGCCAAAAAGTCTCAAATTTTTACATGACCTTCATATCATCTTATAGTAATATTCCAAATTTTTCCAGAATTTTTAAAGTAATAAACATTGAACGAAAATGCCCCCGAGACAGACTGATCCAAACAGTCCCAAGAAAGACATCAAAATTTTGTTTCTTACAACCACTTTTGCGATTTTATTCCCAGTAATCTACAGATGATATAATTATGATACTTGGACACAATAACTTCATACATCAAGGTATTTTAAAAAAATATAACATTCATGAAACTAAAATGCTAAGACCACAAACCAACTGCATAGAAAAACGTGCCAGCACTGATTCTATACTTAGAAAAAATCTGGAAATTCCAAATTTTTTGCAGATTTTGTTATGAACATGCTTGCTTACGATTTTCATAACTTACTCATTATAATTCCGATTCTAACAAAATTTGGGACAGATTAGACTTCATAGTACATACTATTTTATAAAATTATTACATACGCTAATCGAGTCATATAAACCACGAATCAAAGGCTCCGAAAAACTCAAAAATCACAGGTGACAGTGTTTAACCAATTTTGACAAAAATCATGATTTTGATTCTAGCATGCATGGATTCGATTCCTACTGTCTAGATCCCATCTACTAACATATATAAATATATTACAACAAACAAACTCACTAAATTACCATGATTTGAATAAAGTAGCAACTAAGATGCATTTTCTAGCTATTTCCCTTGAAAACATATAAAGGCTCATGAGTTGCTTACTTGATGTGAATTTATTCTTGTTTAGCTTCTGAAAATCCTCCTCACTTGCTTGTTTAGACTCCCCAAAACTCCAGGATACTACCACATTATCTATCACTCTCAATTTCTCTCCATGTTTACTCACTCGGTGGAAATTTCTTAAAAGAAAAGGATGTTTTAGTGATTATATATATGTATAGCTTGATAGAGTCTTTTGATTCCCATAACCCCCAACTCTAATTATTAGTTACTCACAATACTTAATAATACAATAATTTAGATACTTAATATTTGAATGTGGGAGTTAGAGAAAATAAAAGGATTTTGGTTTTAAGGAATAAAATAAAGTACTCCCACCTTAGCTATTATGTAATATACGTATAATTCCTCCCTTGTTCCAATTCGCGAGTCACAAGGGTTCCACCAGTTGCTGACTTGTTTAAATAAAATATTATAATAATTAATTAATAAATTACTTTGATCATTTTGCCCTTCGTAGTCGAACGTTGCGAAACTTATATCGATTCATACTAAAGTCGACGTTCCGGACGTCATGGGACTATCCGTTTAGTCAAATTCATATGTGAAATTCGTAGTTAACTTTTTCCTCGAAAAGGTCAACTAGTTGACTTTGACCAAAAAGTCAACCGTGACACTTTTTTTGTGATTACAGTCTATCTTGACTAATTTTGACATTCCGGACTCGAATACGCAGTCCTCGTCTCTAAATTTCGCTCCGAACTCCAGCTCATGATTTAATACCATCCCACGTAATAAATAGAATAATTCCCTACTTAATCAATTTAAATAGTTAACTAAAACTAAACCAACCATTTAAATACATCCCATCACATATCTTGAAATAACACATTTATGTACAACACATATACATCTAATAAATGAAATCACCTAAAAGTTTTATATAAATTCGTTTATTGATAATTATTAAATTACATTGAAAATCTCGGATATTACAATGCCACATCAGCAATTTATAAAATATTTGTAGAATAGTTTGTGTCTCTAGCATTATTCAAACTACAAGAGTGATTCTATAAACACAAACTATTCTACAAATATTTTATTAATCTCGATGTATGCACGTCCACCACAAACATATTGATCAACAAATTGCTTCAATGTAGTCTTCTACACTTTAATATAATTGAGGTGGAGTATGCCACATCAGCAATTTGTAAAATATTTGTAGAATAGTCTGTGTCTCTAGCATTATTCAAACTACAAGAGTGATGCTACAGACACAAACTAT
The DNA here is from genome assembly GCA_020205615.1 of Panax quinquefolius. Lineage (NCBI taxonomy): Eukaryota > Viridiplantae > Streptophyta > Magnoliopsida > Apiales > Araliaceae > Panax > Panax quinquefolius. Next base: position 72,853,893 of record CM035169.1, on the reverse strand, counting down.
TCTACAAATATTTTACAAACTGTTGATGTGGCCTACTCCACCTCAGCATATTGATCAACAAATTGCTTCAATGTAGTCTTCAGCCCTGCACAATATATTGAGGTAGAGTAGGCCACATCAGCAGTTTGTAGACATACCTCTTTCCTATACAATCAAATAATATTTTTCAAGACGATTGTATAAGAAAATGTTGAATCCGACAATTTTTTGAAATTTCTTCCGCTGACTCGGTCTTTACTACTTGTAATATAAATTCGCTTTGTTTGGATTGAAAAAATGAAATAGAGGAAGGAATGAAATAAAAATAATGTATTTGATAATCATTTTAGATGATAAATCATTTCAATTGAATGAAAATTCATTCCATTCATTTGTTTTTTATTTCATGTGGAATAAAATACATTCCAATGGAATGGATATATGCAGCGCCGGATCTAGAATTTTTTTCAGCAGGGGCAAATTTTAACTATTTTTTTTGTTAAAGTTAAATAAAGAAAACTTCAACTAATCATAATAATGTTTATAAATTGCAATAAATATTAATAATCCAAACTAAAAAAATAAATTTCAAATAAAAATATTTAGATACAATTTAGAAATTTATTTCAGTTACTTGTTATAGTTCAATTTGAATGATTCCTCAAATGCTCAAAGCCTCAAACCAAATTTGTTTTCTATATTCAAACAAAATCATGAATTAATTTCGAAGCATAAATCAGTTTTGAACAGTAGTCTTTCTCGTTTGGTTTTGCATGAATTCAAGAAAGTTCCTAAACATACCATCGTTCGTCATCTGCTCAGTGGTGTTGTTCACAGGAGGAACATTGTCAGCCTGTTGCATGTTCTTCTCGTTGGTGAGCAAAGGTGTCTCCATGGTCTCATTTACTCCACTGTTAACATTCTCAGTCGACATTCTCAAATACTGCCATAAAACAAGGGTTAATTTAACAAATTAACAAATCACATAATACCCCTATATTAAGACCGACCAACAAATAAGCTTAGGTAGGACACACTAGCGAAGGATTTATTCGTCTCTCCCCCTCCTAGTTCTATTCTCCAATCTCCGCTAGAGATCATATCCCTAAGCTATGATACCAACTGTGACGCCCCCAAAATTGGTATACATCACCCATTCTGAGTCGCCAAATACATAGTACAGAAATAACTACAACTACATTAATACAATTGTCGTGCAAAATACGACAACACATAAACTGTGAGTTTAAATACAAATATTGTCTTTTAGACAATATCCACACTCAAATAAGTCCTCATTACAATTATTGATACACTATTTTACAAAATAGTGAGGACTACTAAAACAACTGTCTTGAACCATTACTCCACACCCGACTAGTTCCCGCTTATATTCTCGTCTCATGAGAAGAAAAATGGAACAAAAAGGAAAATGGTGAGCTCAACTAGCCCAGTAAAGAATATTATGACTAAGATAATGTACAACAAATTATCCTTAGTCTTCAACAGGGAAAAATCCGATAGAATACAATAGACAACAAGTTTTAGATCAACAACTGCAGCGGAAACAACAATTCATTAGAAGAGTTAAGTAGAGAATGCAATCTACTATCTTCTATATATGAATTTAAAAGTCCATCATCGATATTTTATCCCTGTAACATCAATCAATATACATCTTGAATCAAATAGTCATCTTTGCACTACAGGCCAAAGATATTCATCAGTTGGTCATGTTCATCTCAACACCTGTTCATCTTTGCACTACGGGCCAAAGATATTCGTCAGTTGGTCATGTTCATCTAAACACCTGTTCATCTTTGCACTACGGGCCAAAGATATTCATTATAAAATCATTCATCTTTGCACTACAGGCCAAAGATATTCAGTTATATCATCATTTAGGACTGAGGATGATGAAAAATATTTTAAAGAAAACGAATCCAGTGAAACAAAAGAACAAATATTAAGGATTCGTACTTTAAACAATCCAAGTTCAAAAATACTTCATAAATAACCAGAGTGGAGTAAAATTCAAGAATGATCAAAACATAGATCCAATCAAAGATATGAATCATAACAGACAATCTTGGACACAGAAAAGAAAATTTAATTTTTCTGTGAATAGTGTCGTATTCGTGAATAGTGCCGTATACGTGAATAGTGTCGTATACGTGAATAGTAACTCCGACACCAAAAGATAGAAATTTCACAAAAAACATCATCATGCTTCGTGAATAGTACTCGTGAATAGTAACTCGTGAATAGTAACTCGTGAATAGTAACTCATGAATAGTAACTCATGAATAGTAACCCCGACATGAAAAAGTTCCAAATTTGATAAAAAGTTCCAATCAATATTTCGGCATAATGATATTGAAGAAATAATATAATTTTTTTTTAAAAAAATAATATCCCTTACCTCGCAAAAATAGTACTTCTGACTGGAATACTGGATATAGTGCTGAAAGAACTTGCACCGTATAGCAATACTCAAAGTACTAAAATACTCACAAAATACGCTCGATATTATAGAGAGAGAAAGAGAGAGAAATCTTTAGTTTCTGGTGTGATTTTCAATTCTAACCTAAACACCCTATTTATAGGAAATTGCTTAGAACACCAAAGCAGAATATTTAATATAATAATAATATACATAATCAAATTTCCTACGCACACAAATCTGGTCCAAACTTCAGCCACACATGTACCAAAAATAATAAAAGCGTTTTTCTTAATAAAAATAATTAAAACTTCCAAAAATCAATTATTTCAGAACTTCGGAACTTCAATAATTCATAATAAATAGCCCTTTTATCAGAAAATTATAATCTCGCGACTTTTTATAGGAAATTCAATTCTCTACAACTTTGAAGAAGAATTTTTTCCAAATTCCAAACAGAAATTGACCGAAATTCATAAACAAGTGATTTTACAAATTTATAATCAAATTCGATCAAGAAATGGGGTCCACAAACACACAAAACATGTGTTAATCATTTAATGCAACAAAAATACTCTTCCTCCTCATATACTATATATACCACATTCATTGTAAAAATATCATCATTATTCTATTATAATAATATAATAAAATATTATTTTATCGAAAAGATAAAATATCAATTTTTAACAATTGTCACTTTAAAAATTTTCTCCATCTATATCCACATAAAATCAATATTTTCCTCATCATATAAATCAATATTTAATTATTCACAAATAATATTACAGAATCACAAGATCTTGCAACTGTGCCGCTAGTTCAGGAAAGAGGGGGCTTTCAATAAGAATTTCTCCTTCTTGGCGCAATTATTGACCAAACCTCTCCGTAAGATGTAACTTTCTAGACATTGCCAATAATGTTTTCTAATAATATTATTAGGATAATATAAGTTATTGCTTCGATAATGGAAAATACCGTAGTAGTGACAATTATTGAAAGAACAGTAATATAAAATATTAACGCAACAATTATTGAATCAATAAAATAAAATACTGAATAGTAACTACTGTAATAGTTATTGAGTAGTTCCTTCTTACGTAAGAATCAATAATTGGTGCAATATGCGTGTCTTCTTGTGCGCAACAACGCCAGTATTATAATATTTTAACCACGGGTATTCCAACAAAGATACTTGTAAAATAACTACGCCGTTATTTATAAACAACTTATACTTGTCATTTTCTTCATCCAATTGCTTTTTGTTATGGGCCCACACAAGGCTGCGCCGTCGTACGAATATTCCCTGACAGTAAGAATATTCCACGACCAAACGAATATTCTCCGAAAACAATGAGTATTTTATAACCACTTGTTTATTTAAAATATTTGCGCATTTTACCCACAACTAACCACATTATTCAAATCAACCCTTACTATTTCAAAATGATAAATAGAGGAAATTAAATCTTTATTTATAAAAAGTTGGGGTCTTACAACCTCCCCTCCTTATAAATTTTCGTCCTCGAAATTGACGTGCGTAGGACATGCTCCTTCCTATCCAAGATTTTGACTGGTACCTCCTCGTACATTAAATCTTCTGTTATCTCGTCTGGTTCTAACTCAATAATGTGGTTCGGGTCGTCCACATATTTATGTAACATCGATACGCGAAAAATGTTATGAGCACGCGTCATACTTGGCGGTAAAACGGGTCTATAGGCCACAGTTCCTATTCGATCGAGGATTTCAAATGGACTAGTAAATCGAAGGTTTGAGATTTCCTCACATCGCCGATTCTCGCTTTTGGAATAACGACTTCTTGCATCTTCTTCTTCATATTCGTCAACTCCAAGTCTGTAGCTTGAGTAATTTATCGATTAAAGTCGATTCTAATCGTATATTCGTTATCTTCACGCAGGTTCTTGGAATCTTTAACTCTATCTCCATCTTCTGTAAGTCGTACAAAATGGGTATTTGTGTTAACAATATCGCACTCGTAACCACAAACGATTTTCTACTCAATACGTCAGCTACCACGTTCATTTTTTCTAGGATGGTATTGAATGGTATAGTCGTAATCTTTCAACAGCTCGAGCCAACGCCGTTGCCGCATGTTGAGTTCTACATTCCTTGCTCCATTCGAATTTTGTATCTCTACGAGTCAGCTACGTTAATGGAATAGCGATTCGAGAATATCCTTCAACGAATCTCCGATAATAACCAACTAAGCCTAGAAAGCTACGTATTTCGATTACTGACTTAGGTTGCTCTCAACTGTGACTCATATCCCAATCTTGGATAGCACGTCACAATGACACCTATCAGTTTACTTCCACACAAATATGGCGTCCCGTACAGAGAGTCTGGCTTCGGTGTGTTCCACAAAGGAAGTCACCAGATAGAGGCTCGGGTACAAACTTCTATAGTTGAATTTTTAACTTCTGAAGTTCAATAGGAGCCATGAGATTTTAGAAATGGGTTTTGTACCGGGTTCAAAATCGATACAAAATTCAATATCACACTTTGGGAGTAAGCCAAGATATTCTTTAGGAAGTACGTCAGGAAACAAAATATTATTCAAATATGACGTATTAAAGTCCATGACATGGGTAAGAAAGATTGATATCCGTTTTTCAATAAACGAATGACTTTATGGCTTGATATGACAATGATTGACTTCAGTGGTTTGGTTGCTTGAATTCGAATAACAGGTTGCTTAGGAATATGAAAACTAACAACCTTACAAAAGCAATCAATTTTAGCATGATGAGTGGTTGACCAATCAATCCCTAAGGTCACATCAAATGCAAGAATTTTTAAAGAAATAAGGTCAGCAGGTAATGTGATGGTGCCAACTTGGATTAAACAAGATTAATAAACAGCGGATGTAACGAAAGTTTCTTCTAACGGAGTTTCAACAAATAATTCAAAGTCTAATTTTCTCCAGAGTCAAGTTTAAACGTTGAGAATAAGCAGGAGAGATAAATGAATGGGTAGAACCGGTATCTAATAAGGTTTAACTTCGTAAAAATTATAATTAACTAACTTGTTCTAACTTCGTTCGGGTTACTCGCTTTTTGAGAAGTCACAAAAAATGCTCTTCCAAGAACCGATGACTTTGACTTGTCCGGGACAGCCTTTTGAGTCACCATCCCCGCTAGACTGGGTTTCACTACCGTACAATCTCAAGCGATATGACCTTCTTTTCCACAATTATAACATACCTTGGAAGGTTGTGAACAGTTTGGACTTATGTGTCCCTCTTCTCCGCATCTGTAGCATCTAACTGGCGGCCTTTCTCCTCCTCTAAAATTCGTTGCTGGTGTTGGTGTCGACGTCTTCCCGTCATTGTTAAATCTTCTTTTCTTGAAATTTCCACTTGAGTAATTTCTTCTATTACCTTGGACATGATTACCACTGAAGTGGTTACCATTTCTGGCATGATAATTTCCTCCACGATGGTTATCATTGTTCGATGACCACGCCATGCCGAATACGATTATCATCGAGTTGTTGGTCATTATTCTTCAGTTGAGCCGACTCATTATCGTGCTCCAATAACTGAGCCCTATTTAAAAAAATTGAATATAAACAAAGTTTGTGAGAAATGAGGTATTGACGTATTTTGGGTTTCAAACCTCGCAGAAACATTCGCGTCATTCTCTCCTCATTATCAACCAAATGGGATGCAAATCGGGACAACTCGGCAAACTTAGCTTCGTACTGCGACACGTTCATATTATTTTGCTCTAGCTTGATGAACTCTACCTCCTTCATGTGATGAATACTTTCGGGAAAGTACTTGTCGTTGAACAATTCTTGGAACTTCTCCCAAGACATCTTCAGTGCGGTAGGCTGAGTACGCTTTATGGATTCCAACCAATAATCTGCCTCTCCTCGTAACATGAAAGTGCTAAAAGGAACCTTTTGCTCCTCTGAGCATCCCAAGACATCAAATATCTTAGTGATCTGCTTTATCCATGTCTCTGCCATAAGTGGTTCTGGCTTTCCAAAAAACTCCGGCGGTCCTAACTCCTTGAAATGCTTAGCGGTGACCATCCGTGAGTTGCCAGTGTTTCCACCTGCATTCTGAATAGTAGTCTTTCTTGTTTGGTTTTGCATGAATTCAAGAAAGTTCCTAAACATACCATCATTCGTCATCTGCTCAGTGGTGTTGTTCATAGGAGGAACATTGCCAGCCTGTTGCACGTTCTCCTCGATGGTGAGCAAAGGTGTCTCCATGGTCTCATTTATTCCACTGTTAACATTCTCAGTCAACATTCTCAAATACTGCCATAAAACAAGGGTTAATTTAACAAATTGACAAATCACATAATACCCCTATATTATGACCGACCAACAAATAAGCTTAGGTAGGACACACTAGCAAAGGATTTACTCGTCTCTCCCCTCCTAGTTCTATTCCCCGATCTCCGCCAGAGATCATATCCCTAAGCTATGATACCAACTGTGAAGCCCCCAAAATAGGTATACATCACCCATTCCGAGTGGCCAAATATATGGTATAAAAATAACTACAACTACATTAATACGATTGTCGTGCAAAATACGACAAAACAAAAACTGTGAGTTTAAATACAAATATTATCTTCTAGACAATATCCACACTCAAATAAGTCCTCATTACAATTATTGATACACTATTTTACAAAATAGTGAGGACTACTAAAACAATTTTCTTGAACCATTACTCCATACCCCGACTAGTTCCCGCTATATTCTCGTCTCCTGAGAAGAAAAATGGAACAAAAAGGAAAAGGGTGAGCTCAACTAGCCCAGTAAAGAATATTATGACTAAGATAATGTACAACAAATTATCCTTAGTCTTCAACAGGGAAAAATCTGATAGAATACAATAGACAACAAGTTTTAGATCAACAACTGCAGCGGAAACAACAATTCATTAGAAGAGTTAAGTAGATAATGCAATCTATTATCTTCTATATATGAATTTAAAAGTCTATCATCGATATTTTATCCCTGTAACATCCATCAATATACATCTTGAATCAAATAGTCATCTTTGCACTACAGGCCAAAGATATTTATTAGTTGGTCATGTTCATCTCAAAACCTGTTCATCTTTGCACTACGAGCCAAAGATATTCGTCAGTTGGTCATGTTCATCTAAACACTTGTTCATCTTTGCACTACGGGTTAAAGATATTCATTATAAAATCATTCATCTTTGCACTACAGGCCAAAGATATTCAGTTATATCATCATTTAGGACTGAGGATGATAAAAAATATTTTAAAAAAAACGAATCCAGTGAAACAAAAGAACAAATATTAAGGATTCGTACTTTAAACAATCCAAGTTCAAAAATACTTCATAAATAACCAGAGTGGAGTAAAATTCAAGAATGATCAAAACATAGATCCAATCAAAGATATGAATCATAACAGACAATCTTGGACACAGAAAAGAAATTTTAATTTTTCTGTGAATAGTGTCGTATTTGTGAATAGTTCCGTATACGTGAATAGTGTCGTATACGTGAATAGTAACTCCGACACCAAAAGATAGAAATTTCACAAAAAACAACATCATGCTTCGTGAATAGTACTCGTGAATAGTAACTCGTGAATAGTAACTCATGAATAGTAACTCGTGAATAGTAACTCATGAATAGTAACCCCGACATGAAAAAGTTCCAAATTTGATAAAAAGTTCCAACCAATATTTCGGCATAATAATATTGAAGAAATAATATCATTTTTAAAAAAAAAAATAATATCCCTTACCTCGCAAAAACATTACTTCTTCGAATGGAATCTGGATGGATATAGTCTTTGAAAGAACTTCAACATCAGTATAGCAATGCTCAAAGTACTAAAATACTCACAAAATACACTCGATATTATAGAGAGAGAAAGAGAGAGAAATCTTTAGTTTCTGGTGTGATTTTCAATTCTAACCTAAGCACCCTATTTATAGGAAATTGCTTAGAACACCAAAGCAGAAAATTTAATATAATATATATAATCAAATTTCCTATGCACGCAAATCTGGTTCAAACTTCAGCCACACATGTGCCAAAAACAATAAAAACATTTTTCTTAATAAAAATAATTAAAACTTCCAAAAATCAATTATTTTAGAACTTCAATAATTCATAATAAATAGCCCTTTATCAGAAAATTCGAATCTCGCGAATTTTTATAGGAAATTCAATTCTCTACAACTTTGCAGAAGAACATTTTTCCAAATTCCAAACAGAAATTGACCGAAATCCATAAACGGGCAATTTTACAGGCTGGCAACCAGGCCGTTCCCAGGAAAGAGGGGGCTTTCCAATAAGAATTTCTCCTAACTAGCGCGCAATTAGGTGACCAAACCTCTCCTTAAACAGAACTTTCTAGACATTGCCAATAATATTTTCTAATAATATTATAAGATAATATGAATTATTGCTTCGATAATGGAAAATACTGTGTAGTGACAATTATTGAAAGAACGGTAATATAAATTATCAACGCAACAATTATTGAATCAATAAAATAAAATCTTGAATAAAGAATTCATCGTAGCAGTTTATCGAGTAGTGCCTTCACGTAAGAATCAATAATTGGTGCAATATTGTGTGCTATCTTGCAACAACGCCAGACATCGTGTTTTAACCACCGGGTATTCCAACAAAAGATAATTGTGAATAACTACTGTAGTTATTTATAAACAACTTATACTTGTCGTTTTCTTCATCCAATCACTTTTCGTTATGGGCCCACACAAGGTCGCTACTAATCCGCATTTAATATTCTCGACAAAGAAGAATATTCCACGACCAAACGAATATTCTCTGAAAACAATGAGTATTTTATAACCACTTCCTTATTTAAAATATTTGCGCATTTTACCAACAATTAACCACATTAATCAAATCAACCCTTACTATTTCAAAATGATAAATAGAGGAAATTAAATCTTTATTTATAAAAAGTTGGGGTCTTACAGCCTGTATAGTGTTTACATAGTAAAATCTTTTTATATAAAACATAAAATTTTTATAAAGTTATTCGTTTTATTAGATTATAAATAGAATATATTATATTTTATTGTAAACCAATCTCGACCGTCAATTTAAAGTAAATCAATCTGGACCGTTCATGAATTAGTTACTATGCAGTCCATTCTTCTATAAATAGAAGCTCATTCCTTCATTATTTCTTACGAATTCACTAAAACTCTAGAGAGAGAAACTATAAAGAGAAAGAAGAAAAGTGTTCTGCTACTTCACTACTTTTATATCCAGTACTCTTTTTTCTAAGGTAAGGGGTATTATTTCTTTTGTATTCAGGAAGAGAACTTCTGTTATTCCATTTTTTATTATTCTGTTGGAATAACCTGTATACGCGGACTAGCCTATACTTGGTAAAATTCTTTTGTTATTCCATTCTTTATTATTATGTTGGAATAACCTGTTTATGTGAAGTACCGTATACATGGTGAAATTCTTCTATTATTCCGTTCTTTATTATTCTGTCGGAATATCCTGTCGGTGCGTATTACGCCTGACCTGGTTCCATTAATTATTCTGTTGGAATAACCTGTTTGTGAGGTCTATCACATGCATGGTGATTTTTGTTGTTATTCCATTCTTTTTATTCATTTGGAATATCCGTTGCATGCTTTTACGACGGACCGGTTCTCTTCTTATTATTCATTTGGGAATAACTCGTCATAAGGTCTCTATCACATGCATGGTGAATCCTTCTATTATTCAATTCTTTATTATTCTGTTGGAATATCCTGTCTATGTGGATTACCACATGCATGGTGAATGATCCTTTGTATTTCATTCCTTATTAAATTGTGAAAATGATCTGTTTACGTGGATTATGATGAAAGTCATAACAAAAGTATTGGACTGATAAAAATCATGGATATATGTGGTATTAGTAAGTGTTATGATGAGTTATGTTGGTTATTATGTGAAAACTTGAAAGTTTCTTAGAAGTCACAAAGGGTTGAAAATCAGATTTTGATAAAAATGGAACATGAAATTCAATTGACAATATCTCCTATTATATTTCGAATTTTTAAGTGAGGTCAAGTTCTAGAGTTAGGTATATGAGTTTTGTAACTTATCCAAGTGGAATCACCGGAAAAGGTGTTGTAGATTTTCGTGTGGACTGATTTTAGCAAAGGAGTCAAAAGTAGCAATTTAAGAAAAAGCTACTGCCCAGATTTTTAAAAGGGTATTTTCGGCCACTTAATTTGTGAAAAAAAATTCTGACCTTTTGGGACATAAAAGTATATGGTATAAAGTACCTACTGTCCAAAAATGAGCTCATTCCGACTTAAAATGAGTAAGTTATGACCATTTCAATATTTAGGTTTTTCTGAAGAAAAACGCTATAACCGGAGTTCTATAATTTCGATGACCATGAAATTTAAACTGGAAGCTCACATTAACATGTGTAAGATCCTGCTAAGATTTGAGAATTTCTGGAGTTAAACTTAAGGTAGCTAATTTCTTAAGGAATTAATTACAAATTGATTTTTGAAAAATAGTTAATGAATTTTAAAAATTCCGAGAAAAATATATGTTCAATATGGAGCTATATTTTGCTTAATCCCAGAAAAGAATAATTTTTGGGACTGATTTGGTATTTTTCATGAAAATAGTTTAGTTACGAGCATATGAGTTAAATATGTTATGTGAAGTTGAAGAATTGGTAAATAAGATTTTAGGACTTGAAAATCCTATATAAGGTATATGCAGATTTATTGATGAGTAATTTGATTATTGGTGATGAAATCTTATGAGTATGACATTTTTGAATGATTAAATGTATTATTTGGAAAAGTATAAACAATTAAATATAATTGTTTATAAGTTTAAGAAGTGATTAAAATATTGTTATAGTATTAACAATATTAGATTATGATTTTATTAAGTGATTGATAATGTCCGGATAAATTTAAAGTCTTTAATATTTATCCTTGATTTAGTTTGATTAATGCTTATAATATTGTTATCATCCTCATATTTATATTATGTTGAAAGTGATCTGTGGACTGTAGTGCATAGATGGACTTGGTATGATTATGACCAGGGATTATTCGGTATAATCATGACCGTAATGTTGCAAATGATGTGGAAAAAGTCCTCATTGGCCCGTAGTGCATTGAAGGATAGTTTTTGATATGATTATGGCTATGGATTCTCTTCATCCAAGGGTACAAAGATGAATTATTTTATAGCATGATCAGGACCGTCGATAAAAACATGATTATCTTTGGCACGTAGTGCATGGATAATTTGTGGTTGTGATACTAATGAAAAAGTCCTCATTAGCTCGTGGTGCATTGATGGACAGTTTTTGGTATGATTATGGCTATGGATTCTCTTCGGCCAAGGGTGCAAAGATGAATTGTTTTATGGCATGATCGGGGACTGTTGATGAAAAACACGATTATCTTTGGTCCAGTAGTGCATGGATAATTCGTGGTCGTGATATTTAAAGAATATCCTTGGCCCAGAAAAAGGATGATTCGATGACGTGGATTATTTATTGAAATTTGAGTCTCAAAGAATGAAATATTAATTCATGGATGTGATAATAATGAATATCTTTGGCCGTAGTGCAAAGATGATTTCATGATTACGAGCAGGAATTGTGATTTGGTATAACCATGATTTTTGATGTTTCAGGTGAAGACAGGTGATGAAAATTATCTTCGTCCTGGGTGCGAAGAGGAATTTAGAACCACAATTATGATTATGAGTTATTCATATGATCGTGGACAGGAACTGTTGATTTATTTAACATGGATAAAATATTATTGGTGGACTTTTAACATAGAGAAGATAATAGACCTTATGGTCTATTTGACTCTTCTAATGGATTACTCGTTCCGCTGCAACTATGGTTGAAAAGTTTTAGCATCTACCATATGTTCTAAATCTCTGATTTATTATTGATGAAAGCTATTGATAATTTAATTATCTTTAGTCATGATATTCTTTACTGGGCTAGTTGTGCTCACCCTTTCTACTTCACAATTCCTTTCAGGTAATAAGAGTGTTGTCGTAAGAGTGTTGCCGGGTCGAGTAGGGATAACAGGGGAATAGAACAATGGTCTCTAGCTGTGGAGGTTCTCCCTAAACAGTATAGAAAAGTGTATTGTATTCTATACAACATTTAGTAGTTATATTTGGTGAATCAAATAGGGTGAGGTGAACCCAACTTTGGAAGGGTGTTTTGCCACTATCATACAAGATGTCTAATGACATACAACCTTGTGTTTTCATAAGATAGGGTTGTGCACATCCACTTGCTGAGTATATCTACGGGCACTACCTATATGATCTTGGAGTTTATTTGAAATATAATATTCACTTGGAAACAGTGGAGGTAGTTATATGTCAAGAGAAGACTCACCATTGGAAAGAAGATGATAGTAATCTTCTCGTTTTTCTTTGGGGTCTATTGGGTCAACCAAGGATAATTCTGTGGCCATATGATATCTATTATAACCTAGACGCATGGCCTCCCATGTACGAAAGTTTCCTTGAGCACTTCCCAAAGATTTTAATTTCTAAAACAGTTTTTGACTATACTTTTATGTAAAGTACCATTGTAAGGTTGTGGTCGAGGCTCCATGAGAATTACATACATTTGTATTAAAACTCACAGTTAATTGTGGTCGTATTCTATACGACAGCTCAACAGTTGTATACATGAGGTTGTATTTGAATTTTTTACCATGTATCTGGCGACTCAGAATGGGTGATGTATACCTAATTTTGGGGGCGTCACAACATTCGTCCTATACTATTACAAAGGCAATCTACTGGTTCGCCTTAGCCTTCCTTTTATCTTTACTAGATACTTCGGTTCGTTCGGTCTTAGCTGCATTCATATGGTTCAAGATAGAATGAGTATAACTAGCTCAGTAAGTATGACAATTTCATTTAAAAAATAGGCTTGAATCATATAAATTGTATATCTTCAATAACTGAAATAATAGTTATGAAGTACTATTGATAATTCAAAATAGCACTTCTCTTTTCTTTAAAACAACATTCATTAAACATTAATATTTGTCCAAGACCTTGAGCATTTCATTCTTTCTTTGAAAAGGACAACTCGACACCAAGTCCGTAAGTCTGGCATATCTTACGAGCACGTCTAGGTGATCAACCTATAGTACTCTATGTTGTACAACACTACTTTCTTTAAACGTATGTACGTTTAAGGTTTGGCAACCTCACGTACGTGTCGTTTGACGACAAAATATTTGTTTATGCATACTCAGTCTTTCTTTGAAATCCATACCAAAATAGTTTGGCAAAACTTAACAACATTGATAATAGTTCGATAGATTATAACAAATCCATAAAACATCTTAAGTCTAGCCAAAGGAATTGACTTCAACTTCATCATACATCAATTCATGCGTAAGGTACATTAATTACAAAGCTTGTCCAAAGAATTTAGACAAGGGTCAAAATACTTGCCTGTAGCGTCTTCTACCGTTAATACAAATTCCCTTTGTGTCTTTAAGGATTTCTACAATACATGATCACATAACATACCACATTAGCTCATATATAACAAAGTATGTTTACTACTATATCTTACCCTTTTTCTCAATCTAATCATGCTTTAGATTGCTTAACTTTGGTTACGGTTTATCGTATTACATTGTTATTAAGTTTACGTAATCATTCGTCAACATTTAGTTGTACTATTAAGGTCATAATCATCCTTAAGCATGTCATTCCAAGTTTAATTCATGATATACTTTACTTCCCTTTTCTTACAGGCTTTACTAAACTTCTCGCTTTTTTTTCTAGTCTTTGGCGTCAAGGCTATGACGCCAAACTTCCTATATATAACTTCATTTACGATGCGTGTAATAACCAAATTCCACATCGAAAGATAAGGAAAAATTTGTATGCATATAAGGAATTAAGTAACTACCGGTAGTACCTTCAAGTCATGACCTTTTGGGACCCTGTGGTGGGCTAAGATGACCCAAGAAGATACTATTGAGTCAGTAGTTTGAGGCCTTATTGTGATGGATTTGATTCAATTCGGACTTGGGATTTGACCTGAGATTTGTTTCGGACTCATGATTTGACCCGGGTTGTTTCATATGGTATCAGACCCGACTCTCGAAAGCTTGGGTCGGGTCATCCGATCGAGTTGCCGGAGGTGGGGACACGAAGGCTGGTGTTATTATTCCACAATGGAGAGATGGAGGTCCGGAGGTGGGGACACGAAGCCAGCCGGTATTATCCCACAATGGCTAGAGAGGCAAAGATCTTTAGGCCGTGTGTGTGATCGGTTCAGACGGGGACGTCAGAAATTTAAGTGGGGGAGTTTGTAACACCCCAGTCCCACATCGAAAGATAAGGAAAAATTTGTCTGCATATAAGGAATTAAGTAACTACCGGTAGTACCTTCAAGTCATGACCTTTTGGGAGCCTGTGGTGGGCTAAGATGACCCAAGAAGATACTATTGGGCCAGTAGTTTGAGGCCTTATTGTGATGGATTTGATTCAATTTGGAGTTGGGATTTGACCCGAGATTTGTTCCGCACTCGGGATTTGACCCGGGTTGATTTAATGCGGGTTTCCAGCACCCTTTTCCATGGAATTAGCGCTGTGGCGCGAGTCCTTTCGTTACCGGTAGTCTTTCTGAGCCATTCTCCAATAGTTTTTGTGTTTCGATTCGGTATTTAGAACGCCAACTTTTAAGCCTTGGATTTTGCCGGCCTACCTGCCATGCCTCTTATAACTTTGACAGATTTCTTATTTTGTGAACTTTTCGTGCTCATAACTTATTCGTTCTAAGTCTAAATTGGCTCGTTCAAAAGCCGTTATCTCACAAATCACATGCTCTATGATTTTATTAGAAAATATTTCATTTTCGAATCTTTTAACTCAGAATTCACCGATTAGTTCATTATTACGAAACGTTAAACGTCCATGAACGTTCAAAGCTCGTTTCTTCGTTCGAAGTCGAAATTTGGTCATTTTCGAGTCCGCAACTCTAGAATGCCAATTTAGACTAATCTCCATCGAAAAACAACGTTTCTGAGGTAAATGCTATTTTTTGACTTTCATTCCGAGAATTTAACGATTTCAACGATTATCGTCTAATCTTGTAAATCTCGCCATAACTTCGTTACTTGAGATTTTTACATCGTTCAAAATGGATTCATTCCCTCATTCTAACATCCTAAGCAAACATATTTCATCAAATCATTAAATGACAAATTCTTACAAGTTCTTCATTAGTCCAATACTTATAAAAGTATGATTTCCTTACACATAACTTATTAAGGTTTATGTCCATTGATTACCATTCTTATCACTTCTTATCATACATACTCCACTAATCACACTTCTCTATCAAACCACAATTGAAGAGAGGAAGATTAATGGTCTAGGATTCTAACCCTTGAAGATCAAACTTGGTTCTTCTTCTTCCTTCTTGGATTATCAAAGTCTAGCTTTTCTAACTTTTTCTCTCAAATGAATAAGCTATAAGTTGTTGCTGAAATTTGAACAAAGCAAATAATCTAGCAACTCTTCTATTTATAGGATTCTCTACGTGAGGGTATTTTAGTAACTTAGGCCATTCCACCTCCTTAATAACCTCCTTACTATTCCTTACTTGAGCATCACAACACATATCCTTTGCTTGCTCACTAAGATGGCCAGCCATGAGTCACCTATGGGGTCCACATGGGTTGCCCGATGGGTTATCTTACCATTTGACCCGTCGGTTCGATCCACGGATTCGGTTCTTAGTTTGGGCTTAAGGTTTAATTACCTTTGGGCCTAACGTTGGGCTTGCATTTCATTTCGTTGGGCCTTAACATACTATCTATTGGGCTTTCACAATTCCTATACAAACCCTACAAGTCCAATGCTATAGGATTTAAGTGCTTAACGTAAAATCCTCGTATCCCTTACGTATACTAGTTCGTATAATCTTTCATTATACACGTTAAAATAACTTTCATAAATACTTGCATAATACTTAGTATCATACCCGTATTCATTGACTCGTACAATATTCGCTATTATACGATCATCCGTGACTCCCCCAAAATAGGTATACATCACCCATCTTGGGTCGCCAAATATATGGTACTGAATACAAATACAAACTTAATTATACAACAAGAGCTGAGAGTTTTTACACGAATATTGTCTCATAGACAATATCCAAACTCAAATTGAATCCTCATTACATTTACTATCACACTAAATAGTGAGGATTACTAAAATAGCCATCTCGAACCATCACTCCGTTCTCCGACTAGTCCCGGCTATGTTCTCATTTCTTGAAGAGAATAATGAAAGCAAAAGGGTGAGCTCAACTAGCCCAGTAAGAAATATTATGACTATGATAATGCAGAATAAGTTATTGTTAGCCTTCAATAATGTTAAACTGATAGAATATAATAGACAACAAGTTTAACTACAGCGGAACAAACAATCCATTAGAAGAGTCAAGTAGAGCATGATATCTACTATCTTCTACGATTTAAAAAGGTTTTCATCAACATTATCGCTGAGACTCAGCTTAATAAACAAACCACATCATCGAATCATCCCTGCACTACGGGCCAAGGATATTCATGTAATCATCAATGATCATGATTATACCGAATAATCCCTGTACATAATCATACCAACAACTGTCCATCAATGCACTATAGGCCAATGAGGATTTTTACCACATCATTTGTAACATTATGGGTCATGATTATACTGAATGATCCCTGGTCATAATCATACCAATCAACAGTCCATCTATGCATATAAGCCAAATATGACTTTCATCACAATATAAGCATGAGGATGATGACAATGATATAAGAATTCAATTAAATTAAAGCACATGATAAATTTTAAAGATTTATAATTTAATTTATCCAAAATTCAATAATGTCCAAATTGTCAACATGATACTGCTTTGTGGAGTAAAATTCAAGAATAATATCCATGTATCAAAAATTATTTGGACAGAAAAGAAATAGTACCCCGTAAATAGTACCTTGTGAATAGTACTTTGGGAATAGTACCTCGTGAATAGTACCCCAGCATGAAAAGTGCCCTGAATACCCGAGTGAATAATATTTGAGTGAATAATAATCGGGTGAATAGTAACCCGTGAATAGTAACTCATGAATAGTACCTCGACATGAAAAGTGCCTCGAATACCCGAGTGAATAATATTTTAGTGAATAGTAACCGGGTGAATAGCAACCCGTGAATAGTACCCCGGGTGAAAATATTTATATTTAATAAGAAAGTTCAGATCAATATTCCAATGAAACGATACTAGATGAAGCGTAAAACTTCAAGGATATCCCACTAATTTCAGGGATTATAGAAGCAATACATACCATAGTAAGTTCAGATTTAAGAATATGAAAAGAAATAACATACGAAACTGCAAATGGATTTTCACTTCTCATACGGTACGTAATCCGCGTAGATAGGTTATTCCGACATAATAAAGGATGAATACGAAAAAAAATAGTATTCCTTATGAATACGAAAGAAATAATACCCCTTAGGAATACAACAAATAATATCTCTTACCTTAGTAGAAGACTGGATTCTGCAATAGTGAAGTAGAATAATACTCTTCTTCTTTCTCTCTATAGTTTCTCTCTCTATAGTTTCTCTTGTGAGTCTCAGTGAATTGGTGAGAATGAAAGAAGAATTAAGCTTCTATTTGTAGGAGAAATGACTAAATTGTAACTAATTCACGAACGGTCCATATTTATTTACTATTAGAATGGACGGTCCAGATTGATTACTATATATTAAAACCACAACCGACGGTCCAAATTGATTTACTTTTAAAACCACCACCGATGGTCCAGATTGATTTACTTTTAAAACCACCGCCGATGGTCCAGATTGATTTACTACTAAAATCACCACCGACGGTCCAGATTGATTTACTATTAAAACCACCACCGACGGTCCAGATTGATTTACTATTAAAACCACGGTCCAGATTGATTTACTATTAAAACCACCATCGACGGTCCAGATTGATTTACTAGTAAAACCACCACCGACGGTCTAGATTGATTTAACTTATTACACTTTAGTACCCTTAAAGTTTTCCATGTTTGCATTATTCCCCTCTAACTTTTGTAATTCACTTATCTTCAATAAACACATTCTTAATACTTCAACAGTTATTCATCATTAATATTAAAACTTACACTTTTTAACAACCAGATAATTTCCAGGAAAGATGGGGCTTTTCGATAAGGATTTCCATCTATTGGTGCGTAATTAGGTGACCAAACTTCTCATTAACAGAACTTTCTAGACATCATCAATATTTCAAATAATAATATGAATAACTTTGTTGTCTCAATTATTGATTTAATAATATAAAATATTATGCAGATGATACTGTGATAATAATTGAATCAAATAACGTGATATACTATGCAGCAAATACTGTAGCAATAATTGAGTAAACTGAGTGGCTTCTTACGTAAGCATCAATAATCAATATTGTGTGATACTATGCAACCACACGTATTATTGTATTTTTACCACTGGGTATCTCATCAGTTTAACGGCAAAACTTTCGCAGTTATTAAAAGATATTTCTATCATTTTCTAACTAGGACAATACTTCCGTTGTGGGTTCCACCAATGATTGTACCGTCGTACGAATATTTCCTGTTAAAACGAATATTCCCCAACACAACGAATATTTTATATCAACTTGCTTACTTTGTAAAATTTTCAAATATCACCCTTAACTTTAACCTTTTATCATTTTAACCATTTAATAAATAGGATAACAATTATAAGAAAATTGAAAACTTTCATTTCATAAAATTCGGGGTCTTACAATCTCCCCTCCTAATGAAATTTTGCCCTCGAAATTTACATACGTACCTGGTATGCCGAAGAGATGAGGATACCTCGTCACATTCTAACTCTTGAGGTATAACCTTTGAGCGTAGAATATGTTTCTTCTTATCCAAGATTTTAACAAATACCTCTTCATACATTAAATCTTTCGGTATTTCGTTCGGTTCTAACTCAATAATGTGGTTCGGGTCGTCCACATATCTACATAATATAGATATGTGAAAAATGTTATGAACACGAGACATACTTGGCGGTAATGCGAGTCTATAAGCCACAGTTCCTACTCGATCGAGGATTTCAAATGGGCCAATAAATCGAGGGTTGAGATTTCCCCTCTTCATTGATTCTTGTTTCTAGAATAACGCTGTCTTGAACCTTATCCTTCACATTCATCAGCTCTGAGTTTGTAGCTTGATCGGCTTTAACTTTATCGATTAAAGTCGATTTTAATCGTATATTCATTATCTTTATGTAGGTTCTTGGAGTCTTTAACTCTATCTCCATCTTTTGTAAGTCGTACGAGATGTGTCTTTGTGTTAACAATATCGCACTCGTAAACGTAAACGATCTTCTACTCAACGCGTTAGCTATCACGTTCGCTTTTCTAAGATGGAATTGAATGGTATAATGGTAATCCTTCAACAACACAAGTCAACGTCTTTGGCGCATGATACGTTCGTTTTGGATGAAGAAGTATTTGAGGGTTTTGTACCGGGTTTATGGTCGATACAAAATTTGATTTCACGCTCTGGGGGTAGGCCAGGAAGTTCTTCAGGGAATACGTCAGGAAATTTATTAACAATAGAAATATCATTCAAATCTGACGTATTTTTGTTTAAATCTATGACATGGGCTAAGAAAGCTTGACATCCGTTTTTCAATAAACGAATAGCTTTATGGCTTGATATGACAATTATTGACTTTAGTGATTTGGTTGTTTGAATTCGCATAATAGGTTGGTTAGGAATATGAAAGCTAACAACCTTATGAAAATAATCAGTTTTAGCATGGTGAGTAGTTAACCGGTCGATTCCTAGAATCACATCAAAGGAAAGTATTTTCAAAGAGATAAGATCGACAGGTAATGAGAAAGTGTTGATTTGAATCAAACAAGATTTATAAAAAGTGGAGGTAACGAAGGTTTCTCCTAACAGAGTTTCAACTGATAAGTCAAAGTCTAATTCCTCTGGAGTCAAATTTAAACATTGAGCGCAAGTAGGTGAAATAAAAGAGTGGGTAGAACCATTATCAAATAAGGTATGGACTTCGCAAGAGTTTATGATTAACTTAAACGTGATAACTTTGTTCGGGTTCCTCGACAAACGCTCTCACTTAAACTATCGGCTTTGACTTGTCTGGGATATCCTTTTGTGTCACCATCCAAGTTGGACTTAACTTTGCTATAGAGTACATTTCACCCTTAATTGCTTCGTCGCAATTCTGATCCATGATTTTAATCATTACTATTTGATCCATATCGAATTGGGGTTGACCACTCTGTACAGGGTAATTCCGAACTTGATGTTGGATTCTCCCAATTGTTGTCCAAAAAGCAAAATCCATTTCATCTATTTTGGTCTTATTGGATCCGACGTCTTTTTCTACAATATCAACGCGTCATGCAGCTTTTTCCCATGCATCCTCCATTCTCATTTGTTCAGTTGTTTCTTCTTTCATGAGAACTTTGATCATAGTATTCTTAAATTCTAGCTCTAATATCTTATACTCTGCCTAAGAGTGCTTCTGTTTAAGCATCGCACATCAGGTAATACAAATTTGAATTGTTGCATCCCTTTGCTCCATGACTGCCTGCTCTTCTAACTGATGAATATGATTTTGCAATTCTACATTTTGATCATAAACTTCTCCTAACAAATCCTCCTAAGGTTCCTCTTCTTCCTCACTCTCAGCTGCTACCTCTGTGACTAGCTCGGGTGCAACTATTAATTCTTCAATCACCACATGGATGTCTCTAATTTCTTCTTCGCCTGCCATCACATTATCCTGGTTGGTGATTAAAGGTGTCTCCACGATCCCATACACTCCATTGTTAACATTTTTAGCTGCCATTCTCAAATACTGCCACAAAACAAGGGTTAATTAAAGAAATTGACATGCCACATAATACCCCTATATTCTGACCGACCAATTAAATACCAAATAAACTTAGGTAGGTCATACTAGTAAAGGAATTCCCCCTCCCTCCCCTCCTAGTTCTAGTCTCACATCTCAGCCAGGGATCATATCCAAAAGCGTTGATACCAACTGTGACGCCCCAAAAATAGGTATACATCACCCATCTTGGGTCGCCAAATACATGGTACTGAATATAAATACAAACTTAATTATACAACAAGAGCTGAGAGTTTTTACACGAATATTGTTTCATAGACAATATCCAAACTCTAATTCAATCCTCATTACATTTACTATCACACTAAATAGCGAGGATTACTAAAATAGCCATCTCGGATCATCACTCAGTTCCCCGACTAGTCCTGGCTATGTTCTCATTTCCTGAAGAGAATAATGAAAGTAAAAGGGTGAGCTCAACTAGCCCAGTAAGAAATATTATGACTAAGATAATGCAGAATAAGTTATCATTAGACTTCAACAATGTTAAACTGATAGAATATAATAGACAACAAGTTTAACTGCAGTGGAATAAGCAAACCATTTGAAGAGTCAAAGAGAGCATGATATCTACTATCTTCTATGATTTAAAAAGGTTTTCATCAACTTTATCGCTGAGACTCAGCTTAATAAATAAACAACATCATCAAATCATCCCTGCACTATGGGCCAAGGATATTCATGTAATAATCAATGGTCATGATTATACCGAATAATCCCTGATCATAATCATACCAACAACTGTCCATCAATGCACCACAGGCCAATGAGGATTTTTACCACATCATTTGTAACATTACGGGTCATGATTATACTGAATGATCCTTGGTCATAATCATACCAATCAACAGTCCATCTATGCACGTAAGCCAAAGATGACTTTCATCATAATATAAGCATGAGGATGATGACAATGATATAATAATTCAATTAAAATAAAGCACAGGATAAATTTTAAAGATTTATAATTTAATTTATCCAGAATTCAATAATGTCCAACTTGTCAACATGATACTGCTTTGTGGAGTAAAATTCAAGAATAATATCTATGTATCAAAAATAATTTGGACAAAAAAGAAATAAAATTTTTGGTGAATAGTACCCCGTGAATAGTACCCTGTGAATAGTACCCCGATATGAAAAGTGCCCCGAAAACCCTAGTGAATAATATTTGAGTGAATAGTAATCGGGTGAATAGTAACCCATGAATAGTAACTTATAAATAGTACCCCGGCATGAAAAGTGCCTCGAATACCTGATTGAATAACATTTTAGTGAATAGTAACCAGGTGAATAGTAACCCGTGAATAGTACCCTGAGTGAAACTATTGATATTTAATAAGAAAGTTTAGATCAATATTCCAATGAAACGATACTAGATGAAGCGGAAAACTTCAAGGATATCTCACTAATTTCAAGGATTATAGAAGCAATACTTACCATAGTAAGTTTAGATCCGCGTAGACAGGTTATTCCGACATATTAAAGGATGAATACGAAAAAAAAATAATATTCCTTATGAGTACGAAAGAAATAATATTCCTTACGAATACAACAAATAATATCCCTTACCTTAGTAGAAGACTAGATACTACAATAGTGAAGTAGCAGAATACTCTTTTTCTTTCTCTCTATAGTTTCTCTCTCTATAGCTTCTCTTGTGAGTCTCAGTGAATTGGTGAGAATGAAAGAAAAATTAAGCTTCAATTTATAGTAGAAATGACTAAATAGTAACTAATTCACGAACGGTCCAGATTGATTTACTATTAGAATAGACGGTCCAAATTGATTACTATTAAAACCACAACCGACGGTCCAAATTGATTTACTTTTAAAACCACCACCGATGGTCTAGATTGATTTACTTTTAAAACCACCACCGTTGGTCCAAATTGATTTACTTTTAAAACCACCACCGACGGTCCAGATTGATTTACTATTAAAACCACCATCGACGATCGAGATTGATTTACTATTAAAACCACCACCGACGGTCCAAATTGATTTACTATTAAAACCACCATCGACGTTTCGGATTGATTTAACTTATTACACTTTAGTACCCCTAAAGTTTTCCAAGTTTGGATTATTCCCCTCTAAATTTTATAATTCACTTATCTTCAATAAACACATTCTTAATACTTCAACAATTATTCATCACTAATATTATAACTTACAATTTTTAACAACCAGATCATTCCCAGGAAAGAGGGGGCTTTTCGATAAGGATTTCTCCCTATTGATGCGTAATTAGGTGACCAAACCTCTCCTTGACAGAACTTTCTAGACATCGTCAATATTTCAAATAATAATATGAATATCTCTGTTGTCTCAATTATTTATTTAATAATATAAAATATTATGCAGATGATACTGTGACAATAATTGAATCAAATAATGTGAGATACTATGTAGCAATTACTGTAGCAATAATTGAGTACACTGAATTGTAAAACCCCAGCTTTTTGAATAAAGATGAATTTTTTATAAATATTATTTTTGAATATTATGGAGTGAAATTGATATAATGTTATAGTTGTGGATAATATTTATAAATTTTGCAAAGTACGCAAGTTGTTATATAATATTCGATTGGTCGGGGAATATTCGTTTTAACAGGAAATATTCGTACGATGGTACAATCATTGGTGGACCCCACAATAGAATTATTATCGGATTGAGAAAATGACAAAAATATTTTATTGAAAATAACGTTGAAAGTTTTACCATTAATACTGTTGAATTACCTCAGTAGTAAAAAGTATAAAGAATGCATTGGTTGCATAGTAGTACCTTGAATTGATTATTGATGCTTATGTGATAAGTCACCGCTTTTGTTTTATTGGTATTATTTATGTAATAAAAATGAAAAACTTTTTATATAAAGCAGGATACTTTAATAAAGTTATTCGTTTTATTAGGCTAATAGTAAAAAAATTTATATAAAACAAAATATTTTTATAAAGTTATCTATTTTATTAGACAATAATTAGAATATATTATATTTTATTATGCATAGTGCCTACATAGTGTTTGCATAGTAAAATCTTTTATAAAGTTATTCATTTTATTAGATTATAAATAGAATATATTATATTTTATTTAAAAGATTTTGCTTTAAATATGGACCGTCAGATTAAAGTAAATCAATCTGGACCGTTCATGAGTTAGTTATTATGCAGTACATTTTTCTATAAATATAAGATCATTCCTTCATTATTTCTTACGAATTCACTGAAACTCTAGAGAGATAAACTATATAGAGAAAGAAGAAAAGTGTTCTGCTACTTCACCACTTCTATATCTAGTACTCTTCTTTCTAAGGTGGGGAATATTATTTGTTGTACTCGTAAGGGGTATTATTTCTTTTGTATTCATGAAGAGAACTTTTGTTATTCCATTATTTATTATTCATTGGAATAACCCAGATAATATGTGCTACCCTATACTTGGTGATATTCTTCGTTATTCCATTCTTTATTATTTTGTTGTTGAATATATCACATGCATGCGTTTTATCTTTGGGATTCGATTTAAATCTTTATTATTTTGTTGAAATATCCATGCATGCATTTTACTGGGACCTGATTCCGTCTTTATTATTACATTGCTGAATATCCCGTCTGCATGCGTTTTCATGGGACTGGTTCCGTTAATTATTATTTCATTGGAATAACTCGCTTATGCTATTCTATCGCGTACTCGATGATTTCTTTTGTTATTCCATTCCTTATTATACACAGTTGGTTAAAGTTTTGACTTCTATACTCCATGAAATTAGTGGAATATTCTTGATATTTGCACTTCATCCAGTATCTTTTCATGGAAATATTCTTCTAAGTATTCTTGAATTTTACTGCACAAAGCAGTATCATGTTGACAACTTGGACGTTATTAGTTCTTGAATAAATTAATTCTTGAACTTGTTTTATTAAATTCTTATATCATTGTCATCATCCTCATGTTTATATTTTTTGAAAGTCATCTGTAGCCTGTCGTGCATAGATGGACTTGGTATGATTATGACCAGGGATTATTCGGTATAATCATGACCATAATGTTACAAATGATGTTGTAAAAGTCCTCATTGGCCCGTAGTGCATTGATGGACAGTTGTTGGCATGATCATGACCATTGATGAATACATGAATGTCCTTGGCCCGTAGTGCATGGATAATTTGTGGTCGTGATACTAAAGAATATCCTTGGCCATAGTGCATGGGTGATTCGGTGATGTGAATTATTTCTTAAGCTGAGTCCCAATGATAAAAGTGATGAAAAACCTTTTAAATCATAAAAGATAGTAGATTTTATTCTCTACTTGACTCTTTTAATGGATTGCTTGTTCCGCTGCAGTTAAACTTGATGTTGTTATATTTTATAAGTTTAACACTGTTGAAGGCTAATGAAAATTAATTCTGCATTATCTTAGTCATAATATTTCTTACTGGGCTAGTTGAGCTCACCCTTTCTTTTCACGTTCTCTTCTGTGAAATGAGAACGAATGGGACGAGCCTCAGAACAAAGTGATGGTTTGGATGATAGTATTAGCTAGTAGTCCTCACTATTCTGTTAAATAGTCTGACAATAAATGTAATGAGGACTTATTCTGAGAGTGGATATTGTCTAGAAGACAGTATTTGTATTTAAACTCACAGTTCTCTTGTTGTATAATTAAGATTGTATTTATATTTTGTACCATGTATTTGGCGACTCAGAATAAGTGATGTATACCTATTTTTGGGGTGTCACAGTTGGTATCAAAGCTTAGGGATATGATCCCTGGCTAAGATGTGAGACTAGAACTAGGAGGGGAGAGACGGGGAATTCCTTCGCTAGTATGATCTACCTAAGTTTATTTGGTATTTAATTGGTCGGTCAGAGTATAGGGATAATATGTTATATGTTAATTAACCTTTGTTTTGTGGCAGTATCTGAAAATGACATCCGAGAATGTTGAAAATAGCAATGGAGCACAGGAGACCGTTGAGTCTCCACATATCAATAATCAGGAGAATGTGCATCAAGAAGGCGACAATCCTCATGCAAACAACAACACTGACCAAATGATGAATGTTGGATTGTTCAGAGGCTTTATGCAATTCATGCAACATCAGGCGAGAGCGGCTCCTGTCCAAAATGTAGGTGGAAACACTAGAAACTCTCGGACGGTCACCGCTAAACAGTTCAAGGAGCTGGGACCACCTGAGTTTATTGGAGAGCCAAAACCACTTAAGGGGGAAGCATGGATAAAGCAGACCACCAAGTTATTTAATGTCTTGGGATGCTCCGAGGAGCAAAAGGTTCCCTTCGCCACCTTCATGTTGCTTGAAGAGGTAGATTACTGGTGGGAATCTGTAAAATGTACCCAGCCTGACGCACTCAAGATGTATTGGGAGAAGTTCCAAGAGCTATTCAACGTAAGTACTTTCCTGAGAGTATTCGTCACATGAAAGAGGTGGAGTTTATCAAGTTAGAACAAAACAATATGACCGTGTCGCAATACGAGGCTAAATTTGCGGAGTTATCCCGGTTTGCATCCCATTTGGTCGATAATGAGGAGCGAATGACGCGAATGTTTTTAAGAGGTTTGAAACCGAGATACGTCAATATCTTATTTCTCATAAACCGTGTTTGTACTCGAGATGTTGTAATGAGGCTCGATTATTGGAGCGCCAGATAACGAGTCAACGCAACCAAGAAAAAAGCGGTAGGTAGCATGAAAATACGGTGGTATCATCCATCAAGCGGTGACAACAAACGTGGAGGGAATCAACATGCCAGAAATGGTAACCACTTGATTGGTAATCATGGCCAAGACAGTAAAAATGGAAATTTCAAGAAAAGGAGATTCAACAATGATGAAAAGACGTCAGCACCAGCAACCGTGGTTAAAGAAGGAGAACGACCACCTATCATATGCTTCAAATGTAGAGGGGAGGGACATATCAGTCCAAACTGCACGATGCCATCCAAAGTGTGTTATAATTATGGAAGAGAAGGTCACCTAGCCTGATTTTGTCGTTTAACGAAGACAAGTTTAGCTAGGATGGAGGCACCAAAGGCCGTCCCAGAAAAGTTAAAGTCGGTGGTGCAAGGGAGAGCATTTATCATGACCTCTTAGAAAGCAAGGAACCCGAACGAGGTCATCACAGGTAAGCTTATCATAAACTCTAGCGAAGTATATACCTTATTTGATACTGGTTCTACCCATTCTTTTATTTTTCCTACTTGCGCTCAACGATTAAATTTGACTCCGGAGAAATTAGATTTTGACTTATCTGTTGAAACTCCGTTAGGAGAAACCTTCATTACATCCACTATTTATAAGTCTTGTTTAGTTCAAATCGGCACCTGCACGTTACCCATCGATCTTATTTCTTTGAAAATACTTGCATTTGATGTGATTCTAGGGATTGATTGGTTAACTACACATCATGCAAAAATTGATTGTTTTCATAAGGTTGTTAGCTATCATATTCCTAACCAACCTATTATGCGAATTCAAGCAACCAAACCATTAAAATCAATCACTGTCATCTCAAGCCGTAAAGATATTCGTTTATTGAAAAACGGATGTCAAGCTTTCTTAGCTCATGTCACGGATCTAAACAAAAATACGTCAGTTTTGAATGATATTTCTATTGTTAATGAATTTCTTGACGTATTCACTCAAGAACATCCCTGCTACCCAAGAGCGTGAAATTGAATTTTGTATCAACCTTGAACCCCAGACAAAACCCATTTCCAAAGCCCCATATCGAATGGCTCCTATTGAACTTCGTGAATTAAAGACCCAATCTGCAGAATTGTTAGACATTGGCTTTATTCATCCTAGTACTTCTCCTTGGGGTGCTCTGTTCTATTCGTGAAAAAGAAAGAGGCGGAGTATGCGATTTTTATTGATTATCGGAGTTGAATCATGTCACCATCAAAAATAAGTACCCATTGCCACGTATTGATGACTGTTTGACCAGTTGCAAGGCGCCAAATTCTTTTCAAAAATTGATCTTCGTTCCGGATATCCCCAATTGAAGATTAGAACCGATGACATTCCAAAGACGACTTTCAAAACTCGGTACAGCCATTATGAATTCCTAGTCATGTCCTTTGGATTGACTAATGCTCCTGCTTCCTTCATGGATATGATGAACCGAGTATTCAAGGAATATTTGGATCACTTTGTGGTCATTTTTATTGATGACATCCTTATTTATTCCAAAAGCCTTGAAGATCATGAGCAACACTTGAGGCTGATACTCCAAAAGCTTCATGAATACAAGCTTTATACCAAGTTGAAGAAATTCGAGTTCTGGCTTGAGGAAGTAGCATTCCTTGGGCAAGTGGTATCAAGTCATGGAATATCA
Source organism: Panax quinquefolius (assembly GCA_020205615.1). NCBI lineage: Eukaryota > Viridiplantae > Streptophyta > Magnoliopsida > Apiales > Araliaceae > Panax > Panax quinquefolius. The sequence goes on along the minus strand of CM035169.1, from coordinate 72,825,059 downwards.
TTGACCAAGTAAAGATTGAAGTTATTCAAAGTCGGGAGCAACCTAAATCAATGATCAAATATCGTAGCTTTAGCTTTCGGCCATTTGGTTATTATCTGAGATTCATAGAAGGGTTTTCTCGAATCGCTACTCCACTAACTCAGCTGACTCGGAAAGATACAAAGTTCGGTTGGAGCGAGGAATGTGAGAAGAGTTTTCAAGAATTCAAGAGGAGACTCATTTCAAAGATCTCTGCTCGACAATACCATCGGTTCGGAGGATTTGTCATCTACTGATGATGCTTGGCAAAGGGTTAGGATGTGTTCTCATGAAACATGGGAAAGTCATAGCCTATGCCTCACGATAACTCAAAGAATATGAGAGGAATTATCCTACTCATGATCTAGAGTTGGAAGCTGTTGTCTTCGCACTAAAGATTTGGAGGCATTACTTGTATGGGGAGAAAGTGGAGATCTTTACGGATTATAAAAGCCTCAAATATTTCTTCACTCAAAAAGAACTCAACATGCAACAATGACGTTGGCTTGAACTGTTGAAAGATTATGATCATACCATCCAATACCATCCTGGAAAAGCGAACGTGGTAGCTGATGCATTGAGTAGAAAATCATATGTGGGTACGAGTGCAATATTGACAATGTAAATGCCCATTTTATGTGACTTGCAAAGGATTAAAATAGAGTTAAAGACTCCATGGACCCATGTGATGATGGCGAACATACGAGTAGAACCGACTTTAATTGATAAAGTTAAAGTTGCTCAAGCTACAGACCTGGAGCTGATGCATATGAGGAAGAAAGTGCAAGAAGGTGCTATGCTGGAAGCAAGAATCGATGAAGAAGGAATACTTCGAGTCAACTCTAGACTTTGTGTTCCTAACGACCCTGATTTAAAGTATAAAATCATGATGGAGGCGCACAACACACCGTTTGCAATCCATTCTGGGAGTACCAAAATGTATCATGATCTTCGACATACATTTTGGTGGGACAATATGAAGAGAGAGAAAGCGCTGTTTATCTCAAGGTGTCTAACGTGTCAACGAGTCAAGGCGGAGCATCAAGTACCAAAAGGTCCATTGCAACCACTTGAAATTATAGAATGGAAGTGGGAGCACATTACCATGGATTTCGTTACCGGTCTTCCTAAGGTTTCTCAAGGTATAGATGCGATTTGGGTCATTGTTGATAGATTGACCAAGTCTGCTCATTTCTTACCGATACGAGAAACTTATACACTTGAACATCTTGCTCGTATGTACATAAACGAGGTTGTAAGATTGCATGGTATGCCAGTATCCATAGTTTCTAATCGAGACCCAAGATTCACTTCAAGATTTTGGGTTAGTTTGCAAAAAGCTATGGGCACGGATTTACGATTTAGCTTGGCATATCATCCTCAGACGGACAGGCAGTCGGAGATGACGATTCAAACTCTTGAAGATCTATTAAGATTCTGTGTCCTTGACTTTAAGGGAAGTTGGGATAAGTTCTTACCATTGGTGGAGTTTTCCTACAACAACAGTTATCAAGCAAGTATTGGCATGGCTCCATTCGAGGCGTTGTATGCAAGAAATTGCCGTTCTCCAATATGTAGGGATGAGGTGGGTGAAGCAACGTTGTTGGGACCGGAGTTGGTACGTATGACTATGGAAAAGATTCAAACGATTCGGCAACATATAAAAACCTCACAAGATTGACAAAAGAGTTATGCTGATCTTCATTAAAAGGTCGTAGAATTCGATATTGGAGACCATGTGTTGTTACGTGTTGCTCCATGGAAAGGAGTTACGAGACTTGGAAAGAGGGGAAAGCTCAATCCTCAATTCATTGGCCCATTTTTAATCCCCGATCGAGTACGAACTATGGCCTACAGACTCGCTTTACCGCCAAGTATGTCTCGTGTTCATAACGTTTTTCACATATCCATGTTACGTAAATATGTGGAAGACCTGAACCACATTATTGAGTTAGAACCAGATGAAATAGCGGAAGATTTAACGTATGAAGAGGTTCCTGTTCAAATCTTGGACAAGAAGGAACATATTTTACGCCTCAAGTCAAAGTTTTGTGGAGAAACCACGATGTTGAGGAAATGACCTGGGAGTTAGAATCTAAAATGAAGTCAAGGTATCCTTACCTTCTCGATATACCAGGTACGTACCCTAATTTCGAGGGTGAAATTTCATTAGAAGGGGAGGTTGTAAGACCCCAACTTTTTGAATAAAGATGAATTTTCTATAAATATTATTTTTGAATATTATGGAGTGAAATTGATATAATGTTATAGTTGTGGGAAATATTTATAAATTTTACAAAGTACGCAAGTTGTTATATAATATTCGATTGGTCGGGTAATATTCATTTTAACAGGAAATATTCGTACGACGGCACAATCATTGGTGGACTCCACAACAGAATTATTGTAGGATTGATAAAACGACAAATTTTTTTTTTTGAAAATAACGGCAGAAGTTTTACCATTAATACTGTTGAACTACTCGGTAGTAAAAGTACAGTAATACGCGTGGTTGCATAGTAGCACATTGTATTGATTATTGATCTTTATGTGATAAGTCACTCAGTTTTGTTTTATTGGTATTATTTATGTAATAAAACCGAAAAGCTTTTTATATAAAACAGAATACTTTTATAAAGTTATTCGTTTTATTAGGTTAATAGTAATTTTTTTTTATATAAAACAGAATACTTTTATAAAGTTATCTATTTTATTAGACAATAATTAGAATATATTATATTTTATTATGCATATTGGTTGCATAGTGCTTGCATAGTGTTTGCATAGTAAAATCTTTTATAAAGTTATTCATTTTATTAGATTATAAATAGAATATATTAAATTTTATTTAAAAAATGTTGCTTTAAATATGGACAGTCAAATTAAAGTAAATCAATCTGGAACGTTCATGAGTTAGTTACTATGCAGTCCATTTTCTATAAATAGAAGCTCATTCCTTCATTATTTCTTACGAATTCACTGAAACTCTAGAGAGATAAACTATACAGAGAAAGAAGAAAAATGTTCTCCTACTTCACCACTTCTATATCTAGTACTCTATTTCTAAGGTAGGGAATATTATTTGTTGTACTCGTAAGGGGTATTATATCTTTTGTATTCATGAAGAAAACTTTTGTTATTCCATTATTTATTATTCTGTTGGAATAACCGGTATACGCGGGTTATCCTATACTTGGTGAAATTCTTATGTTATTCCATTCGTTATTATTACATTTGGAATATCCTATTCATGCGTTTTTTTACCGAACCGATTCCGTCATTATTATTACATTGGAATATCCACCTTTTGTTTTACGCACTTTTGATTTAAATCTTTATTATTTTGTTGGAATATTATGTATATTTTTCTGTTTATTATGATTTCGTCTTTATTATTACATTGGAATATATCACGTATATGCGTTTTTTACGGAATTCGATTCCGTCTTTTATTATTACATTGGAATATCCTCGTCATGTAATGCGCTTTTCTACCGGTCCTGGTTCCGTTAATTATTATTCTGTTGGAATAACCTGCATGTGCAGTCTATCGCTTGCCTGGTGATTTCTTTTGTTATTCCATTCCTTATTATATTAAGTTGGTTAAAGTTTTAACTTCTATACTCCATGAAATTAGTGGAATATTTTTGATATTTGCGTTTCATCTATTATGTTTTCATGGAAATATTCTTCTAAGCATTCTTGAATTTTACTGCAAAAAGCAGTATCATGTTGACAACTTGGACGTTATTAGTTCCTGAATAAATTAATTCTTGAATTTGTTTTATTAAATTCTTATATCATTGTCATCATCCTCATATTTATATTTTTTGAAAGTCATCTGTGGCCTGTAGTGCATAGATGGACTTGGTATGATTATGACCCGAGATTATTCGGTATAATCATGACCGTAATGTTATAAATGATGTGGTAAAAGTCCTCATTGGCCCGTAGTACATTGATGGATAGTTGTTGGCATGATCATGACCATTAATGAATACATGAATGTCCTTGGCCCGTAGTGCATGGATAATTTGTGGTCGTGATACTAAAGAATATCCTCGTAGTAAAGTACGGGGTGATTTCGGTGATGTGAAATATTTATTGTCGAGTCCCAGTGATAAAAGTGATGAAAACCTTTTAAATCATAAAAGATAGTAGATTTTATTCTCTACTTGACTCTTTTAATGGATTGCTTGTTCCGCTGCAGTTAAACTTGATGTTGTTATATTTTATCAGTTTAACATTATTGAAGGCTAATGATAATTTATTCGCATTATCTTAGTCATAATATTTCTTCTTGGGCTAGTTGAGCTCACCCTTACTTTCTTCATTCTCTTCGTGAAATGAGAACGAAATGGGACGACCAGTCTGGGGAGCGGAGTGATGGTCTGGATGATAGTATTAGCTAGTAGTCCTCACTATTCTGTTAAATAGTGTGACAATAAATGTAATGAGAACTTATTCTGAGAGTGGATATTGTCTAGAAGACAGTATTTTTATTTAAACTCACAGCTCTCTTATTTTAAAATTAAGATTGTATTTATATTTTGTACCATGTATTTGGCGACTCAGAATAGGTGATGTATACCTATTTTGGGGGCATCACATGAGTGGCTTCTTACGTAAGCATCAATAATCAATACTGTGTGCTACTATGAAACCACGCGTATTACTGTATTTTTACCACTGGGTATCTCAACAGTTTAACGGTAAACTTTCGTCGTTGTAAAAAGATATTTCTGCCGTTTTCTAACTACAAAAATACTTCCGTTGTGGGATCCACCAATGATTGTACCGTCGTACGAATATTCCCTGTTAAAATGAATATTCCCCGACCAATCAAATATTCCCCGACACAACGAATATTTTATATCAACTTGCTTACTTTGCAAAATTTTCAAGTTTCACCCTTAACTTTAACCTTTTATCAATTTAACCATTTAATAAATAGAATAACAATTATAAGAAAATTGAACACTTTCATTTCATAAAATTTGGGGTCTTACATCATCCATAATCAAATCCTTACGTTCCTTAACATTCTCAAATTTAGTACGCAGGAGAAAAACTGTGTTAGCCATACTTGAATTATTATTACATAATCCAGCTTCCCTTATTATTCTATCATTACATATTTCTCGGAAGTTCAAAAATAATTCCCGAGCAGAATCAGTGAAAAGTGTTTTTCAGAAAATTTCTCAGAACGCTTTTAATTTTGTCTTGAAAATTCAAACACTATAATTCCTTCACGTAGCCAGAATACTACGACATTTCGATACTTTTAGGTTATAGAACAACCTTCATCTTACTAACACATTATAATAACATATAATATAATTTTATTCATTATTTAATTAAATAAAATTATGTTACAATAAATCCGAATTTCTCGGTCGTTACATCTCATATTCAATTGAAGATCAAACAATCCAAAAACAAAAACTCAATCAGACCAAACAAACCGTAACTACAATCAACCAAATCATTAAGAAAAAAAATTCAAACTTGAATCAAACAATCCCCTCACAGTTCACATGTTGATGTTGTGTATACTTTTAAGATTTCACCAAACCTTAAAACTAAGAAGAGTTTTGTGCATGTATTTAGAATTGGTTTATACCTTTTTTTGTCCCCTTTAAGTTGAACTCTTTAATTAATCTTTCCCTTTAAATGTACTAATTTACATATCTATCCCCACCTCTATATCTATATATATATATATATATATATATAAATTAGCAAGGGCGGCTGCCTATGTTGCCCCTTAAATACATCTTCCCCTGAATATATGTGATAATTTTGTCATTATATGACAACTCATGTTAGGTTTGTATATAGCGCGATCATGCAATCAAATCACATAAAAGATGTGGAAGCGCGATAAAACAGAATTTAAAATTTTTTCATACAAACCATCACCATGATCATACTTTGTGCTCAATTATCAATTCAATAGAAAATAGATGGAGATTTGATTCATATCTTTATAGAAACTAGCTTCTTTAGGTAAGAGTTCACCTCCAATTCCTTTTTAACGTTCAACTTGAATAATAATAATAATAATAATAATAATAATAATAATAATAATAATAAGACTCTTATTAATTTATAGTTAATATTTTCAAAATATTAAATAATAAATGTAACGACCCCAAATTCGGGTATCCGTTACCTCGGACCTGGTGCGCCACGATACTATCTTCGTCTAACTATTAATAACTTCCATTCATAATATAATGAATACAACTTAGCATTGGATACTAATTAATATATTAATTCCTTTTCATTTCCAGGATTTATGAATCGACCCCAAAACCTTCATAGGTCAATTCCCCATCTTAATCATTAATAATTCTTGTCTTTACATCATATACGATGTTATACTAATAAGATGCAAAATAATTAAAACTTTTCTGAATTCTCTATTCATTTCCATAGATCACAACCTTCATCTTTTACATATCTTTGAATCAAATTTATTTTATGCTTCGATTCATCAAAGTTACATTATAAAATTTACATCTCGATTCGATGTTCATTATATATCGAATAGTACGACTTTAAAACTCTACAAGAGTTAAACAACTATCAAGTACATCATCTAAAACCTAAAACATGGTTTGAGATTCTAACTTCAGGTAACAAGCCAATCTTCTCGTGATACTATTGTACTCTATCAATTAAGTAGCACGTAACTTTACCGTGAGTCCTTAACATGCAAAAGTGGTTATTTGCAAGGGTGAGCTCAACAACCCATCAATTTTAACAGTTTTCATACATTACATAACACATAATATCATGTGCATTTTATATAATCATAATCATTTAAACTCAATACGCATGATGCTTCTCACATAGCGAGTATATAGATTAACTTCTTAAACATATAATCATTGATAAACTTTCAAGTTTCATACATATCTCATATGCATTTCATATATATAACTCAACATTTTCATGGCAAAATATAATTCAACCAACAGTTATCACTACAACAAAAAGGGTTATTTCCGAAGAAATATTTCGTCGAAATTAAGCATAATCCGTCGAGGTTATGTTAATTCCGATGGAATATTCGGTCAGAAATGCAGTCGGATATAAGCACATCGAAATTAAGTCTGTCGATATTTCAGTCAGAGATATATATCCTCGACTGACTAACCTCGACGGAATATTCAGTCGAGATTAATCTATTCTCGACTGAATTATATTCGTCGAGGTTAGTCAGTCGAGGATAACCCTGCAGCGTGGCATCCCATAAAAAAGGAAGGGCTTAATCTCAACGGAATTCCGTCGAGGATATCCTTATTCCGTCGACTTTACCCCCTTTTTTTATAAATATTTTTCCTGTTTTGGCAATATCCAGGGTAATAATACCGACATTTTTTGTACCTGTAAACCTATTTTTTTTCCCAACAACACATAATACACAAATATAATCCAAGGCCAATAATAATGACCAACATGAATATTAATTACCAAGGCCAACTTGAATATGACATTAAACTAAAGTTCTAATCAACTAAAGTATATCAAATATGCATTTAAACTAACATAAATATGTCAAACTAAAGTAATGGCAAATAAAAGCTACAATACGTCCAAAATCAACTAAACTATTAAAATCTAGATCACATTAAACTAAAAAATAAGTAAATATGTACAAATCATATACAAAAGTATATATGTCACGGGCCGCCGTCGTCATTCAACCGCTCATCAACATCGTCAGCCCGATCGTCACCTTGTTGAGACAATATAATGTAACTTATTAGTCCATATATATAATACAGTTAAAGATAACTAATTAAATGAAAATTACATAACATGCTGAATAGAATTATATTATGAATAGTATACCTGAGTAGTCGAGGGCTGACTCAGAAATGGCCCAAACGCGTCCAGTAGTAAGGTAACCACCATCCAAACAATCTTGTCGGGTAGAGTGGTAAACTGCTTCGGAGGGATACCCGTACTCTCAATAGTGGCACCAGCTGCAATGTCATGCACAATCTGATGGAGGAGAGAACGGTTGGGCAGGTCCCTACGACGGAATAGTGGATCCGTCTCAAACCTCTCCGAGCAGGTAGCCACAACCCGCTGGAATAAAGCATCGTCTAAGCCAGCGCCCGTATGTGATGGTCCCACGGGGGCACTCGGACGTAGACGTTGGCTAGAGCCTATAAAAATAAATATAACATGAATAATATTATAATTAAGTTTACTTTATTCATAAACAAGAAATAAACTAAAATAGTATACCTCTAAGGTGTATTGCATTTGGTATCCACAAACAACCCCAAAGACTCGATCTGGTACAGTAATGCTAGTGGGAGTATCCTGAGACGCGACCCAAAGAGCTGTCTCCTCATCCTGAGGTAAACTAATCTCGGGCATAGGGAGGGTGGGATCAGCCATCTTTGCATCGCCCCTAGCAGCCTGCAACTCTACTATACGCTGGCTGTAGAGCTTCTCAAACTGGTCCTGTAATTTAATATATGTACATGTGAGGTAACTTTGTATCATCCTATAAATTACGTAATATGATCCTAAATTACAGATATTATAGTAAATCTAGTACCCGTATAGCGAGTCTTTCTTTGGAGACATTAATAAATACAAGTAGAATCCTTTAGTGTATGTACTCTATCCCAGAACTCCATCATAGTAGGAGGTCGGCCCAAGCTACTCCGCATAGCCTAAATCATGTACATTAATTAATATTACCTTACTTTGCTATAGTTGTAGCTTAATCATGTACATTAGTTTATATATCAAATTCATATAACAAATAGGAACTGAAAGACTTGACTGGCTCGTAGATTATCAACTACAACTTAATTAATTGCTTATCATTATCTGCACTTAATGTATTCCTACACAATTGTATAATCATGGATTCATACCCATTAATCATACATTTCTTTACATTCTCAATGTAATAACATTTGTTACATGATTTTCTAATCCGGTTCTTAAAACCTTCGTTTAACTTTCTTATCATACTCTTAGGATATCTACGTATGTATAATTATACTATAGCCACACATACATGACATAACATTCATAAACCTTTATCACACACTAAACTAGCTATGTGTTCGCTACACATTTAAAATTCATAGATTCAGGATTCACATTGTTCTTGCATTTTCCAAACCTTAATAAAATTCAATAAAATTTGGATTTTATATAACCATTAATTGCTCATCTAATTAAAACATCACTTAAGTTCAGCATTGGAGCTTAAGACATTTATACACATGTTTAAAGGTTCATATTACAATTTAAACAGTCCAACAACACTACCTCAGTAAATGTACTTCTTGTTACATTATAATTGGTATGTATGGGCATAAATTGCGTCGTCCCTCAGCTGCACCAGATTAACATTTTATTTTCTAATTCACACCTCATTTGTTAGCATACTAACACACAACACATACACATGTTAAGAGGTCTTGGTCCAAGTTTGGTGCCTCTTGTGTTTACTTTAAGCTATATTCATACTTTATAGACTTATTGCCATTTATTTCACGACTAAGCGAGTTCATGGAACAAGGGTCTAACTATGTAACCAATAATGATGTTAAACAACTTTTAATACACATGCTCACATATATTCATCTTATCTACATACGACTAGCATAGTTTATCACTTGAAAACTTACTTTTAAAACATGTTTGAATGACTTTTATTTTGTCAAACTAGGGGAGTGCACTTATCATCTATGTTTAGTGACCTAAAAGATAGTAGAATGCAATCTCTACAAGTCCAAAATGTGAACAACACACTGCTCATATATATAAGTTTGCAATGTGTTCAAGTTCACCTTTAAAAGTCATTCTTGACCAAGTTAAAGAAACTCGGTGCAATTTAAATCTCACTTCATAGCTGACTAAGCCATGTATATATGTTATCACGTTTAGAACTTTAAGTACACTAGTTCCTTCAAGTTCGTTCTCCAGTTTCAAGTTTTCTGTAGAAATATACACTAAAGTGACTTAGAGGTTCATGGTATTCAAAGGGCTTGAAATCACATGTCATACCTATTTCCATGCATAACTAGGTCAAACTAACCATGCAAGTCAACTTCGAATCACATGTCATACTTATTTGTACATGTTTCTACACATGTTTATAAGGTCAAAATATAATAACTCTATGTTTACAAAACTTAGTTTGCAAAACTATCCGAATTCGCCTTTGAAATCGTTTTAAACCAAATCAAAGCAATCTAACACATACGATACAACTTTAAATCTTATACCATGCATAATTAGACATCATATACATGCTATCAAGGTCAGAACTTAAATGACTCAAAGCTCGTCAAGATTTGTTTTCAAAATCTTCAAGTTTCTTTTTGAAACACATGTTAAATCATACTAAGGAAATCCATTATAAGTAAGGTAATCGTAACTATATTTAATGCTTATTATCATGAATATTTAAGTCAAACTAACATGCTAGCGATATCACATTTCAACAAAAATTAGTGTCAAATTACGGTGAGCGGTAGCAAATTCTTGTGTTTGAGCTAATGAGGAGTGAGACACTCGAAATTTTGCATTCCTGTTACTAACCTTGCAGGAGGGCAAAATCATCTTTCAGAGATAACCCTGGAAGTAAAATCAGCTCAATCCCGAAGACAACCCTGGGATACTCAGTTTTCCATCTCGGAGACTATGACTCCCCCAAAATAGGTATACATCACCCATTCTGAGTCGCCAGATATCACACTATAGAAATCAAATACAAACTTCATTTATACTGTTTGTTGAGCGTAAATGCAGTATGATAACACATAACTTATGAGATTTAATACAAATATATGTAACTCTTATGGTGTCTCGACCACAACACCTTACAATGGTACTTTACATAAAAGTACAGTCAATAACTATTTTAGAAATTAAAATCTTTGGAAAATGCTCAAGGAAACCTTCGTACATTGAAGGCCATGCAACTAAGTTATGATAGATATCATATGACTCGAGAATTATCCTTGGTTGATCCAATAGACCCTAAAGGAAAATGAGAAGATTATTCTTTCCGATGGTGAGTTTCTCTTGACATATACTTATCTCCATTATCTCTGATTGAGAATTATATTTCAACCCAAACTCGAGATTATATATGTAGTTCGTAGATATAATCGGCAAGATATCACAATTATGGAAGTGTTTTATTAATATAAATTTATTGATTTATATAAGTATTTAATGGATATGTTTATTGTTGAATAAAACAATTGTTCAATTTGAGTTGATGTGGTTTAGTTAATTATTTGTTGAATAAATAATTAAATAATATATATTAAATATTTATTTGCAATATTAAATATTTATTAAATTATATAAGTATTTAATGGAAATTTGAGTGGATGTGATTTAGTTAATTATTTGTTGAATAAATAATTAAGGAGCTAAGAAAATTAATTGTTATGAGATTATATACAAATTTGATTTAATAAGTAAGCTAGAGAGCTTATAGTGATTTAAATAAATTATAATATTTTAAATGGGAAATTATAATTTAAAATATTAGTTAAGTCGAATAAAATTACAATTATAAAAGAAATTATAGTCATGTGATATTAAATTATGTGCTAAAGTAATTTAATAGATTAATGTTTTAATTAATTAATTAATTAAATAAAAGTGTGACTAATAACCTTGCTATAAAGGAGTTATTAAAATAAATTAAAGGACTTAAATTTAGTTTTTGCCAAACATGTCTTATTGCATAATAAGTCTTTATTCTAATAGTGTTTTATCAAACAAGGTATAAGGATTAATCCATTTGTTTTAGTTAGATTTGCCAAACAAGGTGTAAGGATTAATGAGTTATTTTTATTAGCTTAACCAAACAAGCCTTATGGCTTTTGATTTTCAAAAGTTTATAACTGATGTCAGTTAAGTTAGTATTATATTATATATTTAATATATCTATTATTACTATATACGTTATATTGTTATTACGTAGTTAGAGTTAGAAGAAAGACTCGAGTTGAAAAAGCGAGAAGAAGAAGAAGAAAAAAGAGAGAATTTGAGAGAAATTGAGAAAAGAATTGGGGATAAAGGAGTTGGAGAAAAGAAAAGGATAATCAAAAGTAGCCATCATCTTCTTAATCAAAGGTAGGAGCTTAACTCTTTTCTTTAAAAGTTTAGTTTTCTCTTCCCAAAAAGTTCTCTATGAAAAAAGTTTTAAAGAGGAATTGTTGATATGTATATAAGTTTTGTATGATTATTGTTTTATAAGGTTATTTCATGAGTTTATGTATGATTATAGAGAAATTAATTCATGTATGTATGTATGTGTTTTATGAAGAAAATATATTATAGAGTGTTCATATGAAAAATATATATGAGTATGGCTTAATTTAAAATAGAAATTAAGGTTTAATTAGTTGTTAAATTGATAAATTGATTATGGAAATTGATAGAGTATGTATAATCATAACTATGATGTTTTGAAATTTACATTTTGATTGAAAAACAATATCACAGTGTTGATTTTTATTAAAAATGTCAACAATGGAGTTTTTGCCAAAAACATTGAAATTGGGTGTTGGAACTTTGATGTTTATGTTATTTTATGAGTGGAAACATATTAGAAGTCTTCACAATATGTTTATATGAAGTCTATATGTGTATTACATGTTAATAATCGATCTATTAGAAAGCGTATTAATTGGCTTTTTCTTATTAGTTGTTAAAAGGCATCGAGTTCGATAATGAAGTTTTTTGTGTTAGCCTTGACCAATGATAAAATTGGCGCATGGCCAGCCAGCAAATACCATGTGCATGATGCGAAGGCGTAACCAATTGCTTGTGACATCATCGCAATAGAGCGCGACCAATGTAATTCAAAGTGGTATGCATATGAGTTAGTAGAATAATTACGACGATGTACTTTTTGTACACGAAATTTACAGAAACACTATGTGATGATAGTAGGACTGTAAAATATTGATGTTAGTATTTATATACTATGAATAATTATGTTATTAAAGATTAACTTGTGTTATAACTTGATTATGTGATTTAAAAATCCAATTTTAATGATGAACGTATGTTAGTTATGTTTGTAAAGTGGTAATGGCTAACTATGTCATGATGACATATGTTTATAGGATATTGTGATTCGTATTGATTCGGGTTAACCTACGAGCAAGGCAAGTTTTCTAACTCTATTTTATAATTGAGCATGTTCTCTAACTCATAACTTCATTGTGCGAGTTTAATTTCATTTGGTACATTATTGTTTTCAAATTCAATTACAATTGTAAGTTGCTACTTCTACACTTTTGTAAAGCTAGATTGCCTATTATTGAGTAAGTCATTGTATCTAGTTACTCATGACGATACAAGTTTTCTAATCTATTATCTTGTTAATTTAATTACTGTTTTCAATTCGATTGCAATATAATGATATAAGTTATTTGGAGCAAGTTAATCTTGTATTTAACTTGTGGTTTAGCATGCACAACTATATATGCTATGCATGCTTATTATTCAATTCTAATTAACCTTGGCTTAGTGTTGTTCAAGCAAGGTATGCTATAATTATTCAAATTGTATGTTATTAGATTATTCCTAATGCATGACTTTAGTTTACTGTAATTGATTCTATCACTATTATTCTATAGTATAGTGTTATTGGTCTTATTCAACTACTCCTTAGTTGATGTTCGTTAAATTCCAAATTTCCTTGAAAGCTTATCCAAACCAAACTTACTTTGGTGCGGACTTGTATTCTAAATACTGAGATGAACAACTCTTTTAATAGAGGTTTATGCTTAGCGTTGAAATGGTTGTGCACAATACATTGTACGAAGGGTTGATCCCCCTAAGTACGTGGAGTCCTTATAGTCTTATGAATGTTAAAGTTAAAGTTGAAAGATTACTTATAACTGTGGACATGATTCGTGGTCATTAGACCCTCAGTGAATGTTATAATTTTCAGAAAGTTAATAGAATATATTGTTCAGTTCTATTGAGCCTAATATTGGCAATTGATGTAAAAGTTTAAAGATTTATTTATTGTTATTTCAAGTGGGCCTTGTTTGCTCACTCTTGCCTGTAAAATTTCTTACTGACTAAAGTTGAAGCAGGTGGCGTACCTAGCACCGATAAAGGAAAAGGAAAGATGAATAAATCTGAAGACTTGTAATAGTTTTGATAGTTTACTTTTGGACTTTGGTTTAAAGATTGTAATGAAGTTTATTTAAATTTCCGCATTTGAATGATTGTTGTTAAAGGTTAGATAACACAGGAGATTTTATTTAAGTTTTATCTGTATAAGGCGGTGTTTTATTATTCAATTTTATTATAATTGGGTAGTTATAGATGAATGTTTTGATTAAGTGAACACCAAATCTTGAGGAAATGAAGTACTAGGATTTGGGGGTGTCACAAGTTGGTATCAAAGCTTAAGGTTATAAACCTTAGGTGGGGGGAAAATCCTTAGGAAGTAACCTTTGAAAAGATAGTGGAGATAACTCTTATCGAGTTTTAGGAAAGGAGTAATAAAACACTTATGTGCTTATTTCATTTTAAATTATGTACTCGTGAGTGTCGAATAGTAATGATTAATAATTAAAACTTTAAAACTTTGTTGTCGGGATGACTAATGTCGGAGAATCCGGTCAAAGCTAGGGAGGAGGGACCTCAAATGCCTATAGAGGAGGAGCCTCGCGACATTGAGTGGTTTGGGAACAACTCTTGCCACGGAGTCGACCCGTTGGTCGCGATAGTTGAAGATGAGGATGATGATGTGGAGACAGACGAAGAGGATCCCGTTGAGTTACCACGGGAGGATGAGGATGATGAGGACGAGGAGGAAAGGATTCCACTTAACTTCGATAGCGGTAGTATATTCGATGAGGTGCATGACCAGTAACGTGGAACTTGAGGATCTGAGTTGAGGAGTTGCGCGAGGAGATAGTAGGTGAACAATGATGCAATGACACAAAAAAAGGCGGTGAGATCCGAGGATCGTGAAGAACGGTGACAAATGTCGAGGAGAAACTAGTACTGATGAAGGAGAGAAGAACAATTGATCGAGATGGTCGTGGAAGTCGAAGAACAAGTTGAAAGAAGAAGCTACAAGAGGTAAGAGGTGAAGATGCATACGAGGAAGCTTATCAACGAACTGGAAGAAGCGATAAAGGGACTCATGGCGAAGAGGATGAAGATGGAAGAGATGGATAAAGTTTTTAACACCGCAATTAATCGAGCTCAAGATCGGGTCATGGGATATCGATTGATTCGAGAGACGCCGCTGCCATCATTCGTTTTAGATCGCGAGAACAATGTTTTGAGTCATGGAGGAAGAATGTGATAGGGCTAAGAAGTATCTTAATAGATCATCATAGAAAATGTATATGTAATGCACGTAATAAGTATTAAATAATGTGTAAATCCCTAGTGTTAAGTAACCATGGGATATGATAATAATGATGTTGTCTGTAACTTTTGTAGTTCGGGAAAGGAATGTAAATAGCGGTGATGCTATTGATTTTTTATATTTCAAAAGTAATGATGAATAAATAAAAGTTATTATTTTATTCAAAGTGTTATGTGTTATGTGGTTATTTCTTTTATGGAGGCAAGTTAATTAGAAATACTTAAAGAAGTTGAGTAATAGTCTAATAGATGTTTTGTTTTAACAGAAAATGCCCTCCCAGGGCGTGAACCACCCCCGACGGAGAAACAATGAGAGAACTACCAATAACGACAATGTTGGCGGTAACCCGTTCAACAACTAGTGACACTACTAACGGAGAGAGTTGCGAGAATCAACCACAAAACCATGGTACAACTTTTAAGGATTTCAAAGGCGGTTGGACCACGAATTCCATGGATCTATGAATCCGATCGAAGCACAGACACTGGATTATGGAGATAAAAAGGTGTTCGATGTCGCTAGGGTGGGGATGATCGGAAAGGCGCTTTCACAACATTCATGTTGAAAGCGAAGCTAGTTATTAGTGGCGGACCAATAAAACTTCGTGAAAGGCAGGAGTGATGACACAGGATAGGTTCAAGGAGTTGTTCTTGAGACTTATTTCCGGAGAGTTGAAGAAGAGTCGGCTAGAAGAAGTGCGTTTACGGAACTAAAACAAGGAACGATGGCGGTATCTCGAGTATCTTGCATGAAATTCAATGAATTGGCGAGGTTTTCACCATATCAGTCGATCTGCAGACAAGCGTAAAGCGAAGAGATTTGAACAGGATTTGAAGCCACAGGTACATCTGACAAGAGGGTCTCCCTGTTCGATTGAAACATTTTCGCGGTGATGGAGAAAGCGATTACTTTTGAAGAAGGTGGGCAAAGTAGTGACAAAGTTCAACCAGAACAAAAGAAGAAGAGGAATGAGAATGAGACTAAGAATGGGAGTGGTAGCGGTGGAAACAACAATAATAAAATAAACAACAACAACAGCAACAGCTTGAAGAGGAAGTGGAATGGGAACATGGGTGCGGGACACCATCAGGGTAACCAGCAAAATAAAAAGTTTGAAGCATGTGTGACATGCGAGAAATTCCATAAGGGTTCGTGCTTGATGGGGAAGCGAGTATACTTCAATTGCGGTCAGGAGGGTCAAATCGCCCCAAGTTGCACTCAACCAAAGAAGAATGTGTGCTTCACGTGCGGATCCAAGGATCACTTTGCTCGTGAATGTGCTAAGAAGAAGGACGGAGTGACAACCGAAGCAATGGAGGTAATGATGGAGGTACATGGGTTATTCACGGGACACATGACATCAAATAAACCCACGCCGAGAACCTTGACATGGTATGCAAGATGATGTGCATTTAATCAAAAGATGTGGTGTCGGGTATTATCCCAATCAATGATATAAATGCTTATGTATTATTTGATTAAGGGTGCTACTTGTTCGTTTATATCGGATGAATTTGCTAAGAGGTTAGAATTGCCTGAGAAGAACTAAATTTTCCTTTGAACATAGAAATTGCGAATAAGGAAGTAATCCTGTTAGATTCAGTATACATGAAGCGTAGGGTGAACATTAAGGAAAATATTTTGTTGGTAGATTTGATTTAGATTAGACTTGGGGAATTTGATGTAATTTTGGGGATGGATTGGATGTTCAAATATGGAGGCGATGTCGATTGTCACAAGAAGTGTGTAAACCTTATGACTCCATCAAAGGTAGTATTTTATGGTAGCAAGTCGCCTAGACAAATGAAATGTGTGACGACTATGTAGGCTAAGAAATTGTTGAGTCAAGGTTGTGTGGGCTATTTAGCTTACAAAGTCGATACTCAGAAAAAGAGTGTGAAACTAGAAGAAATACCGGTAGTAAGAGAATTCGAAGACGTGTTTCTAGAAGATTTTCCAGGACTTTCGCCTGACAGAGAAATTGAGTTCGTGATCGACTTAGCGCCGGGAATAGGATCGATATCGAAGGCCCCGTACAGAATGGCTCCGGTGGAAATGAAGGAACTGATGGTACAGTTGCTAGACAAGAAATATATTCAACCAAGCGTATCGTCGTGGGGAGCGCCAGTTTTATTCGTTAAGAAGAAGGGTGGAACAATGCGTCTTTGCATTGATTATAGAGAGTTAAACAAAGTCAATATTAAGAATAGGTATCCGTTGCCTACAATAGATGACTTGTTTGACCAGTTGAAGGGTGCTAAATATTTCTCAAAAATTGATTTGAGAAGTGGGTATCACCAATTGAAGGTAAGAAAGGAGGATATACCTAGAACGACATTCAGAACTCGGTACAGACATTACGAGTTTCTGGTGATGTCTTTTGGTTTAACTAATGCCCCTGTTGTATTCATGGATTTGATGAACAGGGTGTTTAAACAATTCTTAGACAGGTTTGTAGTGGTATTTATTGATGACATTCTGGTGTATTCCAAAACTCAAGAAGAACACGTGGAACATTTACGTTTGACATTGGAAACACTAAGGAAGGAAAAGTTGTACGCAAAATTCTCTAAGTGCGAATTTTGGCTCGATCGTGTACAATTTTTGGGTCATGTGATTGACAAAGATGGGATTTTAGTGGATCCATCAAAAGTGGAAGTTGTAATCAATTGGGAACAACCAAGAACACCGTTAGAAGTGAGGAGTTTCTTGGGACTGACTGGTTATTATAGAAGATTTATTCAGGATTTTTCTAAGATAGCCACTCCGCTAACAAATTTGACAAGGAAAGCTGTAAAATTCGTTTGGACGGAGAAATGTGAAGAGAGTTTCAAGATTTGAAGAAGAAGTTAAGTGTGGCTTTGTGTTGACATTACCGGATAATCTGAGGAAATTTTGTGGTGTATAGTGATGCCTCGCATAAAGGGTTGGGTTGTGTTCTTATGCAGAATGACAAAGTTATTGCATATGCATCAAGACAACTAAAGGATTATGAGAAAGGGTATCCGACTCATGATTTGGAAATGGCTGCAGTTGTATTTGCTCTGAAGATATGGAGACACTATCTTTATGGAGAGAAATGTGAGATCTACACAGACCACAAAAGTCTGAAGTATATTTTCACTTAGAAGGATTTGAACATGCGTCAAAGAAGGTGGATGGAATTGATAAAAGATTATGATTGTGAAATCTTTTATCATCCGGGCAAAGCGAATGTGGTGGCAGATGCTTTAAGCAGGAAAGGTCGAGAAAAGTTGATGCTGATAACAACTCAGGAGGAGCTCATTTCAGCAATGACAAAACTGGAGTTGGAAATCAAATTTCTAAAAGAATCTGACGAACAACTATTCCAGATAGAAGCTGGTCCAACTTTAGTGGACAAAGTGAAGAATTCTTAACAACAAGATGAAGAGTGTGGGAAAATCAAAGAGAAATTGATTGAAGGCGGTGATATAAAATACAAGGTCGATACCGAAGGATTACTACAGTTCGAGGGAAGAATTTGGGTTCCAACAGTGCTACCACTAAAAGACGAAATCTTGACCGAAGCACACAACACAAGATATTCGATTCATTCAGGAAGCACGAAAATGTATTAAAGATTTGCGCGAGCATTTTGGTGGCCAAACATGAAAAGGGATGTTCTTTGAATGCGTAGCAAAATGCTTGACATGTCAAAGAGTAAAAGTCGAACATCAAAGACCCGGTGGGTTACTTCAACCGTTGGAAATACTAGGAATGGAAGTGGGAACACATCACGATGGATTTTGTGGTGGGTCTTCCAACTACTATTCGAGAGAGGATGCGATGCAATTTGGGTGATAGTGGAATGATGACCGATGAAATCGGTAGCACTTTTTACCAATAAAGATTAGATTCAATCTTGATCGGTTGGCAAGATTTTACATTAAAGAGATCGTTTGAGGCATGGAGTGCCGGTATCAATTAATGTCCAGATAGAGATCCGCGATTCTAGTCGAATTTCGGAAGAGACTCTAAGAATGCATGGGGACACGATTGCGAATGAGTATGGCTTATCATCCACAAACAGATGGCCAAAGCGAATGAACAATTCGAGACATTGGAAGATATCTTTGAGAGCATGTGTCATGGACTTTAAAGGAAAGTGGGAAGAACAATTATCGTTGGTGGAATTTGCTTACAACAACGGTTATCACTGTGACATCGGCATGCCACCTTACGAAGCATTATGCGGCGAAATGTGAGAACTCCTTGTCTTTGGGATGAAGTCGGTGAATGCCAATTCGTTAGGACAGCTCGGTACAACAAAGCTGCGGCGTTGTTAAACTCATCGGGACAAGATTAGTAGCTGACCCAAGGCAGACGAGAAAAAAGTATCTTGTCATCAACACAGATAAGATCGTGTATTCGACGTAGGAACTTTTGTATTCCTAAAAGTTTCTCCTTGGAAGGAAAATTCATTTCGGTAAAAGGGAAAGCTAAGCAGAGGTTTATTGGACCCTTTAAAGTCTTTGCGAAGAGTGGGAGAAGTGGCTTACGGTAGCTCTACCTCCGAGTTGGAAAACATTTATAATGTTTTTCACATTTTGATATTACGACCATATAAACCCGACAACAAACATGTGATCGAAAATCACGAACCATTGCGATTCGAGAAAGATTTGTCTTATGAAGAGGTTCTATCCGGATAGTCGACGAGGAAAGAACAAGTGCTCGAGAATAAAGTGATACCTTACATGAAGGTGATATGGAGGAACCACAATATTTGAAGAAGCTACGTGGGAACTCGAAGAGAAAATGTTGAAAGAATACCACTGAGTTAATTTGTTTAATCTGTGTCTTCGATTCTGGGGACAGAATCTTTGTAAGTAGGAAAGAATGTAACGAATGATTTGTTTGAGTTGTGATTCTAAGGACAGAATCCTTGTAAGGAGGGAATAATGTAACATTCTAGAATTTTAAAGTGTAATATTAAATATTTATTGATTTATATAAGTATTTAATGGATATATTTATTATTGAATAAATAATTATTCAATTTGAGTTGATGTGGTTTAGTTAATTATTTGTTGAATAAATAATTAAATAATATATATTAAATATTTATTTGCAATATTAAATATTTATTGAATTATATAAGTATTTAATGGCAATTTGAGTGGATGTGATTTAGTTAATTATTTGTTGAATAAATAATTAAGGAGCTAAGAAAATTAATTATTATGAGATTATATACCAATTTGATTTAATAAGTAAGCTAGAGAGCTTATAGTGATTTAAATAAATTATAATATTTTAAATGGGAAATTATAATTTAAAATATTAGTTGGTCGAATAAAATTACAATTATAAAAGAAATTATAGTCATGTGATATTAAATTATGTGCTAAAGTAAAAGTAATTTAATTTTAATTAATTTTTAATTGATTAATTAATTAAATAAAAGTGTGACTAATAAATTTTCTATAAAGGAGTTATTAAAATAAATTAAAGGAATTTAATTTAGATTAATTTTGTTTTAGTTAGATTTGCCAAACAAGGTGTAAGGGTTAATGAGTTATTTTATTAGCTTAACCAAACAAGCCTTATGGCTTTTGATTTTCAAAAGTTTATAAGCGATGTCGATTAAGTTAGTATTATATTATATATTTAATATATCTATTATTACTATATCGTTATATTATTCTACGTAGTTAGAAGAAGTTAGGAAGAAAGACTCGATTGAAGAAAAAAAAGAAGAAGAAGAAGAAGAAAACTAGAGAGAATTTGAGAGAAATCCTAACATGTTTTGATAAAGGAATTGATAAAAATATAATTTATAATCAAAAGTAGCCATCATCTTCTTAATCAAAGGTAGGAGCTTAACATTTTTCTTTAAAAGTTTAGTTTTCTCTCTCCCAAAAAAAGTTCTCTGTAAAATTTTTGTAAAAGATAAATTGTTGATATGTATATAAGTTTTGTATGATTATTGATTATAAGGTTATCTCATGAGTTTATGTATGATTATAGAGAAATTAATTCATGTATGTATGTATTTTTTATGAAGAAAATATATTACTGAGTGTTCATATGAAAAATATATGAGTATGGTTTAATTTAAAATAGAAATTAAGGTTTAATTAGTTGTTAAATTGATAAATTGATTATGGAAATTGATAGAGTATGTATAATCATAACTATGATGTTTTGAAATTTCTGTTTTGATTGAAAACACTATCACAGTGTTGTTTTTTATTAAAAATGTCAACAATGGAGTTTTTGCCAAAAATATTGAAATTGGGTGTTATAACTTTGATGTTTATGTTATTTTATGAGTAGAAACATGTTAGAAGTCTTCACAATATGTTTATATGAAGTCTATATGTGTATTACATGTTAATCAATCTATTAGATTAGCGAGCTTTTAGGCAATTTGGCTTTTTTTTCTTGTTGTTGCCGAAAGCTTGGTCATCGAATTCTGGAGTTATGGCGCTGCGGTATGACCCACCAAAGATAAAAATCTCTTGTGTGGCGTATTTCATGGCGCCATCGTCTTGTAGCAACCAACCAATGTATTGTGACAGCGTCATAACGCCAACTCATCATACATGCAGCGAACCACGATGTAAAAATGTGGGCGTACTTACCAGAGTTAGCGAGAATGGAATGATTGACGATTGTACTTTTTGTACACAAAATTTTAAGAAACACTATGTGATGATAATAGGACTGTAAAATATTGATGTTAGTATTTCTATACTATGAATAATTATGTTATTAAAGCTTAACTTGTGTTATAACTTGATTATGTGATTTAAAAATCCAATTTTAATGATGAACGTACTTTAGTTATGTTTGTAAAGTGGTAATGGCTAACTATGTCATGATGACATATGTTTATAGGATATTGTGATTCGTATTGATTAGGTTTAGCCTACGAGCAAGGCAAGTTTTTTAACTCTATTTTATAATTGAGCAAGTTCTCTAACTCATAAATTCATTGTGCGAGTTTAATTTCATTTGGTACATTATTGCTTTCAAATTCAATTACAATTGTTGTAAGTTGCTACTTCTACACTTTTATAGAGATAGATTGCCTATTATTGAGTAAGTCATTGTATCTAGTTACTCATGATGATACAAGTTTTCTAATCTATTATCTTGTTAATTCAATTACTGTTTTCAATTCGATTACAATATAATGATGTAAGTTATTTGGAGCAAGTTACTCTTGTATTTAACTTGTGGTTTAGCATGCACAACTATATATGCTATGCATGCTTATTATTCAATTCTAATTAACCTTGGCTTAGTGTTGTTCAAGCAAGGTATGCTATAGTTATTCAAATTGTATGATATTAGATTATTTCTAATGTATGACTTTAGTTTACAATAATTGATTCAATCACTATTATTCAATAGTATAGTGTTATTGGTCTTATTCAACTAATCCTTAGTTGATGTTCGTTAAATTCCAAATTTCCTTGAAAGCTTATCCAAACCAAACTTACTTTGGTGCGGACTTGTATTCTAAATACTGAGATGAACAACTCTTTTAATAGAGGTTTACGCTTAGCGTTGAAATCGTTGTGCACAATACATTTATCTGAAAGGTTGATCCCCTAAATACGTGGAGTCCTTATAGTCTTATGATTTGCTAAAGTTAAAGTTGAAAGATTACTTATAAGCTTTGTGGACATGATTCGTGGTCATTAGACCCTCAGTGAATGTGATAATTTTCAGAAAGTTAATAGAATATATTGTTAAGTTCTATTGAGCCTAATATTGGCAATTGATGTAAAAGTTTAAAGATTTATTTATTGTTATTTCAAGTGGGCCTTGTTTGCTCACTCTTGCCTGTAAAATTTCTTACAGCTAAAGTTGAAACGGGTGACGTACCTAGCACCAGTAAGGGAAAAGGAAAGATGAATAAATACTGAAGACTTGTAATAGTTTTGATAGTTTACTTTCAGACTTTGGTTTAAAGATTGTAATGTAGTTTATTTAAATTTCCGCATTTGAATGATTGTTGTTAAAGGTTAGATAACCTGGGAGATTTTTATTTAAATTTATTCTTGTATGGGCAGGTGTTATTATTCAATTTTATTATAATTGGGTAGTTATAGATGAATGTTTTGATTAAGTGAACACCAAATCTTGAGGAAATAAAGTACAAGGATTTGGGGGTGTCACATTAGACATCTTGTATGATAGTGGCAAAAATGCCCTTCCAAATTTGGGTTCACCTCACCCTATACGGTTCACCAAAATCAACGGTTAAAATGACGTATAAAATACGACACACTTATCTATAATTCTTAATAAAATTATTTCCATACTGTTTTAGGGAAAACCTTAACAGCTATAGACCATCGTTCTATTTCTATTACCCCCCGCTCGATCCAAATTACACTTTTATTACCTGAAAGGAATTGTGAACAAAAGGGTGAGCACAACTAGCCCAGTAAAGAATATCATGACTAAAGATAATTAAATTATCAATAGCCTTCGTCAGTAATAAATCAAAGATTTAGAATATATTTTAGACTATAAAACTTTTTAACCATAGTTGCAGCAGAACGAGCAATATATTAGAAGAGTCAAATAAACCATAAAGTCTATTATCTTAGCCATATTAAAAGTCCACCAACAATGTTTTATCCCTGTAACATTGATGATTGGGTAATATACCCATAAATCGGATATACTTGGTTTTAAATTGTTATATCTTCGAGTCGTTTAGGACTATTTTTACTGTGTTTATGTGTTATTTTCTTGATTTGGGAGTCGCTGAGAGAGCAAGGGGAATTTAAGCTTAAATGGCAAAACGGTAAATAATTCAACTTCGAAGATCGGGCGCTTATATCTCATGTAAATCCAATATTTGAAGTACTGAGTCGAGCTGCTCGTTGATCGAGATGCGAGCGTTGACTTTCGGCTAACTTTACTATTGAAGGTTGTTTAAAGCTGATTTGGATTAGGAATGTGGACAAGTATAAAAGGAGATTAATTGCTGAAATTAGGTTATCATCTAATTAATTATTCAGCTTATCATTCATTCATTGGAGGCTACACAAGGATTACTTGGAGACTAAGGATTGGCTACAGAGTTTTCTTCTTCTTCTCCTTATTTTCAATTTTGTAATTCTTTAAGGATGATTTGCAAACAATTATTGGTTTTTATTTCCGTTATGAACTAATTCTTTAATTAAGATTTCAATTGAACCTTTTATGGCTATAAATTATTTATTCAGTTTATTCCAATTATTTATGTTAAAGTGAATTGTTTATCATGTCTTGCACCTATTGATTAATTATTTGGCCAATAATTACCTTGTTACTCTAGAAGGAATTGAGAAAGGAATTCTAGGGTTAGAACTGGGTTTGATAACGTGTGACTTAGTTATTTGCACAGTGAATAATTAGGTTTGTGAATGGAATGAGAATATCTGTTTACCGCATGTAACACACATAAGGAATTGGAATTGTAACGAGTTTAATTCAATTGTTTTATATAGAGATATAGCAAAGTTAATCTGGGTTAAATAGAAGTCAATTGATCACTCGAGAGAGGGCTTTTGACAATTTAGAATTCATGTTAACAATTCAGAAGATATAATAATTGGGATAATTGGATAATTGATTTATAGTTCATAATTGGGGATATTGAAGTCTTAATCCTTATTTATCGGAAATCATTCACTCAAATCTTAGTTTATTTCTTTGCTTATTTTAGAATAATATCTTTAATTGTTTAATTTAGTTTCCATATTTCAGAAAATCATAATTTATCATTGTTTAAATAAAATTGGATTGATATAGTGCTAGTAGTTGGAGTTTATTAATTAGAATTCTTTGTGGGAACGATACTTTTCTTATCACTTTATTACTTGTTGACCGTGTATACTTGCACGTAATTATTGATTGCGAAATCAACAAACAAACATCAATCAACAGTTCATGTCCACAATCATGTGAATAACTCATAATCATAATTATGATTCTAAATTCCTCTTCGCACCCAAGACGAAGATAATTTTCATCACCTATCTTTACCTGAAATATCAAAGATCATAGTTATACCAAATCACAGTTTCTGTTCATAATCATACTAATAAATTCATCTTTGCACTATGGGTCAAAGATATTCATTAACAGTCCATCTTTGCACTACAGGCCAAAGACATACAATTGTATTTTAGAAGAGTCAAGTAGAGCATGATATCTACTATCTTCTAAGAATTAAAAGTTAATTATCAATATTTTATCGCTGAGACTCAGCTCAATACATCACCGAATTATCCATGCACTACAACCAATGATATTCGTTAGTATCACATCCATAAATTATCCATGCACTACGGGCCAAAGATATTCGTGTTTTCACCAATGGTCATGATAATGCCAAACAACAATTCATCTTTGCACCCTTGGCCGAAGAGAACGCATTGTTATGATCATACCAACATATGTCCATCAATGCACTACGGGCCAATGAGGACTTTTACCACATCATTTATAACATTACGGTCATGATTATACCGAATAATCCCTGGTCATAATCATACCAATCAACAGTCCATCTATGCATGTACGCCACAGATGACTTTCATTACAATATAAGCATAAGGATGATGACAATGATATAAGCATTAATCAAACAAAATCAAGGATAAATATTAAAGACTTTAAATTTATCCAGAGTTTAAAAATATCCAAATTGTCAACATGATACTGCTTTGTGGAGTAAAATTCAAGAATAATATTCATGTATCAAAAAAAATTTGGATAGAAAAAAAATATATTTTTCGGGTTAATAGTACGCCTTGAATGGTACCCTATGAATAGTACTTCTGGAATACTACCATGTGAATAGTATTTTGGGAATAATACCTCGTGAATAGTAACCCCCACATGAAAAGTGCCCCAAATAACTGAGTGAATAATATTCGAGTGAATAGTAACGGGGTGAATAGTAACCCGTGGATAGTACTTTGGCACCAAAAGTGCCCCGAATACCTGAGTGAATAATATTTGAGTGAATAGTAATTGGGTGGATAGTAACCCGTAAATAGTAACTCATGAATAGTATTCCGACATGAAAAGATCAATAATTATGAAGAAAGCTCAGAATAATATTTTCATGAAAAGATACTGGATGAAGCGCAAATATCAATGATATTCTACTAATTTCACGGAGTATAGAAGCAATACTTCAACAAAATGAGTGTAGAAGTAGGAATACAAAAAATGAAATAATATTACTTATATACTATAGAGTATTGAATAAAATATTATTTCATACGAATATTGAATGAAGATAATATCCATACGAATACGAAAAATAATATCTCTTCTGAATATGAAATAAATAATACTCATTACTTTAGAAGAAGACTGGATACTGGAATAGTGAAGTATCATACTTCTCTTCTTCTTTCTTTCTATAGCTTCTCTCTCTATAATTGCTCTTGTGAGTCTTAGTGAATTGGTGAGAATGAAAGAAGAATGAGCTTCTATTTATAGGAAAATATAGTTTCGATAATTGCACGTTTTGGGGCTCAAAATATTACAGTATAATACTTTCATCTTTTCCTCCATTTTTAATTTAGTCCTACAAGTATTATCAAACTTGCACCATCTCCCCTAATAGTACATCATGTGAATCAATAGTTCAGTCATGTGAATCAATAGTTCTATACATGTGAAAAAATAGTTACAATATAGTACCTTCATCTATACCTCCATTTTTAATTTAGTCATGCAAGTATTATCAATCTTGTACCACCTCCCCTAATAGTACATGCATGTGAATCAATAGTACATATATGTGAACAAAGAGTTATAAACATGTGAATTAATAGCAATTAATTGCTTATTTATCCGATTAATTACCCGATTGGTCAATATAACCTTATCGAAATAAATGTCGATTTCCACTAACATTAATAATCCCAACACAATGGAAATATCAATTTCATCTTTAATCAACACGAACTTATTCATCATTAATATTATAACTCACAATATTTAACAACCAGATCATTCTCAGGAAAGAGGGGGCTTTCCGATAAGGATTTCTCCCTATTGGCGCACAATTAGGTGACCAAACCTTTCCTCGACAGAACTTTCTAGACATCGTCAATATTATAAATAATAATATGAATAACTTTATCGTCTCAATTATTGATTTAATAATAATAAATATTATGAAGATGATACTATGACAATAATTGAATCAATAAAATGAGAGATATTATGCAGCAATTACTGTAGCAATAATTGAGTATAACTGAGTGACTTCTCACGTAAGCATCAATAATCAATATTGTGTTACTCTTATCTTGACAACCACAGCGTAATTGAATCAATAATATGAGAGATATTATGCAGCAATTACTGTAGCAATAATTGAGTATAACTGAGTGACTTCTCACGTAAGCATCAATAATCAATAATGTGTGCTACTATGCAACCACACGTATTACTGTACCTTTACCACTGGGTATTTCAACAGTTTAACGGTAAAAACCGTCGCCGTTTATTTTTATAAAAAGATATTTCTGTCATTTTTTAACTATGACAATACTTCCATTGTGGGGTCCACCAATGATTGTGCCGTCGTACAAATATTCCCTATTAAAAAGAATATTCCCTGACCAAACGAATATTCACACTACAGAAATTAAATACAAACTTCATTTATACAACTATTGAACTATCGTGCAGAGTACGACAACATATAAGCTGTGAGATTTAATACAAATATATGTAACTCTTATAGTGTCTCGACCAGAACACCTTACAATGGTACTTTACATAAAAGTACAGTTAATAACTGTTTTAGAAATTAAAATCTTTGGAAAATGCTCAAGGAAACCTTCGTACATGGGAGGCCATGCATCTAAGTTATGATAGATATCATATGACTCGAGAATTATCATTGGTTGACCCAATAGACCTCAAAGAAAAATGAGAAGATTACTATCATGTTCTTTCCAATGGCGAGTTTTCTCTTGACATATACTTATCTCCATTATCTCCAATTGAGAATTATATTTCAACCAAACTCCAAGATTATATAGGTAGTGCTCATATATATAATCAGTAAGTGCATGTGCATAACCCTATCTTATGATAACATGAAGTTGTCTATCATTAGACATCTTGTATGATAGTGGCAAAAACGCCCTTCCAAATATGGATTCACCTCACCCTATTCGTTTCACTAAAATCAACGGTTAAAATGACGTATAAAATACAACACACTTATCTATAATTTTCAATAAAATTATTTCCATACTTTTTAGGGGAAACCTCAAAAGCTATAGACCATCGTTCTATTCCCCTGTTACCCCGCTCGACCCATCTATGCTTTTATTACCTGAAAGGAATTGTGAAGCAAAAGGGTGAGCACAACTAGCCCAGTAAAGAATATCATTACTAAAGATAATTAAATTATCAATAGCCTTCATAAGTAATAAATAAAAGATTTAGAACATATCGTAGATGATAAAACTTTTGAACCATAGTGGCAGCAGAACGAGCAATCCATTAGAAGAGTCAAATAGACCATAAACTCTATTATCTTCTCCATGTTAAAAGTTCACCAACAATGTTTTATCCCTGTAACATCAATCAACAGTTCATGTCCATAATCATGTGAATAACTCATAATCATAATTGTGATTCTAAATTCCTCTTCGCACCCAGGACGAAGATAATTTTCATCACGTGTCTTTACCTGAAACATCAAAGATCATGGTTATACCAAATCATAGTTCCGGTTCATAATCATACTAATAAATTCATCTTTTCACTACGGGCCAAAAATATTCATTAACAGTTCATCTTTGCACTACAGGCCAAAGACATACAACTGTATTTTAGAAGAGTCAAGTAGAACATGATATCTAATATCTTCTATGAATTAAAAGTTTATTATCAATATTTTATCGTTGAGATTCAACTCAATACATCACCGAATTATCCATGCACTACGGTCAATGATATTCGATAATATCACATCCATAAATTACTCATACACTACGGGCCAAGGATATTCATTAGTATCACGACCACGAATTATCCATGCACTACGGGCCAAAGATATTCATGTTTTCACCGATGGTCATGATCATGCCAAACAACAATTCATCTTTGCACCCTTGGCCGAAGAGAACACATGGTTATGATCATACCAACATATGTCCATCAATGCACTACGGGCCAATGAGGACTTTTACCACATCATTTATAACATTATGGTCATGATTATACTGAAAAATCCCTGGTCATAATCATATCAATCAACATTCCATCTATACACGTAAGCTATAGATGACTTTCATTACAATATAAGCATAAGGATGATGACAATGATATAAGCATTAATCAAACAAAATCAAGGATAAATATTAAAGACTTTAAATTTATTCAGAGTTTAAAAATATCCAAATTGTCAACATGATACTGCTTTGTGGAGTAAAATTCAAGAATAATATTCATGTATCAAAAGATAATTTGGACAGAAAAGAAATATATTTTTCGGGTGAATAATATGTTGTGAATAGTACCCTGTGAATAGTAATTCGGGAATAGTACCCTATGAATAGTACGTTGGGAATAGTACCTCCTGAATAGTACCCCAGCATGATAAGTTCCCCAATTACCTGAGTGAATAATATTCGAGTGAATAATGCAAGGTGAATAATAACTTAGTGAATTGTACTTGACATGATGCGCCTTAATACTAGGAGTGAATAATATTTGAGTGAATAGTAATTGGGTGAATAGTAACCTATAAATAGTAACTCATGAATAATAACTTTTGAATAGTATTCCGGCATGAAAAGATCAATAATTATCAAGAAAGCTCAGAATAATATTTTCATGAAATGATATTGGAAAAAGCGCAAATATCAAGGATATTCTACTAATTTCATGGAGTATAGAAGCAATACTTTAACAAAATGAGTGTAGAAGTAGAAATACGAAATGAAATAATAGTACTTACATACTACAAAGTATGGAAGAAAATATTATTTCATACGAATATTGAATGAAGATAATATCCATACGAATACGAAAAATAATATATCTTCTAAATATGAAATAAATAATACCCCTTACCTTAGAAGAAGACTGAATACTGGAATAGTGAAGTATCAGACTTCTCTTCTTCTTTCTTTCTATAGCTTCCCTCTCTATAGCTTCTCTCTCTATTGTGATGCCCCCAAATTCGGGTATCTTTCAACCCGACAGATGGTGCTCCACTGTACTAACATACATATAATCATTCCATTGAAATACAACAAAATGAAGGTAATTACTATCTTCTTATTACAATCAAAGTATAATCCTTCCCAAGTTCATAAACCGGTTACAACGTTCATTGTTCATAATGTATAATACATACAAACTTACTAAACTATTACACAATGCCTAAGCATCCATCTTAGCTTTGCCCTTATCTCCCTTGGCATTCACAATACGTTCATCTTTAACTGCAGTTATATAATTTACGCAAGGAGTGAGCATAACAGCTCAGCAAGTTTAATCAAGGATAGCAGGAATACCACATTCATGAATTATATAACAATTCCAACATAACTGAACAATAGTTATGAAGTATTATGAATCAATAATACTATAATCGTTCATAACATCAATTCCCAAAGTATAGAATTGATTAGGAGTTCTGAACCGATCAATAGACCATGAACAGTCAATTTCAGTTTCCATATTTGAAAAGGAGTCCACAACACTAAGGTCGTTCATCCGTATAACTTACGAGCACTTCTAGGTGATCAGCCTATAGTACTCTATGTTGATCAGCACTCATTCATTAAACGTATTTACATTTAATATTTTTGGCAAACTCGCATGCCCATCGAATAATCGATGAAAAATACTTTTGTTTGTTCATAGACAAACCTTACCTTCACGTACGTACCAATTACTTGGCATAGGATAGCGTTAACATTCCTATATAGAATGATATGAATAATAATCAATCTATATATTACGAATAGTCTAGCCGAGTTAAAATCTGGCATCGACCCTTTCTTTAAAACAAGTCTTTCAATTCAGTTCAACGAATCACATAAATCTTGGCTAACATGGAAGTTAGACAAGCGTTAAGAAAACTTGCCTTTTAGCGTCTTCAAATAACTTACTCGACTGACCACATCCTTTACAGAATCTATATGATATATTCACATAGCACACTGTAATTAGCCATCAAACAACTATTCACATTATTCCTACAAGCTTCTTTCTCTTCTATGTCTTTGTTAACTTAATATCTTCATTAAAGTCAACATGACTTCTTACCCTTCGTCCCGGTTTATCACTCAACTGACGTTTATTAACTGGACTCAAACATCGTTGATAAGGTACCAACATCGTTCATCGTACATATCTTGTTAACATGCATTACATTCCTAGATTTCATACTATATACCTTAATATATATAATATAGGATTAATCTTAGTACATTCATTGAGTATATAAACTCAACTTAGGTAGGTCTCAAAATAACTGAAGTTCAAAACCTAAGTTACTATCAAAAGCCACGAACTTCTCATTGTGAGCATGACATCATAAGCATTCTAGTAGTAGTACTGTATTTCACTCTCGAAGAGAGGTTTGCGGACTTGGCTGTTGTGCATGAGTCCATGAACAAACTCTCATGACGTGGGGCAAGTCTCCGGACCTTTTATTTTTCCGACCATATAAATCAAGGCTGCATGCGTATGTCTTTTTACACTACGTGCCATGCAGCATGGCGGCCGGACCTCGCATCTGATTCTCGGCGATTTTGAAAATCTGTGTGAAGTTCTCGGGGCCGTAACTTCTTCGTTATATGCCCGATTTGGTCCGTTCAAAAGCCTACACGACATAAATGACATACCCTATGCGTTCATATAAGAATTCGACACTTTCGAATCCGTTAACACAAAATTTACTATTAAGTTCATTTTATATACGTTCGGAAACATTAATGAGCGTTTAATGCTCGCTTTCTTTGTTTTAAGTCAGAATCCGACGATTCTCGAACCCACAACTCTTAATCACCCTATCTCATCTCACGTGTTGACATTGAAAACCAACGTTTTCAAGTCTCACAACAACTTTTGACTACCATTTCGGAATTCTATGTTTTCGACGTTTAACGTCAATTTCCATAAAATTCGCCATAACTTCGTTACTAATGTTCTCTAAGCCAAATCACGTGGAATATTCCATGGATTTCATATCTACCTCCTAACCAAACAAGAAGCATATACTAACGTATTGATGGAGTTCAATTGTTTATCAACAATCGATCCCAATTATCAATATTTTCATTGTTGAAAACTATATTAAACCTTATGATTCTTATAATCTCATGACTTATAGAGATTGAATGTAACGACCGAGAAATTCAGATCTTATTGTAAAATGATTTTATTAAATTAAATAATAATAAAATTATATTCTATGTGTTATCAAGATGGTTGTCATTGAATAACCTATTGATGTTAGAATGTCGTAGTATTTGAACTACGTAGATGAATTAAAGTGTTTAAATTTCTAAGACAAAAATAAAAGTTTTCTGAGAAATTTTCCGAAAAACACTATTCATCAGTATTTGCTCGGGATATATTTTTGAATTTCCGAGAAATACGTAATGATGGAATAACAAGGTAAGATGGATTATGTAATAAAAATCTAGTTATGAAAAATGTAATATTTCGCTTGCGGACTTAATTTATAAACGTTAAGGAAGGCGAAGTAGTAATGAATAAGTGATAATAGTATGATACCTAGGTATTGTACAAAGTAATGAAAACGAGTATAATATGAAGTATTATACGAGTTGGTATGAAGGATGAAATATCGTATATAAATCCTATATGAATTAGAATACAAAAATAATACATAAACTATATGTATATGTATTAAGTAATGTTAATGGACTTGGAAGATTAGTTAACAATTATATTCAAGTCCAAGTAGATTAACATGTTAAGGCCCAATCATTAATTAATGAACCAATTAGTGTTTATTAATGCAAAGCCCAAAGATTTAGTTGGTCCAAGCCCAAGCTTGAGTGAAATGAATTGGTTGACCCATGGGACAAACCATATTAACATGGTTAATATGTGGTGACCAAGTAAATGTAATGATCAAGTATTAAGAGTAATGACCAAGTTAAATGAGTAATGGCCAAGCATAGGATAAGTCTTGTGATTAACAAGTAATGAATAGTAAGGAGGTGGCTTAAGGAGGTGGGATGATTTAAAGACTAAACTACCCTAGCTTTGCAACTTCTATAAATATAGGAGGCTTACAAGCCATTTAACCCTTGTTCAAAGAATCCAACATATTGCAAGTGCTTAAGTGTTAGAGAGAATAAGTTATAAATAAGTCATTCCATAAGTAAGAAGAAGAAGAAAGCTACCTTACCAAAACTACACAAAAGTAAGACTTCTTCTTCATTATCTTCTATCTCTACCATGATAGGTTGATAAGAAAAGATGGATTAAGAAACATGAATGATAAGAAGTAAGAAGAATGTGTAAGTCATGAACTTAAGCCACATAAGTTGGAAATAAGTCATTTGAACTTATAAAAGTTATAAACTTATTATAAGTTAACCTTCAATGTTAAAGTATAAAAATATGAACTTGTAATGAGTTTATTAAGAGAAGTGAATTAAGAACTTATATGATTATATGTATCATATATACATAAGTAAAGTTATTTGTGAAGAACATGTAAAGTATGATGATTAAGAAACTTTAATTGTCATAAGTCATGAATAATCAAATCTTAAGTAGTTTATAAATTGACAAGTTATAAGCTCATGAAGAATAAGTCAAAAATCCAACAATGAATATAGGTTGTTGTAATAAGTATGTTGAGATGTTCACATGATGAATGGAATTCATTTGTAATGTTGAACAAATCATAAGAAGGAAGATTCGCCGAAAATTTCATGATTGGACGATAATCGTCGAATTCGTAAAATTCTTGGAATAGAAGTCAAATTTTGCGTTTTATCACGGAACCATTGTTTTCCAATAGAGACAAGTCATATTTGGCATTTAAGAGTTATGGACTCGAAAATGACCGGATTTCGACTTAGAACGAAGAAACGAGCGTTGAACGTTCACGAACGTTTATCGTTTTTGTTAAAAATGAACCAATAGGTGAATTTTTAGCAAACAAAGTCAAATAGATAAAATTCTTGCATGAACATGTAGATTACATAATTTGTGAACCGTAGGCTTTTGAACGAGCCAATTCGGACTTATAACGAAGAAGTTATGCGTCCGGGAAGTTCACAAAATTCACAAACTGAAATTATTTTTCGGTGCATGAGTCAAGCTACAACCCCAACCCAAGCAAAACGAGTCGGTGGCAAGAAGGCGTAACAGTGTCCAAGTACACTGCAAGAGTTCACCGCAGCGCGAACCATAGTATAATTTGTATACCGCAACGCCATGTATAAGATCTGAAAATCTTCTTGAGAGTGGTAAATGGTATGACATTACACCCATTAAGTAAGGACTCATGCAGCAATGGCCAAGTTTGGGACAATGCTACTATAAGCTCGCGCCACAGCGCGAGATGTAAGTATAAAGCTGGCACCATAGTACCAGTCTTAGAACAAAGATAGTAATGAAGGTTTCTAAGTACAAAGAAAGGAAAGCTAATGGATTTAAAAGTAAACACAACTTAAGGAATGTAATGTAACATTGTTTAAACTTTGTTAAACCTTAAGGATGTTGTATAAAGGTTGAGATAACCTAGTCGAATATAATGCAAGGATAATGATAAACCAGAATGAATAGTAACTAAATCTAATACACTCTTAGATTGAGATGAAGGATACAATATAGTCATATACATACTTAATTATATGAGACCTAATGTAAGGCATTATGTGATCATGTATTGTAGAGACTTGAACGACTTGAACATAAAGTTAATATACCATAGCAGACACTAAAGGCAAATATTCTAACTCTTATCTCAGTTCAATCTGAACAAGTTTTTGAAGTTCATGTATTCTTTCGCATGAATTGAAGTATGTTGAAGTTAAAGCCAATTCCTTTGGCTAGACTTGATGTATTGATAATCTATTCATTAATTATCAAATGTTGCTATCTTTTGTCAACTACTTGATATGGTTTTCAAAAGAAGACTGAAATGTTAAACAAATGTTTTGTCGGTAAAACGACAGGCACGTGAGTTGCCAAATGCTTAAACGTGCATACGTTTAATGGATGTAGTGATGATCAACATAGAGTACAATAGGCTGATCACCTAGAAGTGCTCGTAAGTAATATCGGGCTTACGGACTTGCTTACAGGTTGCCCTTTTCCAATAAAGAATGAATACTCAAGGTATTTTGACCGGAGTGAATGTTTTACTAAATATTATTATTATTGTAAAGCATTTTGAAAGAAAAGATGAAGTGCTATTTTAAATTATCAATAGTACTTCATAACTATTGTTCAGTTATTGAAGATATATGATTTGTATGTGTCAAGCATGTTGTTATTAAATTGTTATACTTGCTGAGCTAGTCATACTCACTCTTGCTTGAACCATATAATGCAAATTTAAGAATGAATGTCCTAGAAGGATCGAAAAAAGGATAAAGGAAAAGCTAAAAGTGATTACTAAAAGCTGCCTCTTGTAATAAGTATAGGTCTATTGTTGTAATGTAAGCGATATTATCACAAAGAACCTTTGTAATGGGTATAGAACACAGGAAATGTAAATATTACTTTAAATATATAGAAGTTATGTTCGTTCTTTGAAACTTTTCAATTGAATGAATTTATGAATGTCAGACAAAGATATAGCACCATACGTCGGGTTGGAAGATACCCGGATTTGGGGCGCTATAAGTTGGTATCAAAGCCTAGGTTATAAAACTTAAGGGGGGAAGTTGAACCTTAAGTCATAACCTTAAGAAAGAATAAAGAAGTAAAAGATGGAAAGTAACCCTATAAAAATGCATTATATTATGTTATGTATTTCTATTATTTTATTGACGTGTACTAATCAAACTATATTGTTTTATTATAGATGTCAGGAGAAAATGATATGTATAGAGATATACATGTAGTGAGCGAGGATTCAGTTAATCGGGTAGAGATACTACCAAATCCCGTAGTAGTAGAACCAGAGTTGGTGACAATCGAGTCTGGAGACTCGAACGATTTAGACTACATGTCTATATTTGTTGGCATGCTAGAGGAGGAAGTGGACGTGATGTCTTTTGATCAAGTTTCGCCTAAAGAGGAGTTGTCTACGGGGGAATCAATGAAGGCACTGTTTATGTCGGTATTGGATAGGAATGTCCATTACTGCCAAGAGGTTAAGGAGTTGAAAGAGGAACTCCAAGCTGTCCGTGAGGACAAGGCTAGCATGGAGGGAATGTGGGAAGAGGAGCATGATGATAGAGTTTTAGCTAAGGACAAGGTCCGAGAGCTGAAATGTGAAGTCTTTGAGCTCAAGCATGAGCTAAAGACTAAACAGCGGAAGTTGGAGAGGATGTCCTATATACATAGGAGTTGTCATGTAGATTTCCAGCAGCAGGTAGCTGGGTATCAGATAGAAGCAGGACAGATCCGACACACTATCAGTAGAGATGTTATTATCGGTCTGGCCAGCAAAGATTTTGAGAATGCCCTACGTCAGATGTAATCTAGCAATAGCTAGAGTAGATTAGGTACATAAATATTATGTATCTAGTAGTGACGTAAGACCCTCTTTTGTATAACAAAGGGTAGTCTTTTGTAAATCCCAATTTTTGGAAAGTAATTGCGGGATGGTAATGTAATCAGCTAAGGCTGAGTAATGTAAACAATGTAGTATTATACTACAAGTTATGAATCAATATAAGTATTTTTATGAAATATGTTGAGTAATGAGTATGAGTTGTTGTTTTAATTATAAATAATAACAAACCAACAAGAATAAAGTTATAATGATGTATTATTTTCTTAACAGCAAAATGCCGCCAAGAAGGAGATAACGAAATCAGGGCGCTAATGTTAACCAACCGGAGGGTGGTCCAGTTAATCCAATACAGGAGTTCGTTAATCTTTTAATGATTGCATTTAATAGAATGGGGGCTAATATACCTGTGATTCCTGGAGTAGTACGAGCTACTACTTTTAAAGACTTTAAAAGTGTAGGTCCGCCAGAATTCAAAGGAACTACGAACCCTATAGAAGCCCAGACTTGGGTAAAATTAATCGAGAAAGCATTTGTGATAGCAAATGTTGAGGACGGTCAAAAGGTTGCCTTTGCAACCTATTTGATGAAGGGAGAGGCCAACTTCTGGTGGGAGTCAAACCAGGCTAGGGCCGATATAGGAAACCTAACATGGGAGAGGTTCAAGGAGATTTTCTTCGAGAACTATTTTCCCATGAGTATACAAGGGAGAATGGAAATGAGGTTTCTTGAATTGAGACAAGGGGATAGCGAGTTCCCAAAGATCCGCCAAGTTTAATGAATCGAACGATTCGCTCCACATCAAGTGGACACTTCAAGTGAGAAAGGTTAGAAGATTGAGCGGGGCTTAAAACCCGGCTCTATAGTCGAATCTCTCGTGTTCCAAAGTACTTCCTTTGGAACCATACTAGAAAAAGGAAATAATTCGAAGGTGGGAATGAGGCTCTCAAGCCAGTACCACAAGGATAAGAAAAACAAGGGTACGGTTGATGGAGGAACCAAGACCGAGGGAGCGAGTAGTAGAAGTGGCAGCGGCCGAGAGAGGAAGGGCTTTAACTCGTGGGGGAATCTGAGGAGTAAAACAAGGGGACTCTAAGAGGAGAATGGAGGCCTGTAAAACCTGCGGGAAGACTCACTTGGGAGTCTGTCTCAAAGGAAAGGCGGTTTGTTATAACTATGGACAGGAAGGACACATTTCACCTAACTGTCCAAATTCGAAGAAAAATCACAGATGTTTTGTATATGGATCAACTGACCACATAGAAAAGAACTGTCCGAAGAAGGGGACATAAGGAAATAAGGGAACTAATAACGGTAAGTTAGCTATTAGTGGTCCAGCTCAGCCGGGGAAATCAATGGCCCGCACTTTTAATATGACGGTCCAAGATGCGGTGGCATCGGGGATGTAGTTCTGGTATTATTCAATCAACAATATAAATGCATACGTGCTATTTGATTCGGGTGCTACTTGTTCGTTTATAGCATGTGATTTTGCTAAACGACTAGAATTAATTCCCGAAAAATTGCCTATACCTTTGAACATTAAGGTAGCAAACGAAGAGATAATTCCCGTTGAAGATATTCATAGGAGTTGTTGCGTAGATGTACGTGGTCGTAAGTTATCGGTAGATTTAATACCGATAAAGTTAGGAGAATTCAATGTAATTCTCGGAATGGATTGGTTGATTAACCATGGAGCAATTATAGACTTCCAAAAGAAATGTGTGAGTATCAAGACGTTGAAGCAACCTCCTGTAGTATTTTACGGTAGTAAATTGTCGGGACGTCCGTGTTTCCTTACAATGACACAAACTAGAAAACTTCTAAGGAAGGGTTGTGTAGGTTACCTATGCCATGTTGTTGATACCTAGAGAGTGGGAGCAACTATGGAACAAATACCTATAGTAAACGAGTGCATGGATGTATTTCCAAGTGAATTACCTGGTTTACCGCCGGATAGGGAGATCGAATTTGTGATAGACATTGTGCTAGGAGCGGCACCAGTCTCAAGGGCACCGTATCGTATGACGCCTGTGGAAATGAAAGACCTAATGGTTCAGCTACAGGAACTATTGGACAAAAAGTACATTCAACCAAGTGTTTCTCCGTGGGGGCACCTGTGTTGTTTGTCAAGAAGAAAAATTGATCGTTAAGACTTTGTATCGACTATCGGGAATTGAACAAGTTAACGATAAAGAATAAATACCCATTGCCCAGGATCGATGATCTCTTTGATCAATTGAAAGGGGCAAATTATTTTTCTAAAATAGATATGCGGACGGGGTATCATTAGTTGAAGGTTAGGAAGGAAGATGTACCAAAGACTGCATTCAGGACTCGTTATGGTCATTTCGAGTTTCTGGTAATGTCATTTGGGTTGACGATTGCACCTGCTGCATTTATGGATATGATGAACAGAGTGTTCAAACTATATTTGGACAAGTTCGTCGTGGTGTTTATCAATGATATTCTAGTCTATTCTAAGACGTCAGAAGATCATGCTGAACACTTAAGATTAGTGTTGGATACACTAAGGAAGGAAAAGTTATATGCGAAATTCACCAAATGTGAATTTTGGCTGGAAAATGTGCAATTTTTAGGTCATGTCATTGACCAGGAGGGGATTTCAGTGGATCCAGCGAAGGTGGAAGCAGTAATGAATTGGGAACAACCAAAAATGCCGACTGAGGTGCGGAGTTTCCTAGGGTTAGCAGGTTACTATCGAAGATTTATCCAAGATTTTTTGAAGATAGCTACCTCGTTGACTAATTTAACAAGGAAGACGGTGAAATACGTATGGACGGATAAATGTGAAGACAGTTTTCAAGAACTGAAGAAAAGATTAAGTGAAGCGCATGTTTTGTCATTACCAGATGACACAGTACATTTTGTAGTGTATAGTGATGCTTCGCATAGAGGACTTGGTTGTGTGCTTATGCAGAATGGCAAAGTCATTGCGTATGCATCTCGGCAGTTGAAGGATTATGAGAAAGTTTATCCTATTCATGATCTGGAACTGGCCGTGGTAGTGTTTACCCTTATGGAGAAGTTATCTTTATGGGGAAAATGTGAGATATATATGGACCATAAAAGTCTAAAGTATATCTTCACTCAGAAGGAGTTGAATACGAGACAGCGAAGATGGCTAGAGTTGATAAAGGATTATGATTGTGAAATCCTGTATCACCCAGGAAAGGCCAATGTAGTTGTAACAACCCAGAATTTTGGATTATCCAGAATTTAGGTTTAAAGAATTAGTTATTAATAAAAATGAATTTTTATTAATACTATTATGTGCTATGTGTTTATTAATCGTTCTATAACCTAGGATGATTATAAGTCGGGAGGATTCTGGCTACGAGCTAGATTTAACGAGTAAGAATTTTCAAGACGAAAATGAATGTTTTTCAAGAACAAAATATTTTTTCAGGGAAAAAGACGAAATAGGCACTATTCACCCATTTCTGCTCGGAGATTTATTTTGAAATTCCAAGAAGTTATTTATTACGTAAAATGTTGAGACGTGATGGAATATTCAATAATATTTCAGTTATGACAAAAATGAAGTTTTCACCTACGGACTCAAAACCTAAGGGTTAGGAAAAGTGAGTTCCGAGAATGTAATGAGTACGTATAATAAGTAGGGTTATTATGCGTGAGAAATATGAGTATGATACTAGTTATTATACAAGTATAGTACGAAGATTAGTACGACGTATAATACGAATATTGTACGAACGATATATGAAGAGAATACGAGAATGGAATGCGTAGAATACGATTAGTCTTAATGGACTTTGTGTTCATGGACTTTGTAGAATCCAATTGGACTTGGATTATGTCAAGCCCAATGATTTGTGAAATCAAGCCCAAGTTAGGCCCAATAAGAATTAGGGTTAAGGCCCAAACCAAGAAAAGAAACTGCAGATCGAACCGATGGGTAAACGGATGGGTAAGAACCATTGAGGCATACCACGGGGTGACCCATGGGCATGTGGGTCGGCCACTTGGCCACCAAGTAAGGGTGGTGGCCAAGTTAACTTGCTGGCTAAGCTGAAGAGGAGGTGGGAATAGTAAATGTAGGGGCGAAATGACTATTTTGCCCCTATCTTTGGTTTTCTATAAATAGAAACCTAGAATTTCATTTTCTAGGAATTTTGAAAATCCTACACTTGAGAGAGATAGAGAGAGCTCGGTTGGGAGAGGAAGAGGAAGAGCATGAGTATGAATGCTTGGATCAAAAGTGATCGTGGAGTAGAAAAGCTAGTAAATCGCCGGCTTTGTATAACGGAAGAGAAATAAAGAAGAACAGTACTCCGAACACTAGTTTCTTCTAATATTTTCTTAAAGTTTTCTATGTCAAAAACATAGCTTAATGAGAATAAGGAGTAAAAGATATTGAGAATGATTTAATATGGTTGAAATCATGAGAAAACAAGAAATAAGAAATAAGAAATTTAGTTTATAAATTTCTTAAGGAAGTATAAGATTCGTAACGATTTTGAGCGATCCGAATGAATCCTATGAATGAGTAGGTCAAATAAGTAAGGAATGGTGTTCTATAACATCAAATTCCAAGAAAAAGTGAAATCGTAATCCAAAATATCGATTAAAAATGAAGAACGAGCGAAGAACACGAAGAACGTTGTTGATAGACAAATTTAAAACCATCGTAGTATAATTGTTGTTGATGGACAAGTTTAAAACCATCGCGTATAAGTTAGTTGATTATTGCTTGGTTAGGAATGGTAGAAACGTTCATAAAGAACGGATTAAAACTAAGCTATAACGAAGTTATGGCAAATTTTTTTTAAAAGAAGAACAAAAATTTGAATTTTAGAAAATGAACCCGAACGTGTAGGGTTTCATAAGAATGTAATTGAATGTAGAAAACGTGAGTCGTGGACTCAAGAATGAACGAATTTTGAGTTTGGATGACCGAATTACGGACGAACGAACAAAGAACATTAAAAACGTTAGAATGAACGAAGAATGAAGATTAAGCCAATTGAATGGCATGTTAATGGATTCAGAACAATGTTTTGTTTGAGGGTAATCGAAGTACGTAAGATAAGGAAGAAAATGGCTTTGGAATGACCTTGTTCCGAGTTATAACGAAGAAGTTATGAGATTTCGAAATCAGCGTCTCAAGTTTGTAAAAGATTTAGAAAAATTTTCTAGGTTTCATGCTTTCGTGCCATGATGCGGTTATAGCCTCGAGGCCGACGCCGCAGCAATTGCCATGTACAATCTGAAAATCTTTTTGGAGGTGGTGCCGAATGGCGTGGCCCACTAAGTAAGGACTCGCATCACAATGGCAGCCATCCGGAAGAGAGAGAGAGGAGAGTCGGTATGCAAAGACGAGAGGAAAGGAAGGGACGCAGCCGCAGTCACGGGCAGTGAGAGTAATGCTCAGAAATGAGATTTTTAGTTCTCAGTTACTGGAGGATGTGCAAGAAAGAAATATGAACATAATGTTCAACTAATATAACACTTAATCGAGTGTTTTAAACCTTTAATAAAGGTTGAACTAAAAGATTAAACAAGAATAAAAGACAAAGAATGTAGATGCGGGTTACGAAACCGATGTTCGGGGACCGTAGTCATGATAAACGAATGTGATGGATTGCTATGGTTGTGATTCCTTAGACATTGGTTGACGATGTTAATGTATAACATTTTGATGTTATGACATGGCATTGAGAGATGAATGTAAAGTGTTTAGACGCTGTGAACGCAACGTTGTTGCGATGAACGATTGGTCTTAGCATACAGCGAACCGTATGGCTTTGACATTAAGAAAGAATAATGAACATGGGGTTCATGGGGATGATAATGATCGAAAGCAATTAAAACCTTGAGTAAAGGTTGAATGAGAGATTAAGAGATGAGCAACGTGAACGTTGAATACGTAAACGATCCTCGTGAATCGTATTCGCGTTTGGCGAACGTGCTAAGTATACCCTGGTTGTGTGACTTAAACGTTGATGAATGTAGTAAGTAAGATACGAATGGTATCAAGAAAGCCGTATCAAACGGTAATGAGATTAATGAAAGTCGAATGTAAGTCGGATAAGAATGAATCCGGAGGTATGGCAATTACTTGTCAGAAAGCCAAAAGGAATAAGAAATTGACTTAACGAGCATTATAGTTTAATAGTTCGTATAAGTTAAGAGAAAGTTAGGTTGTGGTACAATCGTAACCTTTGATGGTTGACATATGGGAGCTGGGCTAAACAATTCCTTCAGAGAGCGAATGTATATACGAAACTGGCAACCGATCTAACTCACTGTGATGGCAGTGTAGATGAGGCGGGAACTTGTTTGTTGGTTGTTTGTGGGAAAGCACTCAAAGTACCATATAGACTACTAGCAGAGAAGCGATGTGTGCTGAGTCCTAGAGAAGTTATAAGAAGAAGAAAGGAATGTGAATCATCAAAGATGATGAACGTTTTGAGTTAGACATCTCCGAATGTCATGAAACAGTAAACCGGTAATGAAAGTTAGTCGCATAAAATTATATTGCAAGAACGCGAACCTTAAAAAGTAAAGTTAAGTAAACCAATGCGTAAGTCAAGTATATGACTAATTGGTGTATTTGTTATTTCCTTATTTGTTATAGGGATTGGGATGAGCAGTTCAGCGTAAGTTGTAGCTGTGCGTAAGGCAAGTTTCCTAACTTCATTCATATTTTTA
Source organism: Panax quinquefolius (assembly GCA_020205615.1). Classification (NCBI taxonomy): domain Eukaryota; kingdom Viridiplantae; phylum Streptophyta; class Magnoliopsida; order Apiales; family Araliaceae; genus Panax; species Panax quinquefolius. The sequence goes on along the minus strand of CM035169.1, from coordinate 72,781,221 downwards.
AATGAATGCTATTTTCTAAAACTTCTCAGATGTTGAACTTAAGAAGTTCTGTCTATGTGCTAATGTGTGATATTTGTACAAGGTGGTAGAACGTATGAGGCCTTGTGCCACAATGTGAACACTTCGGTGTTTCTATGAGATGAACTATTCTATGTTTGAACTGTTCAATAAAAGAATGTTCTGTTTATACATGAACCGTTATTGTTAAGTCTGTGCTATTGATTCTAGCCAGACAGCATGTCCATGAAAGAGAGTAGAGAATGAAAGTATTTCAAAGTGCATGTAACTAATGTTTTAAGATGATAGGAATCAAGACTATTCCTATTATTCAAGCTGCTTCATAACCTTTGTTCTGTTATTGAAGTCTGAAAAGAATGTTTAAATTCTTGAAGTTGTTTGTTCAACTGTTATGACTTGTTAGGCAATTGAATGCTCACACTTGCTATAAATGAAAAACATTTTCAGCAAACGATGTTAGAAGAACTTAAGGATCCCATATAGATCAAGCTGACGGTATCCAGATGAAGTGTCATTCAGAATGTGAATGAGCGAGAAGATCAAGTAAAGACTTGTAATGTATAAAGATGAGAATTAAACTATAGAATAGTTTAATGAACTGTATGTATCCTTGGTGGCGGAAAGAAGTCACTCTTGTAAGATGAAAGGAATAATGTAATTATCATTATTTGTAATGAGAAAGGTTATAAGGTTTTAGAACCTGGGAATTCAGAATGTATGTTATTATATTCAGTATATAATGATGTATGTTGGATGAATGATGTACTCGTGACGTACGGAATCCGGGTGTGAAGAAAGATCGGATTTTGGGGAGTTACAGGTTCGTATCAGTGCCGATAGGTTATAAACCTTAGGTATGAGTACCTAAGACTATAATCGTAAAGAGAAGGATAAGAAGATCACCACGTGATCATAGTAAATCATACTAATAGATGAGATGTTAAACGATGAATGATTTATAGCTAATGCTATGAATGAATGGTACAACGAAGTAGTACGGGAAGAAGAATTCAAATTGAGTTGTAAAGGATAGTATACGAATTAAAGAAAATTCGTATTAAGTAAAGAGAAAGTTAGAAGTTGTAAGATTTCAATTGAGGACTCATGTGATGGCTGAGTTGTATGAATCTTTGTATGGGTAGAGGTTTGTTCTTGGTGTAACAACCACTAAGTTTATACAGTGATAATCATTGAAATTGGTCGCGCTATCAAGATGTATATGATGAGAAGGTGAATCTTTTCTCATGTATATACTTGATAGGTAGAAAATGATAAGATAGGAGCGGGTTCTTGAAACTCATACTTATGAAAAGTTTGTGACTCATAGTTATATGCTATGTTTCCGAACCCTAAGCATATGGATAGTCCTTGATTTGTTCTTGGGTTACATATTGCGAAGATAAGTTCTTAAACACATATTGTTGTGGAAAGTTCCTAAACACATAAAGTGTTGTAAGTTGATGAACTATACTAAGGTATAGGAATGTTTAGGCTGAAAGTAAGTATTTTCAGTAGACTTAGCATTGAAGGTGCTAGAGAAGATTAAGTGTTGTCGTAAGTAAGACAATGAAAGAAGATGGAGAATAGGATATTCCAAGTCATCTAGCTATGCTAGGTTTCAAAATTTCTTGAAATCGTGCTAATGTGCGCATTTTGAAAATGAAAGAATTGGTTCGACTTTTGGAACCAATGAATTTTAAAAGAACTATTCTTGGTATGTCTATGCTAATTGTTTCAGCTAGACAGAAATTGATTTGAAATATCAAAATGAATTTTATATCATCAGTGCATTTGATGCAAGGATGGCAAAAGGATGGAGTTATTAATGCAATTGAACCTGATGGGATGTGATCGTAGGATCAACAAACCGCTATGGTATGATGTATAATGACGAAGTCATAAACTGACGAAGTCCTCAACATATCTTGTGAAGAGTATGCGGTATCATGGCGTCGTGAATGAAACGCTTTTGATGTATTGTAAAAGAATTTAAAGAAGTAGTCGATGTCAAGTGAGTTGACTAGACGAATGTTTCAAGTTGATATCCAAATTATTGATATGGTCTAAGCTACTTGATTTGGCTAAGACGAATGGTATGTCTTGATTAAAAGAAAATCGAGCTTTCTTTGAGAACTTGTGCCAAACCAAATTATTTTGGTGCGGAATCTAATGATTTAGTCTGAGGAGAACATGGAAGAGGTAGTTAATTTTTTTGTGATTGTAAACTGACCGTGGAAAGAAAGGTTACGATGTCATGCTGTTTAACCTAGTAAGAGTTCATGGTCAATTTGACCCCTCAGCAAAAGTATGAAATGTTTTGAAGGAATCTTTATATTCCTCGTTATTCCTTTCACTTCATGATTTTTCATAAGTTATGAAGGGTAGGGAATGTTTGAAAGATAATAACTTCTTTGAAGAGAAGTTGAGAAGAAGACTAAACTAAAATTTCGAGGACGAAATTCTATGAAGAAGGGGAGAATTTGAGAACTCGGGTAAGGGTTTGGTTTTAAGAAATCTCGAGGATGGAATTTTTATAAGGAGGAAAGAATGTAATAACCCGGAATTTTGGATTATCCAGAATTTAGGTTTAAAGAATTAGTTATTAATAAAAAGAATTTTTATTAATACTATTATGTGCTATGTGTTTATTAATTGTTCTATAACCTAGGATGATTATAAGTCGGGAGGATTCTGGCTACGAGCTAGATTTAACGAGTAAGAATTTTCAAGACAAAAATTAAAGTTTTCCGGGAACAAAATATTTTTTCGGGGAAAAAGACGAAATAGGCACTATTCACACATTTCTGCTCGGAGATTTATTTTGAAATTCCAAGAAGTTATTGATTACGTAAAATGTTGAGATGTGATGGAATATTCAATAATATTTCAGTTATGACAAAAACGAAGTTTTTGCCTACGGACTCAAAACCTAAGGGTTAGGAAAAGTGAGTTTCGAGAATGTAATGAGTACGTATAATAACTAGGGTTATTATGCGTGAGAAATATGAGTATGATATTAGTTATTATACCAGTATAGTACGAAGATTAGTACGACGTATAATACAAATATCGTACGAACGATATACGAAGAGAATACGAGAATACGAGAATGGAATGCGTAGAATACGATTAGTCTTAATGGACTTTGTGTTCATAGACTTTGTAGAATCCAATTGGACTTGGATTATGTCAAGCCCAATAATTTGTGAAATCAAGCCCAAGTTAGGCCCAATAAGAATTAGGGTTAAGGCCCAAACCAAGAAAAGAAACCGCAGATCGAACCGATGGGTAAACGGATGGGTAAAAACCATTGGGGCAACCCATGGGGTGACCCATGGGCATTTGGGCCGACCACTTGGCCACCAAGTAAGGGTGGTGGCCAAGTTAACTTGGTGGCTAAGTTAAAGAGGAGGTGGGAATAGTAACTTTAGGGGCGAAATGACTATTTTGCCCCTAGCTTTGGTTTTCTATAAATAGAAACCTAGAATTTCATTTTCTAGGATTTTTGAAAATCTTAGACTTGAGAGAGATAGAGAGAGCTCGGCTGGGAGAGGAAGAGGAAGAGTGTGAGCATGAATGCTCGGATCAAAAGTGATCGTGGAATAGAAAAGCTAGCAAATCGCCGGCTTTGTATAACGGAAGAGAAATAAAGAATAACGGTAATCCGAACACTAGTTTCTTCTAATATTTTCTTTAAGTTTTCTATGTCAAAAACATAGCTTAATGAGAATAAAGAGTAAAAGATATTGAGAATGATTTCATATGGTTAAAATCATAAGAAAAGAAGAAATAGGAAATAAGAAATTTAGTTTATAAATTTCTTAATGAAGTATAAGATTCGTAAGGATTTTGAGCGATCCGAATGAATCTTATGAATGAGTATGTCAAATAAGTAAAGAATGGTGTTCCATAATATCAAATTCCATGAAAAAGTGAAATCGTAATCCAAAATATCGATTAAAAATGAAGAACGAACGAAGAACATGAAGAACACGCGAAGAACACGAAGAACGTTGTTGATAGACAAATTTAAAACCATTGTAGTATAATTGTTGTTGATGGACAAGTTTAAAACCATCGCGTATAAGTTAGTTGCTTATTGCTTGGTTAGGAATGGTAGAAACGTTCATGAAGAACGGATTAAAACTAAGCTATAACAAAGTTATGGCGAACATTTTGTAAAAGAAGAATGAAAATTTGAAAGTTAGTAAATGATCCCGAATGTGTAGGGTTTCATAAGAATGTAAGTGAATGTAGAAAACGTGAGTTGTGGACTCAAGAACGAACGAATTCTGAGTTCGGATGACCAAATTACGGACGAACGAATGAAGAACGTTAAAAACGTTAAAATGAACGAAGAATGAAGATTAAGCCAATTGAATGGCATGTTAACGGATTTAAAACAAAGTTTTGTCTGAGGGTAATCGAAGTATGTAAGATAAGGAAGAAAATGGCTTTGGAACAACCTTGTTCCGAGTTATAACGAAGAAGTTATGATATTTCGAAATTAGCGTCTCAAGCTTGTAAAAGATTTAGAAAAATTTTCTAGGTTTCATGCTCGGCGCCGCAGCGTGAGTTGTGCCTTCGAGGCCGACGCCGCAGCGCCATGTACAATACAAAAATATTCTGGAGTGTGGCGCCGCAGTGCGGCCCACTAAGTAAGGACTCGCAAGCAAAGACCCAGTTCGGAAGAGAGAGAGAGAGAAGTAGGTCATGCGCAACATACGAGAGAAAGGAAAGGAAGGCGGTGCGAGTAATGCCCGAAATGAGATTTTTAGTTCTCGATTCTTTGGAGGATGTGCAACAAAGAAATATGAACATAATGTTCAACTAATGTAACACTTAATCAAGTGTTTTAAACCTTTAATAAAGGTTGAACGAAAAGATTAAACGAGAATAAAAGACAGAGAATGTAGATGCGGGTTACGAAACCGATGTCCGGGGACCGTAGTCGCGATAAACGAACGTGAGGGATTGTTATGGTTGTGATTCCTTAGACGTTGTTTGACGGTGTTAATGTATAACATTTTGATGTTATGACATGGCATTGAGAGATGAATGTAAAGCGTTTAGACGCTGTGAACGCAACGTTGTTGCGATGAACGATTGGTCTTAGCAGACAGCGAACCGTATGGCTTTAACATTAAGAAAGAATAATGAACATGGGGTTCATGGGATGGATAATGATCGAAAGCAATTAAAACCTTGAGTAAAGGTTGAATGAGAGATTAAGTGATGAGCAACGTGAACATTGAATACGTAAACGATCCTCGTGAATCATATTCACGTTTGGCGAACGTGCTAAGTATACCCTGGTTGTATGACTTAGACGTTGATGAATGTAGTAAGTAAGATACGAATAGTATCAAGAAAGTCGTATCGAATGGTAATGAGAATAATGAAAGCCGAATGTAAGTCGGATAAGAATGAATCCGGAGGTATGGCAATTACTTGCCAGAAAGCCAAATGGAATAAGAAATTGACTTAATGAACATTATAGTTTAATTGTTCGTATAAGTTAAGAGAAAGTTAGGTTGTGGTACAATTGTAACCTTTGATGGTTGACATATGGGAGCTGGGCTAAACAATTCCTTCAGAGAGCAAAGGTATATACGAAACTGGAAACTGATCTAACTCACTGTGATGGCAGTGTAGATGAGACGGGAACTTGTTTGTTGGTTGTTTGTGGGAAATCACTCAGAGTACCATATAGACTACTAGCAGAGAAGCGATGTGTGCTGAGTCCTAGAGAAATTATAAGAAGAAGAAAGGAATGTGAATCATCAAAGATGATGAACGTTTGGAGTTAGACATCTCCGAATGTCATGAAACCATAAACCGGTAATGAAAGTTTATCGCGTAAAATTATATTGCAAGAACGCGAACCATAAAAAGTAAAGTTAAGTAAACCAATGCGTAAGTCAAGTATATGACTAATTGGTGTATTTGTTATTTCCTTATGTGTTATAGGGATTGGGATGAGCAGTTCAGCGCAAGTTGTAGCTGTGCGTAAGGCAAGTTTCCTAACTTCATTCATATTTTTAAATGAATGCTAGTTTCTAAAACTTCTCAGATGTTGAACTTGAGAAGTTCTGTCTATGTGCTAATGTGTGATATTTGTACAAGGTGGTAGAACGTATGAGGCCTTGTGCCACAATGTGAACACTTCGGTGTTTATGTGAGATGAAATGTTCTATGTTTTAACTGTTCAATAAAAGAATGTTCTGTTTATACATGAACCGTTATTGTTAAGTCTCTCTTTATTGATTCTAGCTTTGACGAGAATGTGCATGAAAGAGAGTAGAGAATGAAAGTATTTCAAAGTGCATGTAACTAATGTTTTAAGATGATAGGAATCAAGACTATTCCTATTATTCAAGCTGCTTCGTAACCTTTGTTCGGTTATTGAAGTCTGAAAAGAATGTTTAAATTCTTTAAGTTGTTTGTTCAACTGTTATGATTTGCTTGGTAATTGAATGCTCACACTTGCTTTAAATGAAAAACATTTTCCGCAAACGATGTTAGAAGAACTTAAGGATCCCATATAGATCAAGCTGACGGTATCCAGATGAAGTTTCATTCAGAATGTGAATGAGCGAGAAGATCAAGTGAAGACTTGTAATGTAGAAAGATGAGAATTAAACTATAGAATAGTTTAATGAACTGTATGTATCCTCGTTGGCGGATAAAAGTCACTCTTGTAAGATGAAAGGAATAATGTAATTATCATTATTTGTAATGAGAAATGTTATAAGGTTTTAAAACCTGGGAATTCAGAATGTATGTTATTATATTCAGTATATAATGATGTATGTTGGATGAATGATGTACTCGTGACGTACGGAATCCGGGTGTGAAGATAAACCGGATTTCGGGGCGTTACAGTAGTTGCCGACGCCTTAAGTAGGAAGGGTTGGGAAAAGTTATCCATGTTAACGGCTCAAAAGGAGTTAATAACAGAGATGGCTAGGATGGAAATAGAAGTGAAGATGCCGAGTGATACAAGACAGATACTCTTTGCAACGGAGATGCAATCTACTATTGTAGAAAGAGTCAAGGAGATACAACTCAAGACTGTCGAGTGTAACCAAATGAAGAAGCGAATATCCGAGAAGAAAGATGCTAAGTAGTCTTGATAATAAGGGATTATTAAGATTTGAAGGAAGAATTTGGGTTCCGAATGAGACGGAATTAAAGGAGAAAGTGTTACAAGAAGCTCATAGCTCGAGGTACTCGATACATCCTGGAAGCACTAAGATGTATCAAGACCTTCGACAGAGTTTTTGGTGGCCAAACATGAAGAGAGAAATAGCAGAGTATGTGAGTAGGTGCTTGACTTGTCAAAAAGTTAAGGCCTAACATCAACGACCCAGTGGCTTATTACAGTAGATTCCAGAATGGAAATGGGAGCATATCACGATGGACTTCGTGGTGGGACTTTCGACAACGAATAAAGGGTACGATTCGATTTGGGTAATAGTGGACCGGTTGACGAAGTCGGCTCACTTTTTGCCAATTAGGATCATGTATAACTTAGACCAGTTAGCTAAACTTTATGTTAAGGAAATCATTTCCAGACATGGAGTACCGGTATCGATTATGTCAGATCGTGATCCACGATTCACATCGAACTTTTGGAGGAGTTTGCAAGAACAGTTGGGAACGCAGCTGAAATTAAGCACAACTTATCATCCACAAACCGATGGGCAGAGCGAGAGAACAATTCAGACATTAGAAGACATGTTGAGGTCTTGCGTCATTGATTTTAAGGGTAGTTGGGATGATCACCTACCACTAGTAGAGTTTTCATATAACAACAGTTATCATGCAAGCATATGTATGCCGCCGTATGAAACTTTGTATGGAAGAAAATGCAGAACACCATTGTGTTGGGATGAGGTGGGAGAACGCCGGATGCTAGGACCAGAATTGGTACAGCAGACAGCGGATGTGGTAAAGTTAATTCGGATGCATCTCGTCACAGCTCAGGACAGACAGAAGAAGTATGCGGACTCACATAGACTAAGTCGAGAGTTTGAGGTGGGCTCGTATGTGTTTCTAAAGGTATCTCCCTTGGAAGGAAAGATATGCTTTGGAAAGAAAGAAAAGTTAAGTCCAAGGTTTATAGGACCTTTTGAGGTATTAAAACGGGTGAGAGAGGTAGCTTATGTGATAGCATTACCTCCAGACCTAGAACGAATACATAACATATTTCACGTATCTGTATTACGTCCATATAAGCCAGACTATAAGCATGTAATCAAGTATGAGCCGATTCATATTGAGAAAGACTTAACATATGAAGAATCGCCGATGCAGATCATTGATAGAAAGGAACAAGTTCTGAGGAACAAGGTAATACCATCAGTAAATGTATTATGGAAGAACCACGATGCTGAAGAACCAATATGGGAACTAAAAGAAAAGATGAAGAAAAAATTTCCTCATCTATTTGATTAAAGTAAGACGAGATTCTGGGGACAGAATCTTTATAAGGGGGGAAGAATGTAACGACCGAGAAATTCGGATCTTATTGTAAAATGATTTTATTAAATTAAATAATAATAAAATTCTATTCTATGTGTTATCAAGATGGTTGTCATTGTATAACCTATTGATGTTAGAATATCGTAGTATTTGAGCTACGTGGATGAATTAAAGTGTTTGAATTTCTAAGACGAAAATAAAAGTTTTCCGAGAGATTTTCCGAAAAAAACCTATTCATCGGTATTTGCTCGGGATATATTTTTGAATTTCCGAGAAATACGTAATGATGGAATAACAAGGTAAGATGGATTATGTAATAAAAATCTAGTTATGGAAAATGTAATATTTCGCTTGCGGACTTAATTTATAAACGTTAAGGAATGCGAAGTAGTAATGAATAAGTGACAATGGTATGATATCTAGGTATTGTACAAAGTAATGAAAACGAGTATAATACGAAGTATTATATGAGTTGGTATGAAGGATGAAATATCATATATAAATCCTATATGAATTAGAATACGAAAATAATACATAAACTATATGTATATGTATTAAGTAATGTTAATGGACTTGGAAGATTAGTTAACAATTATATTCAAGTCCAAGTAGATTAACATGTTAAGGCCCAATCATTAATTAATGAACCAATTAGTGTTTATTAATGCAAAGCCCAAAGATTTAGTTGGTCCAAGCCCAAGCTAGAGTGGAATGAATTGGTTAACCCATGGGGCAAACCATATTAACATGGTTAATATGTGGTGACCAAGTAAATGTAATGATAAAGTATTAAGAGTAATGACCAAGTTAAATGTGTAATGGCCAAGCATAGGATAAGTGTTGTGATTAACAAGTAATGAATAGTAAGGAGGTGGCTTAAAGGAGGTGGGATGATTTAAAGACTAAACTACCCTAGCTTTGCAACTTCTATAAATATAGGAGGCTTACAAGCCATTTAACCCTTGTTCAAAGAATCAAACATATTGCAAGTGCTTAAGTGTTAGAGAGAATAAGTTATAAATAAGTCATTCCATAAGTAAGAAGAAGAAGAAAGCTACCTTACCAAGACTACACAAAAGTAAGATTCTTCTCCATTATCTTCTATCTCTACCATGATAGGTTGATAAGAAAAGATGGATTAAGAAACATGAATGATAATGTAAGACCCCAACTTATTATTAATGAAATTTAATTTTCTCTATTTTGAAATAGTAAGGGTTAATTTGATTAATGTGGATAGTTATGGGTAAAATCATAAATATTTCAAAATAAGAAAGTGGTTATAAAATATTCATTGTTGTCGAGGGAATATTCGTTTTGGTCGTGGAATATTCTTGCTATCGGGGAATATTAAATGCGACGTACTTGATCTTTTTGTGGGCCCCATAACGGAAAGCGATTGGATGAAGAAAACGACAAATATAAGTTGTTTAAAAATAACAGGCGTAGTTGTTACCGTTAATACTATTAAAATACTCGGTGGTTAAAACACAATAGCACACGCGGTATTGCACCAATTATTGATTCTTACGTAAGAAGGCACTCTTGAATAATTATTACGATGAGTTCTTTATTCGATATTTTATTTTATTGATTCAATAATTGTTTGCGTTGATATTTTATATTCTTGTTGTTTCAATAATTGTCACTACACAAGATTTTCCATTATCAAAGCAATAATTCATATTATCCGAATAATATTATTAGATATCATTATTGGCAATGTCTAGAAAGTTACATCTAAGGAGAGGTTTGGTCACCTAATTGCGGCGCATGAAGAAGGAGAAATTCTTATTGGAAAGCCCCTCTTTCTCGGGAACCGCACGGTTATCAATATTGTGATTACGTAATATTATTTGTGAATAATTAATTATTGATTCATATGATGAGGAAAATATTGATTTTATGTGGATATAGATGTAGAAAATTTTAATGTGACAATTGTTGAAAATTGAAATTTTATCTTTTACGATAAAATAATTCATTTAAATATATTATTATATTTTAATAATATAATAATGATGATATTTTTTTACGATGAATGTGGGATATATGAGTATATGTGGAGGAGGAGTATTTTGTTACCAAAATATTTAAAGCATATTTTATGTGTTCGGTGGACCCAATTTCTTGACCGAAATTTGATTATAGCATGTAAAATCGTCTGTCAGTTTGTGGATTTTGGTCAATTTCTATTTGGAATTTGGAAAAACTTTCTTCTGCAAAGTTATAGAGAATTGAATTTCTTATAAAAATCGTGAGATTCAAATTTTCTGACAAAAGGGCTATTTATTATGAATTATTGAAGTTCTGAAGCTCCAAAATAATTAATTTTTGAAGTTTTAAATATTTTTTTTACAAAAAACGTTTTTTGCATGTGTGAGGCATGTGTTCAATTGCTGAATTTTAGATTCAAAGGTGTGCGCGAAGATTATATATATATATATATATATATAATCTTATCGAGCGTATTCTTGTGAGTATTTTGAAAATCACACCAGAAACTGAAGTTTTCTCTCTCTCTATTATCGAGCGTATTCTTGTGGGTATTTTGAGTATTGCTATACGGTGCAAGTTCAAGTCATAGCCTATATTCGGTGTTTTAGCTAGAAGTACTGTCTTTACGAGGTAAGGGATATTATTTTTTTTTCGTAATGATATTATTTCTTCAATATCATTATCTTTGAAATATTGATCCGAAGTTTTTATCAAATTTGGAACTTTTGGTGTCTGAGTTACTATTCACGATATCGACACTATTCACGAATCTGACACTATTCATCGAAAATGAAAATTTTCCTTTTAAATCTAAAATATCTATTGTGGATACTAGCTTTGATTGTATCCATGTTTTGATCATTCTTGAATTTTACACCACTATGATTATTTTTGAGGTATTTTTGGACATGGATAAAACAAAGTATGAATCCTTAATCCTTAATCCTTGTCATTTTGTTTCACTGGATTCGTTTCTTTAAAAATATTTTTCATCATCCTTAGTCTTAAATGATGATATTATTGAATATCTTTGGCCTGTAGTGCAAAGATGAATGATTTCTGATGAATATTTTTGGCCCGTAGTGCAAAGATGAACAAGTGTTTAGATGAACATGACCAACTGATGAATATCTTTGGCCTGTAGTTCAAAGATGAATATTTGATTCCAGATATATATTGATTGATGTTACAGGGATAAAAGATAGACGATGAACTTTTAAATTCATACATAGAAGATAGTAGTTTGCATTCTCTACTTAACTCTTCTAATGAATTATTATTTCCGCTGCGAATATTGATTTAAAACTTGTTGTCTAATGTATTCTATTAGATTTTTTCCCTGTTGAAGACTAATGATAATTTGTTGTATATTATCTTAGTCATAATATTCTTTACTGGGCTAGTTGAGCTCACCCTTTTCCTTTTTGTTCCATTTTTCTTCTCGGGGAGGCGAAGAATATAGTAGATACTAGCCTGGGTATGGAATGAAGGTTCTAGAGAGAGTTGTTTAGTAGTCCTCACCATTTTTGTAAAATAATGTATCAATAAATGTGATGAGGATTTATTTGAGTATAGATATTGTCTAGAAGATAATATTTGTATTCAAACTTATAATTTTACTGTTGTAATAATAAAGTTGTAGTTGTTTCTGTACCATGTATTGACAACTCAGAATGGGTGATGTATACCTATTTTGGGGGCGTCACAGTTGGTATCAGAGCTTAGGGATATGATCACTGGCAGAGATCGGGGAATAGAACTAGGAGGGGAGAGACGAGTAAATCCTTCGCTAGTGTGTCCTACCTAAGCTTATTTGTTTGTTGGTCAGTATATAAGGATATTACGTGATATATTAATTTCCTTAATTAACCCTTGTTTTATGAAGATTTGAGAATGTCGAATTCGAGAATATTAACAGTGGAAATGAGACCAGTGGAGAGCGCTGTACTCACCAACGAGAGAGAACGATAACTTGACTGGCAATGTTCCTCCCGTGAACAACACCATTGAGCATATGATGAGCGAGGGGATGTTTAGAAGCTATTTGCGATTCATGCAAAATCAGACGAGGAGACTCGTGTTCAATATACTGAGAGAAATGATAACAATTCACACGGGTTGTCACAACCAAGCGATTCAAAGAGTTGGGACCACGTAATTTAAGGGAAAGCTAGATCCGATCATGGCGGAAACATGGGTCAAACAAATTACCAAGATATTCGATGTCTTGGGATGCACGGAGGAACGAAGGTTCCATTCGCCACCTTTATGTTCAGGTGGCGAGGCGTATCACTTGGTGGAGAGTCGTGAAGTGTACCCATCCAACCGCACTTTTCAAAGATGTCTTGGGAGACGTTTGAAACTATTTAATGACAAATACTTTCCGAAAGTGTTATCTATATGAAGGAAGTGGAGTTCATCAGATTAGAACAAAACAACATGACGGTGCCTCGAAGACGAGGCAAAGTTTGCAGAGTTATCCAGTTTGCACCTCATTTGGTGGAGAATGAGGAACGCATGATGCGGATGTTTCGAGAGCTTTGAAACCCAAGATATCTGACAATATCTCATTTCTCATAAATTTTTTCTCTATTCGAGATGTTGTTACTGTGAGGCTCAATTGTTAGAAGCGAGATAACGAGTATGTTCAACCGAGGGACCATAACCGAGGATCATACGGAGATAGCGATCAAGCAAGAATAATGATAACCACGGAGAAAAAGCAGACGGACAAAACTAGTAACCACTACATTGGTAATCATGGCCATAAAAATAGAAGAAGCGAGTCGGGAGGAGATTTTAAAAGAGGAGATTTAACAACGACCATGTGAAGACAACAATCTTACAAAGAATCGGTTCTAGGGGAGAGAGAACGACCACCGGTCGTATGCTATAAATGCGGGAAAGAGGGACATATTAGTCCAAACTGTCCACAACAGTTCAAGGTATGCTATAATTGTGGAAAGGAAGGACATATCGCTCGAGATTGTATGGTAGCGAAACCTAGTTCAGCGGGGACGGTGACTCAAAAGACTGTCCCAGAAAAGTCAAAGTCAACGGTTTCGGGAAGAGCTTTTGTTATGACTTATCAAAATACGAGGAACCCAAACGAGGTGATCACGGGTAAGCTATTTATAAATTCTTACGAAGTTTATACCTTACTTGATACCGGTGCTACCCATTCATTTATCTCTCTTGCTTGTGCTCAACGTTTAAACTTGACTCCAGAGAAATTAGACTTTGACCTATCTGTGGAAACTCCGTTAGGAGAAACTTTCATCACATCCACTGTTTATAAATCTTGTTTGATTCAAGTTGGCACCATCACCTTACCTATTGACCTTATCTCTTAAAAGATACTTGCTTTTGATGTGATTTTAGGGATTGATTGGTTAACTACTCATCATGCCAAAATTGATTATTTTCGTAAGGTTGTTAGTTTTTATATTCCTAACCAACCTATTATTTCTTAAATATTTCTTCACTCAAAAAGAACTCAACATGCGGCAGCGACGTTGGCTCGAGCTATTGAAAGATTACGACCACACTATTCAATACCATCCTGGAAAAGCGAACGTGGTAGCTGACGCGTTGAGTAGAAGATCATATGCAGGAATGAGTGCGATGATGTCAAGTATAAGCATAAAGCCAACTTTAATAGAAAAAGTTAAGGTTGCTCAAGCCACCGACCCGGAGCTGATGCGTATGAAGAAAAAAGTACAAGAAGGAGCTATTCCGGAAGCGAGAATTGATGAAGGAGGAATACTTCGAGTCCACTCTAGACTTTATGTTCCTAACGACTCTGATTTGAAGTACAAGATTATGATGGAGGCACACAATACACCATTTGCAATCCATCCTGGAAGTACTAAAATGTATCGTGATCTTCGACATACATTTTGGTGGATCAATATGAAGAGAGAGATTGCAAAGTTTATCTCGATGTGTTTAACTTTCCAACGTGTAAAGGCGGAGCATCTAGTACCTAAGGGTCCATTGCAACCACTTGAGATTTTGAATTGGAAGTTGGAACACATTACCATGGATTTCGTTATGGGTCTTCCTACGGTTTCTCAAGGCATCAATGCTATTTGGGTTATTGTTGATAGATTAACCAAGTCTGCTCATTTCTTGTCGATACGGGAGACTTATTCCCTTGAACGTCTTGGTAGTATATATGTAAATGAGATTGTGAGGTTGCATGGCATGCTAGTATCCATAGTTTCGGATCGTGACCCAAGATTCACTTCAAGATTTTGGGTTAGCTTGCAAAAAGCTATGAGCACAGATTTACGATTCAGTTCGGCATACCATCCTCAAACGGACGGACAATAAGAGAGGACTATTCAAACTCTTGAAGATTTATTAAGACTCTGTGTCCTAGACTTCAAGGGCAGTTGGGATAAGTATTTACCATTGGTGGAATTCTCCTACAACAACAGTTATCAGGCAAGTATAGGTGTGGCTCCATTTGAAGCATTATATGGACGAAAGTGTCGCTCTCTAATATGTTTGGATGAGGTGGGTGAAGCAACATTGTTGGGACCCGAGTTAGTACATATGACTACCGAAAAGATCCAAATGATTCAACAACGTATACAAACGGCACAAGATCGACAAAAGAGTTATGCGGATCTTCATCGAAAGGACGTGGAATTTTGTATAGGGGATCATGTATTGTTGCGAGTTGCTCCATGGAAGGGAGTTACAAGAATTGGGAAGAAAGGAAAGCTCAATCCACGATTTATTGGTCCATTTCGAATTCTTGACCGAGTAGGAAATGTAGCCTATAGACTTGCGTTACCTCCGAGTATGTCTCGTGTTCATAATGTGTTTCACATATCTGTACTTCGTAAATATGTGAAAGACCCAAACCACGTTATTGAGTTAGAACCGGACGAGATAGCCGAAGACCTAACGTATGAGGAGGTACGTGTTAAGATCTTGGATAGGAAGGAGCATGTCCAACGACGAAGGTCATACCACAAGTTAAAGTTTTGTGGAGGAACCATGCTTATAGAGGAAATGACACAGGAGTTAGAAAGCGGAAATGAAAGCGAGGTATCCTCACCTTTTCGAAACACTGTGTACGTGACGTCAATTTCGAGGACGAAATTTCATAAGGAGGGAGGTTGTAAGACCCCAACTTATTATTAATGAAATTTAATTTCTCTATTTTGAAATAGTAAGGGTTGATTTGATTAATGTGGATAGTTATGGGTAAAATACATAAATGTTTCAAAATAAGCAAGTGGTTATAAAATATTCATTGTTGTTTCGGGGAATATTTGTTTGGTCGTGGAATATTCTTGTTGTTTGGGAATATTAAATGCGACGACTATGATCTTTAATGGGCCCCATAACTGAAAGCGATTGGATGAAGAAAATGACAAATAGAAGTTGTTTAAAAATAGCTGGCGTAGTTATTACAGTTATTATCTTTGTTAAAATACTCGGTGGTTAAAACACAATAGCATTTGCAGTATTGCACCAATTATTGATTCTTACGTAAGAAGGCACTACTCAATAATTATTACAGAGAATTCTTATTCGATATTTTATTTTATTGATTCAATAATTCTTTGCGTTGATATTTTATATTCTTGTTGTTTTAATAATTGTCACTACACACTATTTTCCATTATCAAAGCAATAATTCATATTTTCTGAATAATATTATTAGATAACATTATTGGTAATGTCTTGAAAGTTCTATCTAAGGAGAGGTTTGGTCACCTAATTGCGGCCCGAAGAAGGAGAAATTCTTATTGAAAGCCCCTCTTCCTAGAGGGCACTGGTTATCAATATTGTGATTCTATAATATTATTTGTGAATAATTAATTATTGATTCATATGATGAGAAAAATATTGATTTTATATGGATATAGATGGAGAAAATTTTTAATGTGACAATTGTTGAAAAATGAAATTTTATCTTTTCTCGATAAAATAATTCATTTAAATATATTATTATATTTTAATAATATAATAATGATGATATTTTTACGATGAATGTGGGATATATGAGTATATGTGAAGGAGGAGTATTTTTGTTACCAAATATTCTAACTCTTATCTCAATTCAACTTGAACAAGTTTTTGAAGTTCATGTATTCTTTCGCATGAATTGAAGTATGTTGTAGTTAAAGCCAATTCCTTTGGCTAGACTTGATGTATTGATAATCTATTCATTTATTATCAAATGTTGCTATCTTTTGTCAACTACTTGATATGGTTTTCAAAAGAAGACTGAAATGTTAAACAAATGTTTTGTCGGTAAAGCAGCGTGCACGTGAGGTTGCCAAATGCTTAAGCGTGCATACGTTTAATGGATGTAGTATTGATCAACATAGAGTACAATAGGTGATCACCTAGAAGTGCTCGTAAGTAATATCGACTACTGGACTTGCTTACGGGTTGTCCTTTTCCAATAAAGAATGAATACTCGAGGTCTTTTGACCGGAGTGAATGTTTTACTAAATATTGTTATTATTGTAAAGCATTTTGAAAGAAAAGATGAAGTGCTATTTTGAATTATCAATAGTACTTCATAACTATTGTTCTGTTATTGAAGATATACGATTTGTATGTGTCAAGCATGTTGTTATTAAATTGTTATACTTGCTGAGCTAGTCATGCTAACTCTTGCTTGAACCATATAAATGCAGCTAAGACTAAACGTCCCGAAGGATCGAAAAAGGATAAGGGAAAAGCTAAGGCAGATTACTAAGCTGTCTTGTAATAGTATAGGTCTATTGTTGTAATGTAACTGATATTATGACAAAGAACCTTTGTAATGGGTATAGAACATGGGAAATGTTCGTTCTTTGAGACTTTTCAATTGAATGAATGTATGAATGTTGTACAGTATAGCACCATCTGTTGGGTTGGAAGATACCCGGATTTGGGGGCGCTACATTGAATCTATGGTAAGTCATCTTTAATTCCTCACTCAAGATATATACCACCCCTTCCATGATTCTCTAAAATGAAAGAAAATCTAAAAGAGATGGAGATTAAAGGTAAGGATTATACCTTAAGAACTCTTGGTTTTCTTTCTTGAAAAACTCTAAGATCAAGCTTCCAAAGTGTATGTTTTGAAAGTATAGCTCTCTTTCTCTCTCAAATAATATAGGTTGGCAAGTTGAAAACTCCCAAATGAATCAACCTAGCTTTCTATTTATAGAAAACTAGAATGGAGGGCAATTTGGACTATAAACCACCACCTCCTTACTATTCATGTGTGGTCACCAAGTAAAACACTTGGTGACCAAGCCTTATGCTTGGCTTCCACACCAAGGTGGCCGGCCCACCACCCCATGTGACATCCCATGGGTTGCCCCATGGGTTTTACCCATTCGGTGACCCACCGATTCGACCAACGGTTCGATTTTAATGAATTGGGCTTAACTAAATTAACATTGGGCCTTGGTCATTCAAATGATTGGATTAATTAATAATCCAACTCAAATGAATTAGTCATTAAGTCTTAACTTAATTCTATAATACGAATCGTATCACATACGTACAATTCACGTATTATCTCCGTATACTACTCGTACAATAATCATATTGTACTTCATATTTACTCAACGTATTATACATAGATAATAAATAGTATCACCAAAAGTATAACACGGGAATTAACCCTAACGCCATTCCTTCTATGCATATTATTTCCTTCTCGGAAATCAATATACTCAACCCTTAGGTTTTAAGTCCGCAGGCAAAAATTACATTTGCCATATATGAAATATTATCAGATATTCCATCTTATCATGATATTCTATCATTACGCGTTTCTCGGAATTTCAAAATAATTCCCCGAACAGAAAAGGATGAATAGTGTTTTTACGAAAATTTCTCGAAAAACAATTATTTTTGTCTTGGAAATTCCAAACAATTATTTCTAACACGTAGTCAGAATACTAACCACGTTGACACATTCTAGGTCATAGAACGACCTTCACATAGTTTACTCACAAAGGAATCAATTAAATTCATTTAATTCACGTAATCAAATAAAAATTTAATTGTCATAAAAATCCGATTTTCTCGTGCGTTACATTCTCTCCCCCTTATAAGGATTCTGTCCCCAGAATCTTAGCTTATAATTACATAAACAAATGAGGAAAATATTCCTTCATTTTACTTTCAAGCTCCCGCGTTGCTTTTTCAGCATTGTGGTTTCTCCATAACACATTTACTGAAAGTATTAGCTTATTTCTTAAAACTTGTTCCTTCCTATCAATAATTTTTATTGGAAGTTCCTCATATGTCAAGTTCTTCTCTATCTGAATAGATTCATATTCTATCACGTGTTTATAGTCCGATTTATAAGGACACAACACTAACACATGAAACACATTATGAATCTGTTCCATCCCTGGAGGTAAAGCTACTTCATAAGCTACCTCCCCTACCCTTCTTAAAATCTCAAAAGGTCCTACAAACCTTGGACTTAACTTCCCTTTCTTTCCAAAACGTATCTTCCCCTTCCATGGTGATACTTTCAGAAAAACAAAAGATCCTACATCAAATTCTCTATTCTCTCTGAAAGGATCTGCATACTTCCTTTGCCAGTCTTGAGCCGCAACTAATCGAGTATGTATTAACTTTACCATGTCCGCCGTTTGCTGTACAATCTCAGGTCCCAACATCCGACGTTCACCCACCTCATCCCAGCACAATGGAGTCCGGCACTTCCTCCCATACAACGCTTCGTAAGGCGGCATGTCTATACTAGCATGAAAACTATTGTTGTACAAAAATTCCACCAACGGTAGATATTCGTCCCAACTCTCTTTGAAATCCATAACGTAAGATCTTAGCATATCTTCAAGCATTTGAATTGTCCGCTCACTCTGACCATCCGTCTGAGGATGATACGCAGTACTCAATCTTAACTGCGTTCCCATTTGTTCTTGCAAACTCCTCCAAAAGTTTGATGTGAATCATGGATCACGATCTGACACAATCGAAACAGGTACTCCATGTCTGGAAATAATTTCCTTGACATACAGCTTAGCTAACTGATCTAGGTTATACCTAACTCTTATTGGTAGAAAATGAGCTAATTTTGTCAAACGATCCACTATCACCCAAATAGCCTCGTATCTTTTTCTTGTTGCTGGAAGTCCCACCACAAAGTCATTCGTGATGTGCTCTCACTTCCACTCTGGAATTTCTAATGGTTGGAACAACCCACTCGGTCATTGATGTTTAGCCTTAACGTTTTGACAAGTTAAGTACCTACTAACATATTCTACTATCTCCCTCTTCATATTCTGCCACCAAAAGTTCTGACGAAGGTCTTGATACATCTTCGTGCTACCGGGATGTATCGAGTACCTTAAACTATGGGCCTCAATCATAATTTCTTCTTTTAATTCGGGATCATTAAGAACCCAAATTCTTCCCTCAAAACGAAGTAATCCCTCCTTATCGAGGTTATACTTAGTCTTTTCTTCATCTTCTATCCTTTTCTACATCTTTTTGCACTCCTCATTGCTCCGTTGTACTCCCCTAACCCGCTCCACTATGGTAGGTTGGGTTTCCATGGAAAATAACATCTCTACTGCATCCTCCGGTAACTTAACTTCTAGCTCCATTCTTGACATCGCTGTTACCAACTCATTCAAAGTCGTTAACATTGATAATTTCTCTCTACCCTTCCTACTTAGTGCATCGGCTACTACATTTGCTTTCCCCGGATGATATTATATATCACAGTCATAATCTTTTATTAACTCTAACCACCTTCTCTGTCTCATGTTCAACTCCTTCTGTGTGAAGATATATTTCAGACTTTTGTGGTCCGTGTATATCTCACATTTCTCACCATAAAGATAATGCCTCCATAACTTTAGGGCAAAAACCACAGCTACCAATTCTAGGTCAGGAGTAGGACAGACCTTCTCATAATCCTTCAATTGATGTGACGCATACGTTAATGACCTTTCATCATGCTTTGCTGAAGCACGCAACCCAGTCCTTTATGCGAAGCATCGCTATACACTACAAAATTTCATGTATCGTCTGCTAATGACAATACAGGTGCCTCACTTAACCTCATCTTCAATTCTTGAAAACTATTATCACATTTTTCAGTCAACACATACTTCACCGACTTTCTTGTCAGTTTTGTTAACGGAGTATCTATTTTAGAAAAGTTCGGAATGAACCTTCTATAGTATCCCACTAACCCCAGAAAACTCTGAACCTCAATTGGCGTTTTCAGTTGCTCCCATTCGTTATCTGCTTCTACTTTTGCCGGATCTACGGAAATGCCATCTTTATCAATAACATGCCCTAGAAACTGCACTTTCTCAAGCTAAAATTCATATTTTGTGAATTTCGCATAAAACTTCTCCTTTCTTAATGTTTCCAACACTATTTTTAAATGTTCTGCATGATCTTCCGGCGTCTTTGAATAGACTAGAATATCATCAATGAACACTACAACAAACTTGTCCAAATATTGTTTGAACACTCTGTTCATTATAAATGCGGCTGGCACATTAGTCAACCCAAACGACATTACCAGAAACTCGTAATGACCATAACGAGTTCTGAATGTCGTCTTAGGTACATCTTTCTTCCTTACCTTTAACGGATGATACCCCGTGCGCAAATCTATCTTAGAAAAATACTTTGCCCCTTTCAACTGATCAAATAGATCATCGATCCTGGGCAAAGGGTATTTATTCTTAATCGTTAACTTGTTCAACTCTCGATAGTCGATACAAAGCCTTAACGACCCATCCTTCTTCTTTACAAAAAACACTAGTGCTCCCCAAGGAGACACACTTGGTTGAATGTACTTCCTATTTAATAGTTCTTGTAATTGAACCATTAAATCCTTCATTTCGACTGGCGTCATTCGATATGGTGCCCTTGAAACTGGTGTTGTTCCCTGCAATAGATCAATTACAAACTCCACCTCCCTGTCTGGTAGAATACGCGATAACTCCTCCGAAAATACTTCCGCAAACTCTTGCACAATAGGTATCTGATCCAATGATATTCCCACTCTTTGGGTATCCACAACATGGCACAAATAACCTACACACCCTTTTCTCAACATCTTCCTAGCTTGTGTCATAGACAGGCAACAAGAGCGTCTCGGTGAATTACTACCGAAGAATATTACCTTGGTTTTCTTAGAAAGCCGAAGGTTTACACTTTTTATATGGCAATCTATAATCGCCTTATGGTTAACCAACCAATCCATACCAAGAATTACGTCGAATTCTTTTAGCCTTACCGGTACCAAATCTACCGATAACTTATTCCCTCTAATTTCTACGCAACTATCCTTATAAATATGTTCAATGGGGATTATCTCTTCATTTGCTACCTTAACGTCTAAAGGTATAGGTAACTTCTCCGGGATTAAACCTAATCGATTAGCAAATTCACATGCTATAAAGGAACAAGTAAAGCCCGAAAGTCAAATAGCACATAAGCATTTATCTCATTGACCGGAATGATACTGCTACCACATCCGTTGATGCAACCGCATCTTGAATAAATCATATTATACGACATCTGTTGAGGGTCTACCCACTGATGTTGTTGGTCCAGTAATGGCTAATTTACCACTACCTGAACTCTTATTCCCCTCTAAACCCTCCTTCGGGCAATTTCTTGCCATGTGGTCCATTGACCCACAGAAAAAACATCCCTAGTTCTTCTTAGGGTTAGGACAATTGGGTGACAAATGTCCCTCCTGCCCACAGTTGTAGCATACTACTTTCCCCTTTAAACAGACTCCAATGTGAGATTTTCCGCATATCTTACATGCTTCCGTCCTCCATTTGGGATCTCCCTGCTTTACCCCGGTATTTCCAGGGGTAAAACTCTTCCTCTTTGGCAAGTTGCCGCTTTCGCTAGCAACTTCAGCCTTATTACCTCCTTCTAACTTACTCTTAATCTTCCTCTCTTTCTGGTACTGAGACAAAGCCTCACCACCACCTTCAGCTATTATCGCCTTCTCCATAATGGTCTCGTAGGAAGCACTCTGGAAAATCGATATCCTACTACAGAGCCAGGGTTTTAAGCCCTGCTCAAATCTGCGCAACTTTCTTTCCTCTGTATCCACCTGATGTGGAGCAAATCTCGCCAATTCGTTAAACTTGGCAGCATACTGGGGAACTGTCATATCCCCCTGCTTAAATTCTAGGAACTTAATTTCCATTCTACCCTGCATGCTAGTAGGGAAATAGTTCTCAAAGAAAACCTTCTTAAATTGTTCCCACGTAACAGCCTCTGTCCTAGCCCCACCCTGGTGAGCTTCCCACCAGTAGTTGGCTTCCCCCTTCATCGTGTAAGTCGCAAAAGAATTCTTTTGCGCCTCACCTTCGTTTGTTATCACAAACGCCTTTTCAATCTCTCTAACCCATGTCTGGGCTTCTGGTGGATCCGTCATTCCTCGGAACTCGGGAGGACCCACACTTTTAAAGTCCTTAAAGGTAGTTGTTCTTCCTACCCCAGGAGCTACAAGAATCCCCCCCCCCCCACTTGGTTAAATGCATCCGTTAATAAATTAACGAACTCTTGCATAGGGTTGTTAGGACCCCCCTGATTTTCATTATGAGACTCGGCCTCTTGGTTCCGTTGTCAACTTCTTGGCGGCGTAATTCTGATTAATTAAATAAAGCTTCGTTATTATCTATTTAACTACTCGGTTATCATTCTAAATCAACAACAACCATTCATACCACAACAAGCATATTAAATAAAAACTTCATTATATAAATATGCTTTCATAGTCAAAACTATTTACATCATGTTCCATTAGACAAAAGCTATTACCTACTATCCCGCGATTGCCTTCTACAAAAATTGGGATTCACAAAAAGACTACCCTTAGTTATACAAAAGAGGGTTTTACATCACTACTTATATACAAAAAGATCTAGCGATCTACTAACACTGTCGAACGGCATTCCCATATTTTTGATTTTCCAGAGTCGACACTATATCTCGGCTTATGGTATGTCAAGTCTACCCGGACTCAATAGAATAACAAGCAATTTTTAGCTTGAAATCCTCATGAGCGCATTCATGGATGTATGACATCCTAGTTATTTTCTAGTCTTTCTCAACCAGTTTCTTTTGTAGCTCAAGGACCTCATCCTTATAATCACGAGCCTTATCAGTCATAAGCACTTCCACATCGTGCTCTAACTCAAAGTCTGCCTCTGCAGATTCTTTCGCCTCATATAAGGCAGATATTTCCTCAATCTGTGCCTCTACCACAGTGTGCAAATGCACATTCCTATCCAACACTGCCAGATACACTGCTCTAGTAGCATCTAGAGATGTTGGCTCCTGAGTAGGTAACACCATGTTAATCGATGTCGCCTCTATCTCCTCCTCCACATCTAGCATCTCGTTAAGGTATGATGCTAATCTCATGGTTTCCTCAGAGTATTCCTCCTCAGAGATGTACTCCTCAATGTCTGAGTCTTCTAGTACAACTATCGGTACCTCCGCCACTGGCATTGGTACAACCTCAACTTGGTTAACTGAGTCCTCACTTATCATTTCCACGTTTCTAAACATCAAGCTATCAGTTGACATCTATAAACACATAACACGTTGATTAATACATAATACACAATAATATAAGCACAAATCACATTTAATATCTTTAAGATTAATTTTCATCTTTTAATCCTTTCGATACTGAGTTATCTCAATATCTTTTTAAGTCAATGGACTTGAATTTCATTCCTCGGACTTTACCTTCCTTACGAGGTTATTAGCCTAAGGTTTTCCCCCCTTAAGTTTTATAATCTAAGCCTTTGATACCAACTTGTGACGCCCCCAAATTCGGGTATCTTCCAACCCGACAGATGGTGCTCCACTGTACTAACATCCATACAATCATTCCATTGAAATACAACAAAATGAAGGTAATTACTATCTTCTTATTACGATCAAAGTATAATCCTTCCCATGTTCATAAACCGGTTACATCATTCATTGTTCATAATGTATAATACATACAAACTTACTAAACTATTACACAATGCCTAAGCATCCATCTTAGTTTTAACCTTATATCTATTGGCATTCACAGTACGTTCATCTTTAACTGCAGTTATATAATTTACGCAAGGAGTGAGCATGACAGCTCAGCAAGTTTAATCAAGGATAGCAGGAATACCACATTCATGAATTATATAACAATTCCAACATAACTGAACAATAGTTATGAAGTATTATGAATCAATAATACTCTAACAGTTCATAACATCAATTCCCAAAGTATAGAATAGATTAGGAGTTCTGAACCAGTCAATAGACCATGAACATTCAATTTCAGTTTCCATATTTGAAAAGGAGTCAACAGCACTAAGGTCGTTCATCCGTATAACTTACGAGTACTTCTAGGTGATCAACCTATATTACTCTATGTTGATCAACACTCATTCATTAAACGTATTTACGTTTAATATTTTTGGCAAACCCGCGTGCCCATCGAATAATCGATTTAAAATACTTTTGTTTGTTTATAGACAAACCTTACCTTCACGTTCATACCAATTACTTGGCATAGGATAGCGTTAACATTCCTATATAGAATGATATGAATAATAATCAATCTATATATTACGAATAGTCTAGCCGAGTTAAAATCTGGCATCGACCCTTTCTTTAAAACAAGTCTTATAATTCAGTTCAACGAATCACATAAATCTTGGCTAACATTGAAGTTAGACAAGCTTTAAGAAAACTTGCCTTTCAGCATCTTCAAATAACTTACTCGACTGACCACAGCCTTTACAGAATCTACATGATATATTCACATAGCACACTGTAATTAGCCATCAAACAACTATTAACATTGTTCCTACAAGCTTCTTTCTCTTCTATGTCTTTGTTAACTTAATATCTTGATTAAAGTCAACATGACTTATTACCCTTTGTCTCGGTTTATCACTCAACTGACGTTTATTAACTGGACTCAAACATCGTTGATAAGGTACCAACTTCGCTCATCGTACATATCTTGTTAACATGCATTACATTCCTAGATTTTATACCATATACCTTAGTATAGGTAATATAGGATTAGTCTTAGTACATTCATTGAGTATATATACTCAACTTAGGTAGGTCTCGAAATAACTGAAGTTCAAAACCTAAGTTACTATCAAAAGCCCTGAACTCGCGCTGCGGCGCGACATCATAAGCATTCTAATGGCGCTACGGCCACACTCTCCAGAGGTTTGCGGACTTGGCATGCTATTGCACATGAGTCCATGAACAAACTCTCGTGCCATGGTATGAGTCTCCAAACCTTTTTATTTTTCCCCGGCCATAACTAGCGCTGCGGCATGGCTTTTTACACTACGTCTGGCGCCGCGGCGCCAGAACTTAGTACCAAATTCTCAGTAGTTTTAAAAATCTGTGTGAAATTCTCGGGGCCGTAACTTCTTTGTTATAAGCCCGATTTGGTCTGTTCAAAAGCCTACACATCATAAATGACATACCCTACGCGTTCATATAAGAATTCGACAATTCCGAATCCGTTAACACAGAATTCTCTATTAAGTTCATTTTATATACGTTCGGAAACGTTAATGAGCGTTCAACGCTCGTTTTCTTCGTTTTAAGTCGAAATCCGACGATTCTCGAACCCACAACTCTTAATCACCCCATCTCACGTGTTGACATTGAAAACCAACGTTTACAAGTCTCACAACAACTTTCGACTACCATTCCAAAATTCTATATTTTCGACGTTTAACGTCTATTTCCATAAAATTCGCCATAACTTCCTTACTAATGTTCTCTAAGCCAAATCATATGGAATACTCCATGGATTTCATATCTACCTCCTAACCAAACAAGAAGCATATACTAACGTATTGATGGAGTTCAATTGTTTATCAACAATCAATCTCAATTATCATTATTTTCATAGTTCAAAACTATATTAAACCTTATGATTCTTATAATCTCATGACTTATAGAGATTGAATCTATGGTAAGTCATCTTTAAATCCTTACTCAAGACATATACCACCCCTTCCATGATTCTCTAAAATGAAAGAAAATCTAAAAGAGATGTAGATGAAAGGTAAGGATTATACCTTAAGAACTCTTAGTTTTCTTTCTTGTAAATCTCTAAGATCAAGCTTCCAAAGTGTATATTTTGCAAGTATAGCTCTCTTTCTCTCCCAAATAATCTAGGTTGGCAAGTTGAAAACTCCCAAATGAATCAACCTAGCTTTCTATTTATAGAAAACTAGAATGGAGGGCAATTTGGACTATAAACCACCACCTCCTTACTATTCATGTGTGGTCACCAAGTAAAACACTTGGTGACCAAGCCTTATGCTTGGCTTCCACACCAAGGTGGCCGACCCACTACCCCATGTGACATCCCATGGGTTGCCCCATGGGTTTTACCCATTCGGTGACCCACCGGTTCGACCCACAGTTCGGTTTTAATGAATTAGGCTTAACTAAATTAACATTGGGCCTTGGTCATTCAAATGATTGGATTAATTAATAATCCAACTCAAATGAATTAGTCATTAAGTCTTAACTAAATTCTATAATACGAATTGTATCACATACACGATAATTCACGTATTATCTCAGATACTACTAAATGCATAATAATCATATTATATCAGATTTACTCAACGAATTATACATAGATACTAAATAGTAGCACCAAAAGTATAACACGCGAATTAACCCTAACGCCATTCCTTCTATGCATATTATTTCCTTCTCGGAAATCAATATACTCAACCCTTAGGTTTTAAGTCCGCAGGCGAAAACTGCATTTGCCATAAATGAAATATTATCAGATATTCCATCTTATCATGATATTCTATCATTACGCGTTTCTCGGAATTTCAAAATAATTTCCCGAACATAAATGGATGAATAGTATTTTTACGAAAATTTCTCGAAAAATAATTATTTTTGTCTTGGAAATTCCAAACAATTATTTCTAACACGTAGTCAGAATACTAACCACGTTGACACATTCTAGGTCATAGAATGACCTTCACATAGTTTACTCACAAAGAAATCAATTAAATTCGTTTAATTTACGTAATCTAAAAAAAATTTAGTTGTCATAAAAATCTGATTTTCTCGGGCGTTACATCTATAATTGCTCTTGTGAGTCTTAGTGAATTGGTGAAAATAAAAGAAGAATGAGATTCTATTTATAGAAAAATATAGTTTCAATAATTGTATGTTTTGGGGCTCGAAATATTATAGTATAATATCTTCATCTTTTCCTCCATGTTAATTTAGTCCTACAAGAATTATCAAACATGCACCACCTCCCCTAATTGTACATCATGTGAATCAATAGTTCAGTCATGTGAATCAATAGTTCTGTACATATGAAAAAAATAGTTACAGTATAATACCTTCATCTATACCTCCATTTTTAATTTAGTCATGCAAGTATTATCAATCTTGCACCACCTCCCCTAATAGTACATACATGTGAATCAATAGTACATACATGTGAACAAAGAGTTATAAATATGTGAATTAATTAATTGCTCATTTATCCGATTAATTACCCGATTGGTCAATATAACCTTATCGAAATAAATGTCGATTTCCACTAACATTAATAATCCCAACACAATGGAAATATTAATTTCATCTTTAATCAACATGAACTTATTCATCATTAATATTATAACTCACAATATTTAACAATCAGATCATTCCCTAGGAAAGAAGGGGCTTTCCGATGAGGATTTCTCCTTATTGGCGCGCAATTAGGTGACTGAACCTCTCCTCGACAAAACATTCTAGACATCGTCAATATTGCAAATAATAAAATGAATAACTTTGTCGTCTCAATTATTCATTTAATAATAATAAATATTATTAAGATGATACTGTGACAATAATTGAATCAATAATATGAGAGATATTATGCAATAATTACTGTGACGCCCCCAAAATAATTATACATTACC
This sequence comes from Panax quinquefolius, assembly GCA_020205615.1. NCBI lineage: Eukaryota > Viridiplantae > Streptophyta > Magnoliopsida > Apiales > Araliaceae > Panax > Panax quinquefolius. Next base: position 72,752,737 of record CM035169.1, on the reverse strand, counting down.
CATCTTGAGTCGCCAAATACATGGTACAGAAATCAAATACAAACTTCTTTAATACAACTGTCGTATAAAAATACGACAAAACATAGCTGAGTTTTTAAACGAATATTGTCTTCTAGACAATATCCACACTCAATGAAGTCCTCATTACAATTATTATCACCCTATTTCATAGAATAGTGAGGACTACTAAAGCCACTTATCCTGGACCATCACTCCATTTTCCGACTCGTTCTAGCTATATTCTCATTTCCTGAAGAGAACAGTGAAAGAAAAGGGTGAGCTCAACTAGCCCAGTAATAAATATTATGACTAAGATAATGCAGAATAAATTATCCTTAGCCTTCAACAGTATAACAACTAATAGAATATAATAGGTAACAAGTTTTAGATCAACAACTGCAGCGGAACAAGCAATCCATTTGAAGAGTTATGTAGAGCATGATATCTACTATCTTCTATGATTTAAAAAGTTTTTCATCAACTTTATCGCTGAGACCCAACTTAATAAATAAACCACATCATCAAATCATCCATGCACTACGGGCCAAGGATATTCATGTAATCATCAATGGTCATGACTATACCGAATAATCCCGGGTCATAATCATACCAATAACTGTCCATCAATGCACTACGGGCCAATGAGAACTTTTACCACATCATTTATAATATTACGGGTCATGATTATACTGAATGATCCCTGGTCATAATCATACCAATCAATAGTCCATCTATGCACGTAAGCCAAAGATATTCATCACAATATAAGCATGAGGATGATGACAATAATATAAGAATTAATCAAACGAAATCAAGGATAAATATTAACGACTTTAAATTTGTCCAGAGTTTAAAAAAAATCCAAATTGTCAACAATATGATACTGCTTTTTGGAGTAAAATTCAAGAATAATATTCACGTATCAAAAATAATTTAGACAGAAAAGAAATATATCTTCCGGGTGAATAGTACCTGTGACGAACGAGATTTTATAATTTAATTTTAATATTTATTGAATTAAATAAATATTGTTCAAGGATTTAATTATTGGATTAAATAATTAATTGATGAAATTGTGGTAGATTAATTTAATTATATGTGGAGAATTTTTATTATTCAAATTATGTGATCTTATTGAATTAATGAAATATTTAATAAGCATAATGTTATTTTATTTAATTTAATAATTAATTAGAGAATTAATAATTTGACAAAATTAATAAATGAGAAATTTAATTTTGTAACTATGTGAGTTAATGAAAAATTATTATATTTATTTAATTAAAGTAAATAAGATATTTGATTATTTTATAAAGGGGTGTGACACTATTAAACTATAGTATAAGATAATCATTAAATTAAATGGTTTTGGAACCTATTATTGCCAGCCAAACGAGGCCCTAAGAGAAGTTAGTAGAAGTTAACCCATGATGGGTTAACTAACCTCCACAACGCGTCAGTTTTATTTTTCAAAGTCTGGAACAAAGCAATCACAGAGAGAAAATTGAGAGTTGTTTGAATTAAGAAGTGTCTGAGAAAGGAGAAAGGATCATCCCTACTAACCTACACTCTATGCTTTGGGTAATTTCTCCAACCCAATTTTATATACGTTGTTTAAGTTTTTCAAGAAAATGGCTTTCAAGTTCTATATAATATCTGTAATTGGAAAAAAGAGTAAAGATTTTGTGTTATTATGTTAAGTATAACATGTTTTACTATATATCGTATAATTCCATATCATCAGTTTCATACAAATATATGTCGTAGATTGTTTCTAAATTACAAAGTATGAAAATATAGCCATATGGCCTTACATACCAAATTTAACATGATAATCATAAGTTGTATTATAAATTTACACATATATGTGTTAATTTATCAACGTACTATGTTTTTTAGTATGTTGTATGAACCATAACATCAGTTTCATAAAATATATGTAGTAGATTGTTTATTTAAAAATACAGAGTATGAAAATATGGCCATATGGCCTTACGTGCCAAATTTGATACGTCAATCATATATTATATCATAAATTTATACTTGTATACAATTATACATGTTAAAACGAAGGAATCAAACTTTAAATGAATAGATTCGGTGTTATAATAAACCCGTAGTGTTGATTTTCATGTTTTGTATTCAAAACTTTCAAAAATATCAAGAACAGTAAATTATATTTTTGATTCTGCAAATTATGTGTTATAACATGTTAAAATCATGCTAGAAGGGTGGAGTAGTAAGTATATGTGTATTACAGTGTTTGGGTATGGCTAATTTCGTGTAAGAATAAATTAATTGAAGGTGCTGGCAATGTTCTGCAATTTTTCACGAATTGCAGAAGCTATCGTTCGGTTCGCCACATGCATGCGCCGCCGCCATCCCATGCCTTAAGGTTCATATTCATAGTCACACCGCATCGCAATACTAAAGGTCGAAACAGAAGCACCACCGCAGCCAAGCAACGCCGAGAACACACATAAAAGTGGAGCCATAGCGCCACTCTGTAGAATGGCCAGAAATGAAATTTTCTAGTTGTCCAAGTTTAGAAATGTGATAGTAACCCAATCTAATGAACATAAAAATATGTTAGACGTATAATGAGATGTTAAAATATATTCTTAACATGTCAATAACGCATTCACGTGTGGGTTGAATTATTAATTTATTGTTCGTGAAGTGTAAATTATGTGACAATAAGTGTAGTAATTTGACTAAGTATAGTTATAACCAGAAGTTATACAAAACAATAAACTTGTGATGACTAGTTACGTTATCATTGACTGGTATTGTGAATGAAATGATATTTAGGATTAAATCAAGGAACGTGTATAATTAACGTGTAATCTACGCACAAGGCAAGTTTCCTAACCCTACTTGTTATCATTATTCATGTTTATAAATTACCTCGAGCAAATTCTCGTTACTATTAATCAAGTTCAATTTGTTATATTAAAGATTATTTATCTTTTCAAAGTATGATTCTGTTATACAATACTTATTTTATTGTATACCTCTTGAGATTGTTATTCAATTTAAATATAATTTATTGTTGAACCTTGTTAGACTAGTGAACCCTTATTGATTCGACTAGTCCATAGTTGATGAACGTTCTAAATTTTAGAACCCTTATTGATTTATCCAAACCAAACTTCCTTTGGTGCGGACTCTAATGTAAACCTGAGACGAATAACCCTGTATAGGGATTTCTTATGTGTTAGCGCTAAGATATTGTGCACAGTATGGTACAAAGGGCTAATCCCCCTAAGTACGAGTAGAAGAGTCCATAGTCTTACGACTGTTAAAGGTTTCAAGTATAACCCTTGATAACCTAGGATATAGTTTAAGGTCTTATGATCCTCAGAAGTCTTTTGATTCTTGTTATTCATTCTTGATTCAAAAGTTTATTTTTATTCCAGAAGTCTTTGATTCACTCGCATGTTATTATATTTTGTTATTTCATTTTATACTTGTGGGCAATCGTGTTCACTCCTGCGTAATAATAACATTGCAGTTAAGAACGACAGGTACGACGAGCCTTCTACTAGCAAAGGCAAGGGCAAGATTAACAAGTGATGAAGACTTGCTATTTTATGTGATGATGTATTTCTGTTTTAGACTTATGTTAATGATGTGTAAGATGATTAATTGTTTATGTTTCCGCAGTTAAGATTTAAGGTTAGTATGACCTGGGATTTTGTATTTTTATGATGTAACTCCTTAAGAAGAGGATTTATTTCTATCTATTAAAGCTTTTATTTAGTATGGGTAGATAGACATATGATGTTTGTATAGTGAACACCAAATCATGTTGGAATTTAAGTACCCGGATTTGAAGGTGTCACAGTACCCCGTGAATAGTACCATATGAATAGTACTTCGGGAATAGTACCTCGTAAATAGTACCACGGCATGAAAAGTGCCCTAAATACCCGAATGAATACTATTCTAGTGAATAGTAACTGGGTGAATAGTAACCCGTGAATAGTAACTTATGAATAGTACTCCAACACGAAAAGTGCCCTGAATACCCGAGTGAATAATATTCTAGTGAATAGTAACCGGGTAAATAGTAACTGGTGAATAGTAACTCATGAATTGTATTCCGGCATTAAAAGATCAATAATTATCAAGAAAGCTCAAAATAATATTTTCATAAAAAGATACTGGATGAAACACAAATAATAAGGATATTCTACTAATTTCATGGAATATAGAAGCAATACTTCAACAAAATGAGTGTAGAACTAGGGATACGAAACGAAATAATATTACTTATATACTACAGAGTATGGAAGAAAATATTATTCCTATGAATACTGAACAAAATAATATCCCTTACGAATACAACAAAATAATACCCCTTACCTCAAAAGAAGACTGGATACTGGAATAGTAAAGTAGAAAATTTCGCTTCTTCTTTCTCTCTATAGCTTCTCTCTCTATAATTGCTCTTGTGAGTCTTAGTGAATTGGTGAGAATGAAGGAAGCATGAGCTTCTATTTATAGGAAAATATAGTTTTGATATTTGCACGTTTTGGGGCTCGAAATATTACAGTATAATACCTTCATCCTTTCCTTCATTTTTAATTTAGTCCTGCAAGTATTATCAAACTTGCACAACCTCCCCTAATAGTACATCATGTGAATCAATAGTACAATCATGTAAATCAATAGTTTTATACATGTGAAAAAATTAATTACAGTATAGTACCTTCATCTATACCTCCACTTTTAATTTAGTCATACAAGTATTATCAATCTTGTACCACCTCCCCTAATAATACATGCATGTGAATCAATAGTACACACATTTTAACAAATAGTTATAGGCATGTGAATTAATAGCAATTAATTGCTTATTTATTCGATTAATTACCTGGTTGGTCAATATAACAACCAGACATCAATTATTATCGAAATAAATGTCGATTTCCACTAATTCTAATAATCACAACACAATGGAACTATCAAATTAATCAACACGGACTAATTCATCATTAATATTATAACTCACAATATTTAAGAACCAGGTCGTTCCCAGGAAAGAGGGAGGTTTTTGATAAGGATTTCTCCCTATTGGCGCGCAATTAAGTGACCAAACATCTCCTTGATAGAACTTTCTAGACATTGTCAATATTGCAAATAATAATATGAATAACTTTGTCGTCTCAATTATTGATTTAATAATAATAAATATTATGCAGATGATACTGTGACAATAATTGAGTATAACTGAGTGACTTATCACGTAAGCTTCAATAATCAATAATGTGTGCTACTATGTAACCACACGTATTACTATACTTTTACTACCAGGTAGTGTTAGGTTTTCGTGAAAATCAAAGTAGCAATCAAATTGCAAAATATAGCGGAAGCGAGATAAATTCAGATTTTAAAATTTTTCACAAACCAATTACCCGGATCACAAACCAATAACTGAGTGACTTATCACGTAAGCTTCAATAATCAATAATGTGTGCTACTATGTAACCACACGACATTATACTTTTTACTACAGGTAGTGTTAGGTTTTCGTGAAAATCAAAGTAGCAATCAAATTGCAAAATATAGCTAAGTTTAGATAAAATCGATTTTAAAATTTTCACAAACCAATTATCGGATCATCCTTTATGCATATTATTAATTAAACGAAGAATAAGAAATTATGAAATCATACCCCAGAGAAACGAGCTTCCTCAGTACGAAGTTCACCTCCTACTTCTCCGCGATCTCCTGAATCTCTCGGGTAGATTCCTTCCTTCGATCAATGTAAGCCACCCAAGTGTGTGGCCTCTATAGTGATCCACCAAGGAAGAGGAATTTTTCAAGAAGAAGAAGGATTGGCTTAAACCCTAGTTTTTCCTATCCGAATAAGAAAAGGTGTACTCTCCAAATTTGAATTACGATATTTCATATCTAATATAAGACTCCTCTTATAAAGATATTATATAACCCTATTTTAATTAAAATAAGGTATTATTTATTTAATTAAACTCTTTTAATTAAATGGGCTCCCTAATCCTATTAGGGATAATTAGTTAAACTCCTTTAACTAATTTTCTTTCCTAATCTAATTAGGAATAAATGAGAGTACTAATATTAAATTAATTCCTAAACCTTTTAGAAATTAAAATAATAATAATTATAATAATATTAATAAGACTCCTCTTATTAATTTATATTTAATATTTCTAAAATATTAAATAATAATATTAAGCTATTTAATTTATTCTATCACCATAGATTAAATTAAATATACTTAACATATTATTACAATTATGCCATTAACTTCTTAAATAATTATTCTTCCTTTTATGGTGTGACCCTTTAGGTTCTCCATATTAAAAGGTTGTGAATAAATCAATTAGAACAATTCTAATCTCATTTAAATAAATAAATTAAACAAATAATTTATTTAAATAAATAATATTTATTCTACAATAGGATAAGCCTCCCTAACATCAACGACTTTCCAGATAATATAGATTTCAACATTAATCATAAAAGAACCTTTGAGTAAATAGTTACCGTATAATTCAATCCTTCCACCATACTATGTCCCAATTAAATATAAGACATGAAATTACATCGTCAAGTCTTATTTTATTTAATTATATGTATTTTCGATTCCTAAATGAATAACTCCCAATGAATGCAAATTAGAAACTACTTTCTAATTTCATTCCACCTCGCCAAGGATTCTCGGGTTGTCATTTATCGAATCACATAGGACATTTCTCCTTTTACTAGAAGTGGTAGATTCTTTATCGATCATTCATTATCTTCATATATAACTTATTACACCCAAGCATACCCTTTGATATACTCTAAGAGTCTTAAGGAATAAGTCAAAGTGTAATTCATTATATATAAGATACTATGATGATCTCAAGTCTAAGGATCATTCACTACTACTATCACTACAGAATTCCTATCGATGGTAAGTAAAACTCCATTAGGTATTCCTTAGCGAAGTCACGCTCAGGTGAACTTATTCTCTAATAAGCACCTACATACTTGCTTTAGTGTCTCCACACAAATGATCATGAGACCAATCATCCTCATCCAACGAAAGCAAGTTAACGATGTACCAATCTATCCGGATTCACTAATCCCCATTAAGTAATCCAATGATTGGGAACTATTTTAGTTTTAAGCTTTCTAAGAATTTAGATCTCATTAGAATGATCATCATCATTATTCTAAAAGCGTTGCTTAAAACTATGGGTTTATCACATATTATTAAAACAAAGACCATGTAGATAATAAATGCCTTTAATAAATAATTTTTTATTAATAAATGAATAAGATTGATTACACAAGATATGCTTTATCATCATACATGATTATGGCTTCAGATGCATAATACTTTCAATCTCCCACTTGCACTAAAGCCAATCGCCGTGGTATCTCATACCCATCTTCTCTAAGTGACGATCAAACCTTTGTTGTGTTAACGCTTTAGTAAATGGATCTACAATATTGTCTTGAGAGTCCACACGCCCAGGTGACGCTCCTCTTTCAATGATCTCTCGATCAAATGAAATCGCCGCAACACGTGTTTGGATTTCGATGAGACTGGGTTCCTTAGCTCATGAATACTCAAAGATGTTGTCACGTATCAAAGGCACTTTGGTCCTTTAATGCTAGGAACCACACCAAATTCTAGAATGAACTTCTTCATCCAAACAGCTTCCTTTGCAGCCTTCTTCACTTGTAGCTATGTATCGCATCACATCGAATCAAGAATCGTTTTGTCGCTTTGGAACTTTTCCAACTCATCGCGCCCACCGCTTAAGGTAAACACATACCTCAAACGGATTTATCATTATCTTGGTCTGCTTTGAAAACTTGAGTCGTGAAGCCCTCTAGTTTTAATTCGCACTCCACCGTAGACAAGAAATACATCCTTAGTTCTTCTTAAGTACTTTAGGATATTTTTCATCGCCTTCCAAAGGTGTTCTTCTCCGGATTCGATCGATATCTCGCTTGTTACACTAAGTGCATGAGCGACATCCGGTCTAGTACATATCATACCAGTACATGATAGATCCTATTGTCAAGCATAAGGAATCTTACTCATGCGGTTTCTCTCCTCAGTGTCTTTGGGGCTTGTTTCTCGAGATGTATTCCATGGCTCATCTAAGATGAGACCTCTTTTGGAATCTTCCATGCTAAACCTTTTAGCATCATGTCAATGTATCGTTCCTTGGGATAAGCCTACATCCTATTAGATCTATCTCTATAGATCTTTATCCCCAAAATATAGGATGCTTCTCCCAAGTCCTTCATGGAGAAGTGTTTAGATAACTTGATTTTAATTGTTTCATAAAGATAGGAATATCATTCCCTATCGGTAATATATCATCAACATATAATACAAGGAATGAAATAAAGCGCCCCACTAACCTTCTTGTACACACATGGTTCATCCTCATTTTTGATAAAATCAAACTTTTGATTGTCTCATCAAAACGGATGTTGCACCTACGAGAAGCTTGCTTTAATCCATAAATGGATCGTCAGAAGCTTACAGACTTGATTTGTTCCAACCTTTGAAACAAATCCCTCCGTTGTGTCATATACACATCCTCCTCAAGTTTCCCATTGAGGAAGGCCGTTTTCACGCCCATCCGCTAGATTTCAGAGTCATGGTAAGTCGCAATCGCAAGCAAAATCCGAATGGACTTGAGCATTGCTCTATCGTGAGAAGGTTTCGTCATAGTCAACTCCTTGTCTTTGTTTGAAACCTTTTGCAACCAACAAAGCTTTATAGGTCTCTACCTTGCCATATGCTCCAAATCTTTCTTTTAAAGACCCATTTACACCCAATAAAGCTTAATGCCTTTAGGTGGTGAGACCAAAGTCCATACTTGGTTCTCATACATGGAGTCCATCTTGATTTCATGGCTTCTTGCTATTTCTCCGAGTCTTTACTACTCATAGCCTGCTCATAATTCAATGGATCATCATCATCTATGATGCATTACCTCATTGTCATCTTCTATGACAAGTCCATACCGTCTCTGTATCTTTGGTACTCTTCCGCATTTACGAATAGGTGTGGTATGTATGAATCTCTACTTGGTTAGGTACCTCACTTTGATCTCGTAGTATTTTTTGTTCTTGAACTTCTTCAAGATATATCTTACTCCCACTAACCCCTTCAAGGATAAACTCCTTTTCCAAGAAGGCAAAGATGTTTTCGCAACAAACACCTTTTGATCGGTTGGATGATAGAAATAATACCCGATGTTTCTTTTAGGTATCCCACAAATCTACATTTGTCGATCTAGTCTGCAGCCTTATCGTTTTCAAACTTTTTGACATAAGTCGGACAACCCCAAGTCTTAACATGCTTAAGATTTGGTTTCTCCCCATCCATAACTCATATGGGGTCTTGGGGACTGATTTTGTAGGTACCTTGTTAAGTAGGTATGCAAAATGATTCTAGGGCATATCCCCGTATGAAACCGGAAGGTCAGTAAAACTCATCATAGATCGAACCATGTCCAACAATGTTCGATTTCTCCTTTCAGATACACCATTCATCCGTGGCGTCCCCCGGTGGAGTCCATTGTGAGATTATACCATTTTCTTTGAGACAATTGAGAAACTCACCACTTAAGTATTCTCCTCCTCGATCGATCAAGAATCTTAATACTCTTACCGCTTTGCTTCTCAACTTCACTTCAACTCTTTGAACTTTTCAAATGATTCAAATTTGTATTTCATTAAATACACATATCCAAATCTTGAGTGGTCATCGTTGAATGTAATAAAATAAGAATACCCTCCTCGTATGGTCGTTGTCATAGGTCCACATACATCCGTGTGTACCAACGCTAACAACTCAGAACTCTTTCTCCTTTTCCACTAAAAGGAGACTTAGTCATTTTACCCATGAGACAAGATTCACTGTGTTGGATATGATTCATAATCGATAGCTCTAGGAGCCCATCTTTTATGCAACTTGGATAATCTTGTTTCATTAATATGACCGAGTCTACAAAGTACGCATGAAGGTATAATTAACATCATCTCTTTTCCTTTTATTAGTTTGTTCAATTTGAAATATATTTTCATGCAAGTCAAGTATATAAAGTCCATTTCGCAAATTACCAACACCATATAAAACATTATCATTATAAATAGAACAACCGTTGTTCTTTATTATAATATTAAAACCATCCATATCCAATACTGGAGATAGAAATAATGTTTCTAATGATATTTGGAACAAAATAACAATTATTTAAATTAATGAACTTGCAGTAGAAAGTGAGTGCTAAACAATAAGTCCTTACAAACTAATGCAAAGAACCTTTGCTCCATTTCCCACTCGTAGATTTAACCTCATCCTTGCTTTCGACTTTCTACTTCGACCGGTCCCTCGATATTATTACATATGTGAGAACCACATCCCAGATCCAATACCCAAGTAGAAGATCGACTTTCGTAAAAATTAATTTCAATCATAAACAAACCTCGATTAGGATTCAAGCTTCTCCAAGCTTCTTTCGCTTTTGTTTCGCAAGATAATCCTTGCAGTTCCTCTTCCAAAGATGACCCGGCTTTATTGCAATGGAAGCAAATTCCTTTGCTAATCGGATCAGTTTCTTTTGATCCTTCACTTTCACCTTTCCCTTAGCTTCTTGGATTTCTTCCTTCGGAAGATACCTGGGCCTCTTCCTTTCTTGGAAGAATCATCCACCAAGAAGACATGGTTCTTCTTGGATGGGAAGTGACCTTCAGCAGCTTTTCAACATGTTAAGTAATTCGTGCAAGTCGACATCCAACTTATTCATGTGAAAATTCACAACAAATTGTGAGAAGGTGTCTGGGAGTGATCTGCAAGACTAAATCTCGACTCAACTCCCCATCCACGACGAACCCAAGTCGCCCAAGACGCTCAATCGATTGATCATCTTTAGGACACGAGTCTCAACTAAAGCGTTTCTCATCATCCGAGATCGGAAGAGCTCCTTAGATATTTCATATCTAGCAAATTCCTACTTTGCTCACCATACAACTCTCCAAGGTGCAAGAAGATAAAGAGAGCATCCATGTTTTCATGTCGACGTCAAGCTCGTTACTTTCATGGATGCGAGCATGATGTATATTGAGCCACACAGATGCATCATCTTGCCACTCGCTTAAAAGTAGCAATCTCTTCCTCAGAGGTCGCCTCTCGCAACTTTTTGCAGTATGCGGGCAAATTTAGGACATAAGAAATCTTTTCAAAGAAGGAGAACAATTCTCAGATTCCTTAACCAAATTCAGTAGTAGTTGATCCTGGCCACGTTTGTTATAAGATCAAGTATGCTTCGCAGATGAAATTAGTGAATGTGACATTTTCAAAATTTCGCATGTAAAAAGACAATATTTTAGCAAACATTCATTTATTAATTACCAAAATAAATTAGGTCTTATTTTATATTGGTATCTCCCACTATCTTCTTCAAACTATATTACCTCACGTATATATAGTTAAGCAAAATCTAATTAAAGTTTTTGCTAGTGAGAATAAGGATCCCATTTCAAATATATATAGCCTTGTGGTGACACAACAAACTATATATAAATAAATAGGTAGACAACTCCTTGTCAATTACATCAACACGTAACTCCTTATGTTTTGCCTCTTGGATTATTTTGATCAAGTGGTGGCACATCCGAATCAAAATTATCTAAGTTAAGTCCAACCTAGCACTTCCATATATTCAAAAGAAAAATATCGCCTTGTGGTGACACAACAAAACAATATTGTTCAATTTTCTTTATAAGCATCAAATGTGATAATTAACATCTTAAATACTTAATACTTGCCTTGTGGTGACACAACAAACTCATATTAAATATTTAATACTCTATTAATTTTATCATGCTAGAAGGCGACGCTCGATATTCTAAATATCTTTGAACGCTTAAGACTTAATAAAAAACTTTGAGGATTTGTTATTATTTGTCTCATCTTGTTTAGCGCGCATGCAAATATATATATATAAATACGGCATTATATTATTAAACATGCGAAGCATGTTTGCATAATATATAATATATATACTACTAGCATGCACATATAGAATACTATATTCTACCGGATTGATTATGGACTTTTATTCTAGTTTCGTCTCACTAGAGCCACCAAGTGAACCAAAAGGTCAAACCCTAGGTGCAAAGAATAAACATTTAAATATAACTATTACATTTAAACCCTGCTCCATTACAAACGCGGGTCTTCAAGCGCTCCTTGATCTTTGTCTTCGGTTCTTCTAAAAAATTCTAACTAATCCTATTACATTAAACTATTTAATTTAAATAGAAACCTTGATCGTAAAAATAAGGAAGTACACATAGAGAGAGATAGAATTTACATCAAGAAGAAAACCGTAAAAGACGAGGTACGCAGTAACCCCATTTAATAAAACCCATTCATTCAAACATCCAACTAAAATAAATCCAATCATATTGGTCAATTGTCCATAATCAATCCCATTTATTATCATACATATCATCATATGTATCAATAAATTAAATCATTCCATATATATATGAGTATCATTTAATGGGCAATTTTATGTTGCATGAAATCCAATTTCAAGATTAAAATAAACTCTTTTATTTTAATTATAAAATTATTAAAATTATATATATATATATATATATAACAATTATATATATATATATATATATAATAAAATCCTACTCTTTCAAAAAGAATGGTAATGGGAATTCGCTAGCTAATTCTCGATTCTCATTAACTTAAAATTATTCCGTGGACCAAACGAAGTTAATGCCACGTGAATTAATTTGTTGTTCCTTTCAGATTAGCATGTGCCTTGTTATTATATATATATATATATATATATATATATATATATATATATATATATATATATATATTCCCATGTATACCATGTTAATGAATGTGACTGCTTTTCTTTATCATATATAGTAAATCCTGTTGCTTAATCAAAAAGAAGTTGATTCCTTGTTTTAAAAAAAAAAAATTTTGTTTAAAACAAACAAGAAACCACCAGGACTTAAGTGGATAGCAGGTCACGGAAGTGGATAGCAGGTCACGGTTTTTGTTTTTTTTTTTTTTTCATAAAATAATAATTTTATGCAACAAATTATGCCCAATAAATTATTCAAAATACATACCCATACATATGTGGAATCAAAATAATTAATAATTCGCATAAAGTTTAGCTCTGATACCACTGTTAGGTTTTCGTGAAAATCAAAGTAGTAATCAAATTACAAAATATAATGAGTTTAGATAAAATCGATTTTAAAATTTTTCACAAACCAATTACGGATCATCCTTTATGCATATTATTAATTAAACGAAGAATAAAAATTATGAAATCATACCCTTTGTAAACGAGCTTCCTCAGTACGAAGTTCACCTCCCATTCGCATGATCTCCTCAATCTCGGGTAGATTCCTTCCTTCGATCAATGTAAGCCACCCAAGTGTGTGGCCTCTATAGTGATCCACCAAGGAAGAGGAATTTTTCAAGAAGAAGGATTGGCTTAAACCCTAGTTTTTCCTATCCGAATAAGAAAAAGGTGTACTTCCAAATCTTGGAATTACGATATTTCATATCTAATATAAGACTCATCTTATAAAGATATTATATAACCCTATTTTAATTAAAATAAGGTATTATTTATTTAAGTAAACTCTTTTAATTAAATGGGCTCCCTAATCCTATTAGGGATAATTAGTTAAACTCGTTTAACTAATTTTCTTTCCTAATCCAATTAGGAATAAATGAGAGTACTAATATTAAATTAATTCCTAAACCTTTTAGAAATTAAAATAATAATAATTATAATAATATTAATAAGACTCCTCTTATTAATTTATATTTAATATTTCTAAAATATTAAATAATAAATATTAAGCTATTTAATTTATTTTATCACCATAGATTAAATTAAATATACTTAACATATTATTACAATTATGCCATTAACTTCTTAAATAATTATTCTTCCTTTTATGGTGTGACCCTTTAGGTTCTCCATATTAAACCGGTTGTGAATAAATCAATTAGAACAATTCTAATCTCATTTAAATAAATAAATTAAACAAATAATTTATTTAAATAAATAATATTTATTCTACAATAGGGATAAGCCTCTCTAGCGATCAACGACTTTCCAGATAATATAGATTTCAACATTAATCATAAAAGAACCTTTGAGTAAATAGTTACCGTACAATTCAATCCTTCCACCATACTATGTCCCAATTAAATATAAGACATGGAATTACTGTCAAGTCTTATTTTATTTAATTATATGTATTTCGATTCCTAAATGAACAACTCCTAATGAATGCAAATTAGAAACTACTTTCTAATTTCATTCCACCTTCGCCAAGGATTCACGGGTTGTCATTTATCGAATCACATAGGACATTTCTCCTTTTACTAAAAGTGGTAGATTCTTTATTGATCATTCATTATCTTCATATATAACTTATTACACCCAAGCATACCCTTTGATATACTCTAAGAGTCTTAAGGAATAAGTCAAAGTGTAATTCATTATATATAAGATACTATGATGATCTCAAGTCTAAGGATCATTTGTACTACTATCACTACAGAATTCCTATCGACGATGTGTAAGTAAAACTCCATTAGGTATTCCTTAGCGAGTCACGCTCAAATGAACTTATTCTCTAATAAGCACCTACATACTTGCTTTAGTGTCTCCACACAAATGATCATGAGACCAATCATCCTCATCCAATGAGCAAGCAACGTATGTACCAATCTATCCGGATTCACTAATCCCCTATTTAGTAATCCAATGATTGGGAACTATTTTAGTTTTAAGCTTTCTAAGAATTTAGATCTCATTAGAATGATCATCATCATTATTCTAAAAGCGTTGCTTAAAACTATGGGTTTATCACATATTATTAAAACAGCACCATGTAGATAATAAATGCCTTTAATAAATAATTCTTTTATTAATAAATGAATAAGATTGATTACACAGTGTATGCTTTATCATCATACATGATTGGCTTGTATGCATAATACTTTCAGGTAGTTCAACAGTTTTAACGGTAAAACTTTCGCTGTTATTATTAAAAATATTTCTATCATTTTCTAACTACGACAATACTTTCGTTGTGGGGTCCACCAATGATTGTACCGTCGTACAAATATTCCCTATTAAAACGAATATTCCTAGACCAATCGAATATTTTATAACAAATTGCTTACTTTGCAAAATTTTCAAATATCACCATTAAATTTAAACTTTATCAATTTAACCATTTACTAAATAAAATACTAATTATAAGAAAATTGAATACTTTTATTTCATAAAATTCGGGGTCTTACAATCTCCCATCCTTATGAAATTTCTCCCTCGAAATTTATTTACATACCTAGTATGTCGAAGAGATGAGGATACCTCGTCAAATTCTAACTCTTGAGGTATAACCTTTGAGGGTAGAATATATTTGTTAGTTCCTAGTTGGCACAAAAGTTATCTAGAAGGGGGGGGGGGAGGTGAATAGATATTTAAAAATTCTTTTCGTTTTAAACTGTTCTTTAATGATGATTAAAACTTAGTGGAATTTATGTTTGTTTTAATCTTCTTTACAAAGCAGTGGAGTTATGAGAGTGAGGAAGTTATAGCAGTTGTGGTAGATATAGCAGTTATAGTATGAATATAAAAGACATAGTCGTTTTTAAGTGGTTTAGAGCACTTAAAACTCCTTGTTCACTCTTCTACTCAACGAGTAGGATATCCACTAAGGATGTCTTTTACTACTTCTGAATCACACAGATTCCTTCTAGACCAGCAGTCTAGGAACTTCTTAGTTCACTCTTGAACTCTTCAAGTCCAACAAACTTGGCTTTCTTATAGTTCACTATGAACTCTTCAAGTCTAGCAGACTTGGTACTCTTCTTTAGTTGGTTGATAATGTTGAGTTCTTGATGGTTGCTACTCAGTTGCTGTGTAAGAACTTGTTCGTAAGAACTGAGTAGCTGAGCAAGTTTTGCAAATTCTCAGATCGTAGAGTTGAGCTTGAGAGTTGTTCACGTTATTTGTTCAATGCTTGTTTAGTTCTCTCTCATCTGTCTGATCTGCATATATGTGATCTTAAAAACTATCCATTGGATCCATCCGTTGAGGCATTAAATGCATTTGACTTTTCTAATCTTTGATGAAGACATTTCTGTACATCTTCTGAAACTGCATTTTGGCCCACTGACACAGCAGACTGCTTTCTCACCTAACACCTGAAAAAGTGTTTTGCCCCCTTACCGATGGTACTTTCCTTAGCTTCTTCAATACACTTCTTTGTTGCATACTAAGGATATTTCATATTTCTCTTGGACTGATGAGTGCTGCGACGTCTAGAATTCATTTCTCATATATTGGAATCTGTCTTCACACAAATCATGAGGCTCGACATTTTCTGACAAAAGACAGATGCTCTATGATTCATATCATGATACTCTACGATTCAGATCGTAGTGTCTTATCATCTTGGTACCTGGTCTGATGCTATCAGCCGAGAGCACTACGATTCTTCTTAAACCTTTGCACACTACAATCATCACTTGCTCATGTTGTTACTCTACGTTCCCGAGAGCACACTACGATCGTTGACTTATAAACTCCATGTTTCCTTTAGCACACTACGATCGTTGAGTTGGCTCGGCAAACGTTGGGACCACTCTACGATTCCCGAAGAGGCCCTTCAAGGCAGGCACACTACGATCTTCTAAGCTCTACATTTCTGCCTTGACTTCTACAAAGTTGATCAGATGTATACACTCTAATTTCTTCGAAGCCTATCTATTACATCTCAAGATCAACCTAACAGCTTTGATCTTTCTATCTATACATTCTATTACAGAATGATACACGTTAAGAGCTTAGATCAACCTAACAAATTTGATGTTGACATAACCACGAAAATTTGTTGTCATTATTATTAGTGTCTAGATGCATTTGCATGAAATTTAAACATGACTTAATATTTCAGTGAGCAGCTGAAATTTCTAGAGAATAAGCATGAATTTATTGATGTTCAAGAAATATTGCAGTTTAGCTTTACATCAATAAGAATTTAAAGTTTCAACGTATCTCTATTTCTTTGACCTTTTCCTTGGAGGATTGGCATACTCCTCAGCCCTTCTTTTCTTGCTAGCTTCATCTCTTCTGGCTAACTCTTCCAGCTCACTCTGACTTACTATCGGGTTGTGATAATGCCTATTCATGAATGCTGGATCTCCAATTGGCATTCTTAGGCCTGTAGTGGTCACATTTGGTGAGCTGATAGTTGGCCCTTGATTTCTTAAAGGTTGAGCCATCAAGACTTCCTGCTGATCAGATTGTTAAGTCTAATTGCTTGATCGTGCAGTCTGTTGGTGGAACTATCTTGCAGGAGGGCTTCGCGAAAATTGTCATCTTCCCCTTTCTTGGCTACCATGAAAATTTTCATCTTCCCCTTTCTTGGCCGGATATTCTTTGAAACTCCAGAACATGTGATCCCAAGAGTTGCTTGATGGTATGACATCATGGGTAGGTATGAGAACATCTGATTGTATAGGTAGCTTCTATACCCATCTCTGCCCACACCAGTGATCTGAAGGTCATCATCTTCTTCCTCTTCTCTGTCTTCGTTAGAGGACTCCATTATCTCAATGGACTCTTGATGATCTGGCACTGGTTCCTTTTCATTTCTAGCAGGGACATCCTCTTCTGCCATGGAGATATCTTGAGGCTCCCCCTCAATTTGATCATCTTTTGTTAAGCTCATAAACTCCCCCTCAATTGGAGCATCTTCTTGAGTTTTAGGGATTTCCCCCTCCGTTGGTGTATTCTCTATCATGAGAATTTCAGGGATCTCCCCCTCAGCTGGAGCATTGTCCTCTTGACTTGTTCTGGACAGTTCCTTCTTAGTAGCCATGCTCTTTGCTTCCTTCTTCAGCACCTTTTTATTTTTAAGAATGTACTTCTTAACTAGCTTTCTCCTTGCTTTGCTGGGTTTAGCCATACTTCATGACTCTCTTGAATCTCAGCTTTGTCCTGTTCAGCAGCCACAATGCTTGACGCAACTACCTCCTTATCTGCCATGCTTGGTCTGGTCTCCACAAATAGTAAAGACTCTACGATTGAGGTTACTGATGGCCTTTTGGACTTATGACCAACCTTGTTCTTCTTCAAAATCTGGGATATGGTAGCCTGATCCTCATTTGCTTCATCTTGCTACTGCTTTCTCCTTAGCATCCTCTGAGTCTCTATATCAGAGGACTCTACTGGTATATCAGTAGTAGATCCTTGAGGCTCTTCCATCTATCTAGCCTTTAGCTTCCTCTTCCCCTTGCTTTTTTTGGTAAGGACAGAGGGTTCTTCTTTGTTGATTTCTTCTTCTCCTTCGCTCTCCCTGACCACAGACATGTTTCCTGGAAAGCCTGAGTTCTTTAGATCCCCAGTTCTTCCACTGGATTCTGTCATCATTCGAACATACTCAGCTGGATTCCTTTTCCAATTTTCAAACAACTGCTGGGTCATTCTTTGATTTGGGTTGATGGCTTCTTCTTCTTTATCCCCAATTTTGTCACCTAGTGCAGATTGCATAATGATACTCAAGAAATGCCCATATAGCATCTTCTGAGGGCTTTTTGATTTCTTCGAGTTGATGATCCACTTGCCAATCCACTCGAGCAATATAGCTCCATAGTTAAGTTGTATACCATATTACATGGCAGTCAAGAGCTTAAGTTGAGCTTCATTCACCGAAGTCATGAATTCGAGCTCTGCAAAGATATACATTTCCCAATAATATCAGCTAAAAATTCGTACCTCTGCGGGAACTCCTTCTTCTTGTTCCCTTTCACAGAGGGGTTTTTCTTGTGATGCATTTTTCTTAGTCCCTCTTGGAAGTCTACGGTATCTAAGTATGGATGCCCTTCATTTTTGAGACCTAGGGCAAGATTGAAGTCCCCTGCTTGTAGTCTGATTTCTACTTCCCTTACTTTTGTAGTGATGGTGTTGTTTTCAAACACACCATTCTTGTAGAACTTTTTCACCAGTTTGGGATATATCAGTGTGTCTTCGCCCAGAGCCTCTTCGAGACCCGCCTTCTTCAGTAGCGCCAGGGTCTTGTGAAATTTTGGTGGAGCTGTCTTAAACTCGTCAAAGAAAAGTCTGTAGCCTGAGATAACATTGGATGACACCATTGATTTTCTAACTGGAAGTGAGATTCGACAAAGATTTCTTCTGAGTTAGGGCTTTTGCTGAGAGAGAGAGAGAGGATGAGAGAGAGATAATCTTTTGAACTTTAGATTTCAAAAATACGATTTCAATTTGTACTTGTAACTTCCCTCTCTTCTTTTTCGCTTAGTGGGACGTGTCAAATTTCGCTGTGCTCTACAATTTTGACTGTGCAGGATTGTACTGATTGGCCCTTGGCTCCTTTAGAGCTGAGGTGTCCTTAGGGAGGACTATGATCATTGAGGTAGTTCAGTGATCGTTGAGTGCTTTGCCTTTATCGAGTCTGAGCTATGATCGTCGAGTCTGTTCATCAACCGTCATCTCTGATCTACGATCGTCGAGTCTGTCCATCATTCGTCGAGTCTGAGCTACGATCGTCGAGTCTGTCCTGAACCTTGTGATGAGTTTTTGATAAAGCATTCTTTTAAGGCAACTCAGGAAGGGCCAACCTCTTGGAGTGAGTCAAGGGTTTGGTTTGTTCCTAAGACGCTTATTAGAAGGATTGCTTTGTTTTGAAGCTTATCATCACAGGGTGTACTCTTGCTTTGTTTATCAGGATTTTGTCATCGTTGAGTCTGCTCTACGATGGTTGAGTCTTTGCTATGGTCGTTGAGGTGGTTTTGTCTTTCCAGCTCTACGATCATGGACTTTCCTTGATCATGTCTATGATTTGAGTTCAGCCTTTGTATCTGTTATAGTTAGCACAATCTAGAGCATATATTTTATGGTTATAGATTTAGCATGCCTAGCTCACTTATTAACTTATTAAATCTGGATTCATCTAGAGGTTTTAAAAACATCGCAAGTTGATTTTCGAAGAGAGATATATTGTAAAGATATAGTTCCATTTTGCACATGATCCCTAATGAAGTTATACCTTATTTCAATATGCTTAGTCCTAAAATGCATAACAGGATTATGATTTATTGCTATGGCACTTGTGTTATCACAGTGAATGGGAATAGATTTGAAATCAAACCCATAGTCAGCTAGCTGATTTTTCATCCATAGAATCTGAGCATAGAATTTGCCAAAGAAAGAATGTATTCAAATTTTCTGCGGTTGAAAAAACATGAGTTTTTTTTTTCACGAACCAGACACAAGTCTATTTCCTAGCAATTGACAGGTGCCACTGGTACTCTTTCTATCTATTTTGCATCTTGCAAAATCAGCATCTATGGATCCTGTTAGTTCAAATGAGGATTCCTTGGGGTACCAAAGCCCCAAGTAAGGTGTACCTTTGAGATACCTGAAGATCCTCTTTACAGCAGATAATTGTGACTCTTTAGGGTTAGCCTGAAATCTAGCACATATGCATGTTGCAAATATTATGTCTGGTCTACTAGTAGTTAGGTATAAAAGAGAACCTATCATACCTCTGTATTGAGTGTTCAATACTTTTACATTTCTCATCCTTGTCAAGCTTGGTTGCAGGAGCAATTGGTGTTTTCATGGGAGAGGCTGATTCCATGCCATACTTTTTCAGTAAGTCTTTGATGTACTTGGCTTGGTTTATGAAAATTCCTTCATCAGTCTGCTTTACTTGCAGTCCAAGGAAGAAATTCAGCTCACCCATCATGCTCATTTCAAACTTACTCTGCATTAGCTTAGAGAGTCTCTAGCATAACTTTTCGTTAGTAGAACCAAAAATAATATCATCAACATATATTTGAACTAGTAAGACTTTATCTTTATGTTTTCAAAGAAATAGTGTGGTATCTACTCTACCTCTAGTGAACCCATTTTCAATTAAGAAGTTAGTCAGTGTTTCATACCATGCTCTAGGTGCTTGTTTAAGACCATATAAAGCTTTATCTAATCTATAGAAATAATTGGAAAGAGATGGATTAATGAAACCTGGAGGTTGCTCTATATAGACTTCTTCTTGGAGTTCTCCATTTAGAAATGCACTCTTGACATCCATCTGAAAGGCTTTGAACTTCATGTGGGCAGCAAAGGCAAGAAAGATTCTGATGTCTTCCAGTCTGGCAACAGGTGCAAATGTCTCATCGTAGTCAATGCCTTCTTCTTGAGAATATCTTTTTGCCACTAATCTTGCCTTGTTCCTAGTTATAACTCCATCTTCATCCATTTTGTTTCTGAAGACCCACTTAGTTCATATCATAGGATAACTCTTTAGTCTTGGTACTAATCTCCATACTTTGCTTCGTTCAAATTGGTTGAGTTCTTAATGCATAGCTTCTATCCAACTGGAGTCTTCCATAGCATCCTCTATCTTCTTTGGCTCTATTTGTAACAAGAAGCTTATATAAAAGCATTCATTCTGAGTAGCAGCTCTTGTTTTGACTCTAGCACTTGGATCTCCAATGATTAGATCCTGAGTGTGATCTCTTGCCCATCTGTTACCGGTTGGGACATCTATCCTGATGCCTTCCTATCTTAAGTCCTCAAGGTCAATCTCTTCTTCTTGGAGTGGAGGCTCACTGTCTTGTATTGACCTCTCTACGATCACATTCTCATGCTCTATGATTTCACTGTCTGGCACTACGATCGTAGTGTTGAGCTCGACGACTTCATTCGTAGTTTCTGCACTATCGGTCGTATTGTTTTGAGGCACTGTTTTGTCTAAGTCAGTTTCATCAAAGATGATGTGTATTTAGACTTCAACATTCAGTGTCTTCTTGTTGAACACTTTGTAAGCCTTGCTGTCTGTGGCATATCCAAGAAAGATTCCTTTGTCTGACTTGTGCTGAAATTTTGTCAGGTACTACTTTCTATTGTTGAGAATATAGCATGCACAGCCGAAAACATGAAAGTAGCTGACACATGGCTTTCATCTTTTCCACAGTTCGTAGGGCGTCTTCTTGATCGTAGGGTGAATTAATGATCTGTTCTGCATGTAGCATGCAGTGTTGATGACTTCTACCCGTATATTCTGAGACAGATTTAGTTCGCTACTATTAGAGTCCTACCAAATTTCTATCAAGGTTCTGTTCTTTCTTTCAGCAACTCCATTTTGTTGAGGAGTTCGTGGAGTCGAGAAGTTATGCGACCGATGCCATTATATTCTTGGCAGAATCGGTCTATTTCTGAGAAATCAAATTCTCTTCCATGATCACTTCTTATGGCCTTGATTTTCTCTCCTTTTTCGTTCATCACCAGTCTGAACATCTTGATTAATTCGGAGCTTGTTTCATCCTTTGAAGTTAGAAAGAATACCCATGTGAATCTGGTGTAGTCGTCGACTATGACTAAAGAGTACATTTTTCCTCCAAGACTAGTTATTGGGATTGGCCCAAAGAGATCCATGTGGAGCAACTGCAGGGGCTTGTCATTAGAGTTGGCAGTCTTGCTCTTGAATGAGCTTCTGGTTTGCTTTCCAAGCTGACAGGCATTGTATGGCCTTTCCTTCATGAAGTTGAACTTAGGTAGGCCAGCTTCTAGGTCTTTTGATGCCAGTTTGGACGTGCTTTTGAAGTTTAGGTGAGACAATCGTCTATACCATAGCCAGCTCATTTCTTTAGATGCTTTTGCCAGAAAACATATTGTTTCATCTGAGCTTAGTTGACCAAGATCCACTGTGTAGACATTTCCCTCTCTTATCTCGGTTAGCTTTACAGCAGATGTCTTCAAATCTCTGACTTGACATTAATTGTTGAGGAATGTCACTTGATGACCCTTGTCGCAGAGTTGGTTGATACTTAGAAGGTTGTGTTGGAGACCTTCAAAATAAGCTACTTTGCTAAAAGATACTGCACCATTGCCAGCAGAGCTGTAACCTCTTGTATTGTCCGAGCCGTTGTCTACAAAGATGACTGAGGGACCCTCCTTTTCTATGTAGTTAGATAGAAGAGCTTTATTCCCTGTCATATGTCTTGAGCATCCACTGTCCAGATACCATGTAGTGATCGTGGAGCTCTTTTCCTGTCAAAATATTGAACCTTCATTTTGGTACCCATATTTGCATGGGTCCTTCTTTGTTAGTGCCTTTGGGGACCCAAATTTGTTTAATCTTGGGTCTCACATGCATGGAATTATAATAACACTTGGCAGCCTTGTGACCATATTTATTGCATATAAAACACTTAGTATGACGTATGCCAGTGTGTGTATGATGATTCATCCTCCATTTGGACTTGTGTGGTTCTTTAATTATCCTTCTGTTAAACTGATTCTCATTTTTCCAAGTGTCCTTGGATTTCATAAATAGTGATGAGTGTGCCTTACCTCTAATGTACCTTCCCAGAGTATTCATAGAGTTGGTCTTGCTTGACTCTACGATTCTTCGAGGTTGGTGAGTAGAGGTTAGGTTACTTTTCTCTTTTGTGAACCCCAGACCAACATGAGATCCTTTACTCCTATGAGTATGAATGGAGACAGTAGGACAAGGTTGAACTTGTTCTTCCTTCTGTGAGGATTTCACAAAGGTAATGCTTCTACTGAAACTTGAGGCATTACTAGTGCTAGTTTTCTTTGCTTTTCCACACAAGGCTCTGAGATGGATTCCCCCAAGCCTAGGCCTATTTTGTCGAATGTGCTTCTCTGACTAGAGAGCAGGCAGTCCATGGATGATGAGGATTTGTTCTATGTAGTGATAGTCTTTTCTAGATCCTCAATTTTAGAGGTTAGAATTGATTCACTTTGTGCATTGAGTGTGTTTGTCTGTTTGAAAGTCTCATTCTCAGCCTTAAGCTTGGAAAGAAGATTAGTACTTAGAAGGGCTGCTTCAAGCTCTTCTTGAACTTTCTTCTTTTCTTCTTGAAGGAGTGAATGATCCTTAGACAAGACTCTGAACCACTTCATGTATTAATGTAGATCAGTGGTTATGCCATGCAAAGCACTTCTTAAATCACTCATATCTACATCAGGAGAGTTGAAGTCAAATACCTCATCGAGACTTACATCATGTATATTGAGGTTTTGTTTGTCTTTTGCATGTTTGGCCATTAAGCACAGATTGGCCATTTGTGGTTCTTCTTCATCTCCGGAGTTAGCATTAGAGTCATTATCTGAATCACTCCACGATCCTCCAGCTACCAGACCTTTGTCTCTTTTCTGAGGCCTCTTGTTTCCTTTGTATTCCTTCTTTGCATGTGTTTTCTTCTTTAGTTCTTCTTTGATAGGTTTGTTGCAGTTTGCGATGAAGTGGCTAGGCTTTTTGCAGTTATAGCATAGATCATTCATTTGCTCCTGGCTGCTGTAATTGCTGACCTTCTTTGAATTTCTGATTCTGCCTTGTCGCATGAACCTTCTTAGTCTCTTTACCAGCATAGCAAAGTCTTCATCATCGTCTTCATCATAATCAGAGTCAGTCTCCGTGATGACTTTTGATGCACCTTTATTTGCCTTGAGAGCAACACCCTTATCCTTCCTTCTTCCTTCTGATAAGGTTTCAGCACGTTGGGTTAGCTCTAGTTCGTATGTCAGGAGATTGCCATATAAATTGCTGAATCGTCATCTCATTAAGATTCTTTGATTCTCTTATTGCAGTGGTCTTGGCATCCCACCTGCTTAGTAGGGCTCTCATGAACTTTATGGTCAGATCTTTGTTAGGATAGTTCTTTACATATGCTCGTAGAGAGTTGAGCAGAACGTTGAATCTTTCATAGGTGGCAGTTACGTTTTCTCCTTGGACATGAGCAAACATTTCATACTGTTGTGTCAAAAGAGATTGTTTGTTCTCTCTAACTTCTTCAGTTCCTTCGTGCATGATTTGCAGTGCTTCCCAAACTTCCTTAGCTAATTTGCTATTGACAACATTTTCAAACAGATCGTCTTCTAAGGATTGGAACAGGATGTTTTTGGCGTTCTTATCAAGTTTGACAGCTCTTTTCTCATTGTTTGTCCATTCTTCTTTAACTTTGATCTGTATTTGGTTTGGATCGTCAGTGGTTGGTGCAAGCTTTGTTGGAATATAGGGCCCATTTTGAACGGTCTCAAATAGAACTTCATCTATTGAGTCCATATACGCTTGCATCCTGACTTTCCAGTTAGCAAATTTATCCTTGTTGCACATTGGTGGCTTCACGCTGCCCCTGGTCCTGGATTAAGCAACGAAAGTGCCATTGGACCTACTAAAGCTTGTAAGCTGTAAAAATAGAACATGCTCTGAAACCAATTGTTAGTTCCTAGTTGGCACAATAGTTATCTAGAAGGGGGGGGGGGGGTTGAATAGATATTTAAAAAAAATTCATTTTAAACTGTTCTTTAATGATGATTAAAACTTAGCGTAATTTATGTTTGTTTTAATCTTCTTTACAAAGCAGTGGAGTTATGGGAGTGAGGCAGTTATAGCAGTTATGGCAGATATAGCAGTTATAGTATGAATGTAAAAGACACAATCATTTTTAAGTGGTTCAGAGCACTTAAAGCTCCTAGTCCACTCTTCTACTCAATGAGTAGGATATCCACTAAGGATGTCTTTTACTACTTCTGAATCACACAGATTCCTTCTAGACCAGCAGTCTAGGAACTTCTTAGTTCACTCTTGAACTCTTCTAGTCCAGCAGACTTGGCTTTCTTACAGTTCACTACGAACTCTTCAAGTCCAGCAGACTTGGTACTCTTCTTCAGTTGGTTGATAATGTTGAGTTCTTGATGGTTGCTACTCAATTGCTGTGTAAGCACTTGTTTGTAAGAACTGAGTAGCTGAGCAAGCTTTGGAATATCTCAGATCTTAGAGTTGAGCTTGAGAGCTGTTCACGTTGTTTGTTCAATGCTTTCTTAGTTCTCTCTCATCTGTCTGATCTGCATATATGTGATCTTGAAAACTATCCATTGGATCCATCCGTTGAGGCATTAAATGCATTTGACTTTTCTGATCTTTGATGGAGACATTTCTGCACATCCTCTGAAACTACATTCTGGCCCACTAACATAGCAGACTGCTTTCTCACCTAACACCTGAAAAGGTGTTTTGCCCCCTTACCAATGGTACTTTCCTTAGCTTCTTCAATACGCTTCTTTGTTGCATACTAAGGATATTTCATATTACTCTGGGACTGATGAGTGATGCGACATCTAGAATCCATTTCTCATATGTTGGAATCTGTCTTCACACAAATCATGAGGCTCGACATTTTCTGACATAAGACAGATTCTCTACGATTCATATCATGATACTCTACGATTCAGATCGTAGTGTCTTATCATCTTGGTGCCTAGTCTAATGCTATAAGCCGAGAGCACTACGATTCTTCTTAAACCTCTACACACTACGATCTTCACTTGCTCGTGTTGTTACTCTACGTTTCCGAGAGCACACTACGATCGTTGACTTGTAAACTCCATGTTTCCTTCATCACACTACGATAGTTGAGCTGGCTCGGCAAACGTTGGGACCACTCAATGATTCCCGAAGAGGCCCTTCAAGGCAGGCACACTATGATCTTCTAAGCTCTACGCCTTCTCGCTTACGCAAAGTTGATCGATTTATACACTCGATTTCTTGAAGCCTATCTATTACATCTCAAGATCAACCTAACAGCTTTGATCTTTCTATCTATACATTCAATTACAGAATGATACACGTTAAGAGCTTAGATCAACCTAACAAATTTGATTTATCACTAAGTCCTCGTACATATCTTACTTGAAGGACTTTACAAACAATCATGAGCATATACATTAAAACATCAAATCATAATATGCATTCTCCCAACAATATTCATTTTTATCCAACATTTTAACAGGTATCTCCTCATACGTTAAATCTTCTGATATCTCGTCTAGTTCTAATTCAATAATGTGGTTTGGGTCGTCCACATATTTACATAACATAGATATGTGAAAAACGTTATGAACACGAGACATACTTGGCGGTAAAGCGAGTCTGTAGGCCACAGTTCCTACTCAATTGAGGATTTTGAATGGCCCAATTAAATCGAGGGTTGAGATTTACTCTCTTCATCGATTCTTGCTTCTAGAATAACGCCCTCTTGAACCTTCTTCTTCGTATTCATCAGCTCCGGGTGTGTAGCTTGAGCGGTTTTAACTTTATCGATTAACGTCAATTCTACTCGTATTATTTGACATTATCACGTGGATCCCTAGAGTCTTTAACTCTATATCTATCATTTTTAAGTCAAATGAAATGGGTCTTTGTGTTAACAATATCGCACACGTAAACGCATACGATCTTCTACTCAATGCATCTGCTACCACGTTCGCTTTTTCCACGATAATATTGAATGGTATGGTCATAATCTTCAATAACTTGAGCCAACTTCTTTGGCGCATGATAAATTCATTTTGGGAGAAAAAATATTTGAGGGTTTTGTACTGGGTTCAAGATCGATACAAAATTCAATTTCACGTTCTAAGGGTAGGCTAAGAAGTTCTTCAGAGAATACGTCAAGAAATTTATTAACAATTGAAATATTATTCAAATATGTCGTATTTTTATTTAAATTCGTGACATGGGCTAAGAAAACTTGATATCTATTTTTCAATAAACGAATAGCTTTATGGCTTGATATGACAGTTATTAACTTTAGTGGTTTGGTTGCTTGAATTCGTATAATAGGTTGGTTAGGAATATGAAAGCTAACAACCTTACCAAAACAATTGATTTTAGCATGATGAGTAGTTAACCAATCGATTCCTAAAATCACATCAAAGGCAAGTATTTTCAAGGAGATAAGATCGACAGGTAACATGAAAGTGTCAATTTGAATCAAACAAGATTTATAAACAATTGATGTAACGAAGGTTTCTCCCAATGGAGTTTCAATAGATAAGTCAAAGTTTAATTTTTTGAGTTAAATTTAAACGTTGAGCTCAAGTAGGAGAAATAAAAGTAGGTAGAATCGAATAAAGGTATAGACTTCATAAGCGTTTATAATTAACTAAACGTGCTAACTTCGGGTTACTCGCTTTTTGAGAAGTCACAAAAATGCTCTTCTTGAAACCGCCGAGACTTTGTTTTGTCCATATCCGCCTTTGGTGCCACCGCCCCAAATTGAACTTGACTTCACTACAT
The DNA here is from genome assembly GCA_020205615.1 of Panax quinquefolius. Taxonomy (NCBI): domain Eukaryota; kingdom Viridiplantae; phylum Streptophyta; class Magnoliopsida; order Apiales; family Araliaceae; genus Panax; species Panax quinquefolius. The sequence continues at coordinate 72,724,525 of CM035169.1, read as the reverse complement.
GAGAAAATGGAGCTAGGTGACCTTATCTTCCGCAATTGTAACACGCTTTGGACTGCACCGTGCAGTTTGGACTGATGTGTCCCTCCTTTCCACATTTGAAACATACAATCGGTGGTCATTCTCCTTCCTTGAATACTGTGTCTTTGGTACTTGTCTTTCCATCATTATTGAACCTTCTCTTCTTGAAATTGTTTTCACCTAGTTTACCTTTCCTATTATCTTGGCCATGATTACCACTGAAGTGGTTACCATTTCTTGCCTGATAATTTCCTCCACGATGGTTATCATTGTTCGATGACCGTACACTTGCAGATAATATAATTATTATCGTCTTTGTTGCTCGTTATCTTTTGGTTGGGCTGTCTCATTATCACGCTCCAATAACTGAGCCATATTCACAACATTTGAATATAAACAAAGTTTGTGAGAAATGAGGTATTGACGTATCTCAGGTTTCAAAACTTAGAAACATCCGCGTCATTCTCTCCTCATTATCAACCAAGTGGGACGCAAACCGGGACAACTCGGTAAACTTAGCTTCATACTGCGACACGGTCATATTATTTTGCTCCAACTTGATGAACTCTACCTCCTTCATGTGACGAATACTTTCGGGAAAGTACTTGTCGTTGAACAGTTCTTGGAACTTCTCCCAAGACATCTTCAGCAAGGCAGGCTTAGTACATTTTACTGATTCCCAATAGTAATCTACCTCTCCTCGCAACATGAAGGTGGCAAAGGGAACCTTTTGCTCCTCGGAGCATCCCAAGACATCAAATATCTTGGTGATCTGCTTTATCCATGTCCCCGATTTAAGTGGTTCTGGATCTCCCGAAAACTCTGGTGGTCCCAACTCCTTGAACTGCTTAGTGGTGACCATCCGAGAGTTGCCAGTGTTTCCACCTGCATTTTGAACATGAGTTTCTCTCACCTGATGTTGCATGAATTGCATAAAGTCTCTGAACATCCCATCATTCATCATCTGATCGGTGTTGTTGTTTACCTGAGGATTATTATCTTCCTGTTGCACAATATCCAGGGTATTGATCGTTGGTGACTCAACGGTCTCATGTGCTTCATTGCCTATCTTAACATTTTCAGATGCCATTTTCAAACACTGCCACAAAACAAGGGTTAATTGACATATCACATATTATCCCTATACTCTGACCGACCAATTAAATACCAAATAAACATAGGTAGGTCATACTAGCGAAGGAATTCCCCGTCTCTCCCCTCCTAGTTCTTATCTCACATCTCAGCCAGAGATCATATCCCTAAGCTTTGATACCAACTATGACGCCCCCAAAATAGGTATACATCACCCATCTTGAGTCGCCAAATACATGGTACAGAAATCAAATACAAACTTCTTTAATACAACTGTCGTGTAAAAATACGACAAAACATAGCTGAGTTTTTGAACGAATATTGTTTTCTAGACAATATCCACACTCAATGAAGTCCTCATTACAATTATTATCACCCTGTTTCACAGAATAGTTGTGACACCCCCAAATCATGGTACTTCATTTCCTCAAGATTTGGTGTTCACTTAATCAAAACATTCATTTCTAACTACCCAATTATAATAAATTGAACAATAAAAACCTGCCCATACAGGATAAAACTCAAATAAAAATCTCTCAGGTTATCTAACCTTTAACAACAATCATTCAAATGTGGAATTTTAAATAAACTTCATTACAATCTTTAAACCAAAGTCTGAAAATAAACTATCAAAACTATTACAAGTCTTCAATATTTATTCATCTTCCCTTTGCCCTTACTGGAGCTAGGTACATCACCCGTTTCAACTTTAGCTGTAAGAAATTTTATAGGCAAGAGTGAGCAAACAAGACCCACTTGAAATAACAATAAGTAAATCTTTAAACTTTTATATCAATTGCCAATATTAGGTTCAATAGAACTGAACAATATATTCTATTAACTTTTTGAAAATTTTAACATTCACTGAGGGTCTAATGACAATGAATCATGTCCACAGTTATAAGTAATCTTTCAACTTTAACTTTAATAGTCATAAGACTATAAGGACTCCACGTGCTTTAGGGGGATTAACCTTCATACAATGTATTGTGCACAACCATTTTAACGCTAAGCGTAAATCTCTATTAAAAGAGTTGTTCATCTCAAATTATTTAGAATACAAGTCCGCACTCAAAGTAAGTTTGGTTTGGATAAGCTTTCAAGGAAATTTGAATTTAACGAACATCAACTAAGGAGTAGTTGAATAAGACCAATAACATTATAATATAGAATAATAGTGATTGAATCAATCATAGTAAACTAAAGTCATGCATTAGGAATAATCTAATAGCATACAATTTGAATAACTATAGCATACCTTGCTTGAATAATACTAAGCCAAGGTTAATTAGAATTGAATACTAAACATGCATAGCAATTTAGTTATGCATGCTAAACAACAAGTGAAATACAAGAATAACTTGTTCAACATCAAACCAAGGTTTAGACAGCTTGCATCATTATAAGGTAATCGAATTGAAAACAATAATTAGTTCAATAAGATAAAGGATTAGAAAACTTTCCTTGCTCGTAGGCTAAACCGAATCAATTTGAATCACAATACCCTAGATACCCTAGATATATATATATATATATATATATATATATATATATATATATATACGTCATCATGACATAGTTAGTCACTACCACTTTACAAACTTAACTAACTACATTCATCATGTATGTTTGATTATTTAATCACATAATCAAGTTATAACACAAGTTAATCTTTAATAACATAATTATTCATTGTATAGAAATACTAAAATCAATATTTTATAGTCCTACTATCATCACATAATGTTTTTCTTAAAATTTCGTGTACAAAAGTATAATCGTCAGACTATTTCGCTAACTTCGGCTTTCGGCGCCACCATTTTTTATCGTGGGTCGATCATGACGTGGTGATGGTATTTGTGGGCGCCAAAGAATATATCTTTAACAGCCGTTGTGGCATTTAACTTTAGTATACGATCGACGACTTGCAACAAAGATAAGAAAAAAGCCAATTTGGCCTAAAAGCTCAAATCTAATAGACTGATTAACATGAAATACATATATAGACTTCATATAAACATATTGTGAAGACTTCTAACGCGTTTCTACTCATAAAATAACATAAACATCAAATTTACAACACCCAATTTCAATGTTTTTGGCAAAAACTCCATTTTTGATATTTTCAATGAAAATCAACACTGTGATTTTGTTTTTCAACCAAAACAGTTAATTCAAAATACCATGGTTGTGATTATACATACTCTATCAAATTCAATAGTCAATTTATATATATTAACAATTAATCAAACCTTAATTTCATTTTAAACTAAGCTATACTCATAAATATTTTCATATAAACACTGTAATATGGTTTTCATCACAAATTGCATAAACACATGACTTAATTTCTCCATAATCACATACAAATTCATGAAACAACCTTTTACAAACAATTATTATACTAAACTATAAACATATCAACAATTCCTCTTTTACAGAGACTTTTTGGGAAGAGAAAAACTAAACTTTTAAAGAAAGAGATTGAGCTCCTACCTTTGATTAAGAAGATGATATCCTAGAGTTAGATTATCCTTTTGATTATCAAGCTTCTTCTCCCCCAATTCCTTTCTCAATTTCTCTAGCCTTCCTTCCTCTCTTCTTTTTCTCTCAGTAATTTTAACTAAGTCTTCTTTCTCTAACATACACACACAAACAATATAACGTATATAGTAATAATATATATTAATGATATAATATAAGTATTGATATAATTATATCAGTTATGTTTTATTTGAAAATAAAAAGCCATAAGGCTTGTTTGGCTAATCAAAATAAAATAACTCATTAACCCTTACACCTTGTTTGGTAAACCTAATTAAAACAAATGGATTAATCCTTATACTTTGTTTGCTAAAACATCATTAGATTAAAGACTTATTATGCAATAAGACATGTTTAGCCAAAACTAAATTAAAGTCCTTTAATTTATTTTAATAACTCCTTTATAGCAAGGTTATTAGTCACACTTTTTTATTTACTTAATTAATCAACTAAAACATTAATCTATTAAATTACTTTTAGCACATAATTTAATATCATATAACTATAATTTCTTTTATAATGGTAATTTTATTCGACCAACTAATATTTTAAATTACAATTTCTCATTTAAAATATTATAATTTATTTAAATCGCTATAAGCTCTCTCTAGCTTACTTATTAAATTAAATTAGTATATAACCTCGTAAAAATTAATTTTCTTAGCTCCTTAATTATTTATTCAACAATAATTAACTAAATCACATCAACTCAAATTGACATTCAATACATATATAATTCAATAAATATTTAATATTACAAATAAATATTTAATATTTAATATTTAATTATTTATTCAACAAATAATTAACTAAACCACATCAACTCAAATTGAACAATTATTTATTCAACAATAAACATATCCATTAAATACTTATATAAATTAATAAATATTTAATATTACACTTTAAAAATTCGGAATATTACATCATTCCCTCCTTACAAGGATTACGTCCTCGTAATCACAACTCAAACAAATCATTCGTTACATTTTCCTACTTTACAAAGATTCGTCCCCGTAATCGAAGACACGATTAAACAAATAACTCAGGTATTCTTTCAACATTTTTCTTTGAGTTCCCACGTACCTTCTTCAGCGTTGTGGTTCCTCCATATCACCTTCACAGAAGGTATCACTTTATTCCTGAGCACTTCTTCTTTCCTGTCGACTATCTGGATGGGAACCTCTTCATAAGACAAATCTTTCTCAAACTGCAACGGTTCGTACTCGATCACATGTTTGTAGTCAGGTTTATATGGTCGTAACACCGAAATATAAAAAACATTATGAATGTTCTCCAAATCTGGAGGTAGAGCTACCTCGTAAGCCACTTCTCCCACTCTTCGAAGCACTTCAAAGGGTCCAATAAACCTCGGGCTTAGCTTTCCCTTTTTACCAAAATGAATTTTCCCCTTCCAAGGAGAAACTTTTAGGAATACAAAAGTTCCTACGTCGAATGCACGATCTTGTCTGTGTTGATCAACATACTTTTTCTGTCTGTCTTGGGCTGCTACTAATCTTGTCCTGATGAGTTTGACAACATCAGCAGTTTGTTGCACCAGTTTTGGTCCTAACAGTTGGCGTTCACCGACTTCATCCCAACACAGTGGAGTTCTGCACTTTCTGCCGTACAATGCCTCGTAAGGTGGAATGCCGATGCTCGCGTGATAACTGTTGTTGTAAGCAAATTCCACCAACGGTAATTATTTTTCCTAGCTTCCTTTAAAGTCCACGACACATGCTCTCAGCATATCTTCCAATGTCTAAATTGTTCGTTAGCTTTGGCCATCTATTTGTGGATGATAAGCCGTACTCATTCGCAATTGTGTCCCCATGCATTCTTGTAGTCTCTTCCAGAAATTTGATGTGAATCGCAGATCTCTATCGGACACATTTGATATTGGCACTCTATGCCTCGAAGCGATCTCTTTAATGTACAATCTTGCCAACTGATCAAGATTGAATCTAATCTTTATTGGTAGAAAATGTGCTAATTTCGTCAGTCTGTCCACTATCACCCAAATTGCATCGCATCCTCTCTGAGTAGTTGGAAGACCCACCACAAAATCCATCGTGATGTGTTCCCACTTCTATTCCGGTATTTCCAACAGTTGAAGTAACCCGCTGGGTCTTTGATGTTCGGCTTTTACTCTTTGACATGTCAAGCATTTCGCTACGCATTGAGCAACATCCCTTTTCATATGTGGCCAACAAAAATGTCGGCGTAAATCTTGATACATTTTCGTGTTTCCTGGATGAATCGAATATCTTGTGTTGTGCGCTTCGGTCAAGATTTCGTCTTTTCAGTTCTAGCACTGCTGGAACCCAAATTTTTCCCTCGAACCGTAGTAATCCTTCGGTATCGACCTTGTATTTTACATCACCGCCTTCAATCAGATTCTCTTTGATTTTCCCATACTCTTCATCTTATAGTTGACCATTCTTCCCTTTGTCCACTAAAGTTGGACCAACTTCTATCTAGAATAGTTGTTCGTCAGATTCTTTTGGAAATTTGATTTCCAACTCCAGTTTTGTCATTCTTTGAAATGAGCTCCTCCCGAGTTGTTATCAACATGAACTTTTCCCGACCTTTCGCTTAAAGCATCCGCCACCACATTCTCTCTTTGCTCGGATGATAAAAGATTTCACAATCATAATCTTTTTTTCAATTCCATCCACCTTCTTTGACGCATGGTCAAATCCTTACGAGTGAAAATATACTTGAGACTTTTGTGGTCTATCTAGATCTCACATTTCTCTCCATAAAGATAGTGTCTCCATATCTTGAGCAAATACAACTACTGGCTAATTCCAAATCATGAGTCGGATACCCTTTCTCATAATCCTTCATTGTCTTGATGCATACGCTTAATAACTTTGTCGATTCGCATAAGAACACAACCCAACCCTTTATGTGAGGCATCACTATAAACCACAAAATTTCCTCAGATTATCCGGTAATGTCAACATAGGTGCCACACTTAACTTTTTTTTCTTCAAATCTTGAAACTCTCTTCACATTTCTCCGTCAAACAAATTTTACAAACTTTTCTTGTCAAATTTGTTAATGAGTCGCTATCTTAGAAAAATCTTGAATAAATCTTCTATAATAACCAACCCGGTCCCCAAGAAACTCCTCACTTTTGGCGGTGTTCTTGGTTGTTCCCAATTGATTAAAGCTTCCACTTTTGATGGATCCACTAAAATCCCATCTTTGTCAATCACATGACCCAAAAATTGTACATGATCGAGCCAAAATTCACACTTAGAGAATTTCGCATACAACTTTTCCTTCCTTAGTGTTTCCAATGTCAAATGTAAATGTTCCACGTGTTCTTCTTGAGTTTTGGAATACACCAAAATATCATCAATAAATACCACTACAAACTTGTCTAAGAATGGTTTAAACACCATGTTCATCAAATCCATGAATGCAGCGGGGGCATTAGTTAAACCAAAAGACATCACCAGAAACTCGTAATGTTTGTATCGAGTTCTGAATGTCGTTCTAGGTATATCCTCCTTTCTTACCTTCAATTAGTGATACCCACTTCTCAAATCAATTTTTGAGAAATATTTAGCACCCTTCAACTGATCAAACAAGTCATTTATTCTAGGCAACGGATACCTATTCTTAATAGTGTCTTTGTTTAACTCTCTATAATCAATGCAAAGAAGCATTGTTCCATCCTTCTTCTTAACGAATAAAACTTGCGCTCCCCATGGCGATACGCTTGTTTGAATATATTTCTTGTCTAGCAACTCTTGCAACTGTACCATCAGTTCCTTCATTTCTATCGGAGCCATTTTGTACGGGGCCTTCGATATCGGTGTTGTTCTCGGCGCTAAGTCGATCACGAACTCAATTTCTCTGTCAGGCAGAAGTCCTGGCAAATCTTCTGGAAACACGTCTTCGAATTCTCTCACTACTGGTATTTCTTCTAGTTTCACACCCTTCTTCTGAGTCTCGACTATGTAAGCTAAATAGCCCATACAACCTCGACTCACCAACTTCTTGGCTGCGTAGTCGTAAGACATTTCATTTGTCTCAGCGACTTGCTACCATAAAATACTACCTTTTTTGAGTCATAAGGCTTACACACTTCTTGTGACAATCGATTATTGCTCCGTATTTGAACAACCAATACATTCCCAAAATTACATCAAATTCCCCAAGTATAATCGGAATCAAATCTACCAACAAGATATTCTCTTTAATGTTCACCCTACAGTTCTTGTATACGAATCTAACAGGGATTACTTCCTTATTTGTAATTTCTATGTTTAAAGGAAAATTAAGTTCTTCTCTAGGAAATTCTAACCTCTTAGCAAATTCATCAAATATAAACGAGCAAGTAGCACCTGAATCAAATAATACATATGCATTAATATCATTGATTGGGATATAATACCTGACACCACATCTTTTGATTGCACAGCATCTTGCACAGTCATGTTGAAGGTTCTGGTTGTGGGTTTATTTGATGTTGCAGGTCCTGCAATGGCCCATGTATCTCCATTGTTACCTCCATTACTTCTGGTTGTCACTCCATCCTTCTTCTTAGGGCACTCACGAGCAAAGTGATCCTTGGATCCGCACGTGAAGCATATATTCTTCTTCGGTTGAGTGCAATTTGGGACGATTTGACCCTCCTGGCCACAATTGAAGCATACTTGTTTCCCCATCAAGCACGCACCCTTATGAAATTTCCCACACGTCGCACATGCTTCAAACTTTTTGTTCTGCTGGTTTCCAGCACCCATGCTCCCATTCCACTTCCTCTTCAAGCCGTTGCTACTGTTGTTGTTGTTGTTATTGTTGTTTCCACCGCTACCACTCCCATTCTTAGTCTCATTCTCATTCCTCTTCTTCTTTTGTTCCTGGTTGAACTTTGTCACTACCTCGTCTCCACCTTCAGCGAGTACTCCTTTCTCCATCACCGCTTCAAATGTCTTCAACTGGAACAGGGAGGCCCTACTGTACAGCCAGGGCTTCAGTCCCTGTTCAAATCTCTTCGCCTTACGCTCGCCTGTGCTGACCTGATATGGTGCAAACCTCGCCAATTCGTTGAACTTCGCGACATACTCAAATACTGTCATCGTTCCTTGATTTAGTTCAGAAACTGCACTTCTAGCTGACTCTTCGAACTCTCCAGAAAATAGGTGTCGAAGAACAACTCCTTGAACCTATCCCAGGTCATCACTCCTGACCCTTCACGAGTTTTATTTGCCTGCCACCAACAACTAGCTTCTACTTTCAACATGAATGTTGCGAAAGAAGTCTTCTGGTCATCCCCTACCCTAGCGACATCGAACACCTTTTCTATCTCTATAATCCAGGTTTGTGCTTCAACTGGATTCATGGACCCACGGAATTCGGGTGGTCCAACCGCCTTGAAATCCTTAAACATTGTACCATGGTTTTGTGGTTGATTCTGCAATGCTCCTATTAGTAGTGTCACTAGTTGTTGAATAGGGTTACCGTCAACATTGTCGTTATTGGTAGTTCTCTCATTATTTCTCTATCGGGGTGTTTCACATCTGGGAGGCATTTTCTGTTAAAACAAAATATCTATTTGACTATTACTCAGCTGCTTTAAGTATTTCTAATTAACTTGCCTCCATAAAAGAAAAAAACCACATAACTCATAACACTTTTGAATAAAATAATCACTTTTATTTATTCATCATTACTTCGAAAAACATAAAAATAATAGCATCACTGCTATTTACATTCCTTTCCTGAACTACAAAAGTTATAGGACAACATCATTATTATCATATCCCATGGTTACTTAACACTAGGGATTTACACATTATTTAATACTTATTACGTGCATTACATGCACATTTTCTACGATGATCTATTAAGATACTTTATTAGCCCTATCACGTTCTTCCTCCAAGACTCGAAACATTTTTCTGCGATCTAACACAAATGATGGCAGTGTCTCGAACTGAATCGGATATCCCATGACCCGATCTTAAGCTCGATTAATTGCGGTGTTAAAAACTTTATCCATCGATTCCATCTTCATCCTCTTCACCTGTGAGTCCCTTACTGCTCTTCCAGTTCGTTGATAAGCTTCCTCGTATGCATCTTCAGCTCTTACCCTCTTGGTAGCTTCTTCCTTCAACTTCTTCTTCAGTTCCACGACCATCTCGATTAATTGTTCTTTCTCTCCTTCAGTCTATACTAGTTTCTCCTCGACATTTGTCAGTCGTTCTTCACGATCCTAGATCTCATAGTCTTTTTTGTGTCATTGCGATACATTTTTCACTACTATCTCCTACAACTCCTCGACTGTATCCTGAAGTTCCACGTTACGGTCATGCACCTCATCGTATATACGGCCAGCTATCAAGTTAAGTGGAATCCTTTACTCCTTGTCCTCGTCCTCATCATCTTCATCCTCATGTGGTAACTCAATGGGATCCTCCTTATCTGTTTCCACGTCATCATCCTCATCTTCAACTACCGTGACCAATCAAGTGACTCCAAATGGCGAGAGTTGTTCCCAAACCACCTGAATGTTGCGAGGCTCCTCCTCTATAGGCACTTGAGGTCCCTCCTCCCTAGCCTGACTGGATTCTCCGACATTAGTCATCTTGACAACAAAGTTTTAAAATTTTAATTATTAATCATTACTACTCGACACTCACGAGTACATAAACTATAAACACATAAGCACATAAGTATTTTATTACTTCTTTCCTAAAACTCGATAAGAGTTATCTCCACTATCTTTGCAAATGTTACTTCCTAAGGCTTTTCCACCCACCTAAGGTTCATAACCTAAAGCTTTGATACCAACCTGTGACACCCCCAAATCATGGTACTTCATTTCCTTAAGATTTGGTGTTCACTTAATCAAAACATTCATTTCTAACTACCCAATTATAATAGATTCAATAATGAAAACCTGCCCATACAGGATAAAACTCAAATAAAAATCTCCCAGGTTATCTAACCTATAACAACAATCATTCAAATGCGGAAATTTAAATAAACTTCATTACAATCTTTAAACCAAAGTCTAAAAATAAACTATCAAAACTATTACAAGTCTTCAATATTTATTCATCTTCCCTTTGCCCTTACTGGTGCTAGGTACGTCACCCGTTTCAACTTTAGCTGTAAGAAATTTTACAGGCAAGAGTGAGCAAACAAGGCCCACTTGAAATAACAATAAGTAAATCATTAAACTTTTACATCAATTGCCAATATTAGGTTTAATAGAACTGAACAATATATTCTATTAACTTTCTCGAAAATTTTAACATTCACCGAGGGTCTAATGACCACTTAATCATGTCCATAGTTATAAGTAATCTTTCAACTTTAACTTTAACAAATATAAGACTTATAAGGACTCCACGTACTTAGGGGATCAACCCTTCGTACAATGTATTGTGCACAACCATTTCAACGCTAAGCGTAAACCTCTATTAAAAGAGTTGTTCATCTCAGTATTTAGAATACAAGTCCGCACCAAAGTAAGTTTGGTTTGGATAAGCTTTCAAGGAAATTTGGAATTTAACGAACATCAACTAAGGAGTAGTTGAATAAGACCAATAACACTATACTATAGAATAATAGTGATTGAATCAATCATAGTAAACTAAAGTCATGCATTAGGAATAATCTAATAGCATACAATTTGAATAACTATAGCATACCTTCCTTGAATAATACTAAGCCAAGGTTAATTAGAATTGAATACAAAACATGCATAGCAATTTAGTTATGCATGCTAAACAACAAGTGAAATACAAGAATAACTTGTCCAACATCAAACCAAAGTTTAGACAGCTTGCATCATTATAAGGTAATCATGTCAACAGTTATATATTATATTTTATTGATTATTATATTAATACTTTGAAAAATCAGACGTCTGAAGATTTTTTTCCTGTCTGTGACTGCGAGAATTATTTCATCCGTGATTTTCTTCTTAAACAGTACCCCTTTAATTCTCCTATAAATAAAAGCTCATTCCTTCATTATTTCTTACTTAATTCAATTGAAACTAGAGAGATAAATTATAGAGAAACTATAGAAAAGTATTCTCGCTACTTCCCTACTCTTATATTCAGCTTTCTTTTACGGGAAGGGTTATTATTTCTTTTATTCATGAAGAGAACTTCTGTTATTCTATTCTTTATTATTCTCATTGGAATAACCAAAGATAATGCGACTACCCTATACTTGGTGACATTCTTCTATTATTCCATCTTTATTATTATTCACATTGGAATATCCTGTCATGCATGCATTTTACGTGGGACTGGTTAAAATCTTTATTATTATTCATTGGTATATCATATCACATGCGTTTTTGGGACTGGTTAAAATCTTTTTTATTATTATTATATTGGAATATCCTGTCATGCATTTTTACGCCGGACTTTGGTTCCACAAGATATTATTACGTTGGAACATCCCGCTTGGGTGTAATTTCACCGACTGGTTCCATTAATTATTATTCTATTGAATAACTCATCATGCTAAGTACCGCATGTGTGGTGATTTCTTTTGTTATTCTATTCGTTATTATACTCGGTTGATTAAAGTTTTGACTTCTATACTCCATGAAATTAGTGGAATATCCTTGATATTTGCGCTTCATCTAAAGTATCTTTTCATGGAAATATTCTTACGAGCATTCTTGAATTTTACTCTACAAAGCAAAGATCGTGTTGACAATTTGGACATTATTGGTTCATGGATAAATTAATTCTTGAACTTGTTTTATTAAATTCTTATATCATTGTCATCATCCTCATGTTTATATTATGTTGAAAGTCATCTGTGGCACGTAGTGCATAGATGGACTTGGTATGATTATAACCAGGGATTATTCGATGTAATCATGACCGTAATGTTACAAATGATGTGGAAAAACTCCTCATTAGCCCGTAGTACATTGATGCATAGTTGTTGGAATGATCATGACCATTAATGAATACACAAATATTGTTGGCCCGTAGTGCATGGATAATTATGGTCGTGATACTAAAGAATATCCTTGGCCGTAGTGCGGGGTGATTCGATGATGTGGATTATTTATTGTCGAGTCTCGTGATAAAAGTGATGAAAAACCTTTTAAATCATAAAAGATAGTAGATTTTATTCACTACTTGACTCTTTTAATGGATTGCTTGTTCCGTTGCAGTTAAACTTGATGTTGTTATATTTTATCAGTTTAACACTGTTGAAGGCTAACGATAATTTATTCTGCATTATCTTAGTCATAGTATTTCTTACTGGGCTAGTTGAGCTCACCCTTTCTTTCACTGTTCTCTTTAGGAAATGAGAACGTAGCTGGGACTAGTCGGGGAACGGAGTGATGGTCCTAGATGGTGCTTTAGTAGTCCTCACTATTCCGTGAAATAGTGTGATAATAATTGTAATGAGGACTCCTTTTGAGTTTGTAAAATCTCCAGTAGACAATAATTGTATTCAAACTCACAGTTATGTTTTGACGTATTATACACGACAGTTGTATTAGTAAATTGTATTTAAATTTTGTACCATGTATCTGGCGACCCAAGATGGGTGTTGTATACCTAATTTTGGGGGCGTCACAGTTGGTATCAAAGCTTAGGGATATGATCCTTGGCTAAGATGTGAGAATAGAAGTAGGAGGGGAGAGACGGGGAATTCCTTCGCTAGTATGACCTACCTAAGTTTTATTTGGTATTTAATTGGTCGGTCAGAATATAGGGATAATATGTTACATGTCAATTAACCTTTTGTTTTGTGGTAGTATCTGAAAATGACATCTGAGAATGTTGAGAATAGCAATGGAGCACAGGCGACCGTTGATTCACCACATAATCAAGATAATGTGCATCAGGAAGGCGACAATCCTCATGCAAACAACAACACTGACCAAATGATGAATGCTGGATGGTTCAGAGGCTTTATGCAATTCATGCAACAGTAGGCGAGAGTGGCTCCTATCCAAAACATAGGTGGAAATATCGAAACTCTCTGACTGGTCACGCTAAATAATTCAAGGAGCTGGGACCACCGGAGTTTATTGGAGAGCCAAAACCACTAAAGGCGAAAGCATGGATAAAGCAGATCACCAAGATATTTGATGTCTTGGGATGCTCCGATGAGCAAAAGGTTCCCTTTGACGCCTTTATGTTGCGAGGAGAGGCAGATTACTGGTGGGAATCGGTAAAGCGTACTCAACCTGCCGCACTAAAGATGTCTTGGGAGAAGTTCCAAGAGCTATTCAACGACAAATACTTTCCCGAAAGTATTTGTCACATGAAGGAGGTGGAGTTTATCAAGTTGGAGCAAAATAATATGACCGTGTCGCAGTATGGGGCTAAATTTGCTGAGTTGTCCTGGTTTGCATCCCACTTAGTGGATAATGAAGAACGAATGACGCGAATATTTTTGCGAGGTTTGAAACCTGAGATACGTCAACATCTTATTTCTCATAAACCGTGTTTTATTCGGATGTGGTAAATAGGCGCATTAGTAGAAGCGATAATGAGTCAACGTAATCAAAAGAGAGCAACCGACAAAATGATAATACTAGTGAGAGTGGTCATCGAAGCGGTGACAACAAGCGTGGAGGGAATCAGCAAGCCAGAAATGCTAACCACTTCGGTGGTAATCAGGGCCAAAATAATAAGAATAGACATTTCAAGAAGAGGAGATTCAACAATGATGGAAATACATCAAAGACCAAGACTGTTGTTAAGGAAGGAAGAACCACCACCCATCATATGCTTCAAATACGGAGGGGAGGGACACATCAGTCCAAATTGCGCGATGCCATCCAAAGTATGTTATAATTGTGGAAGAGAAGGTCACTTAGCCCGATTTTGTCGTTCACCAAAGACAAGTTCAGCAAGGATGGAGGCACCAAAGGTCAGTCCCGAGAAAAGTCAAAGCCGGTGTGCAAGTAAGGGAGAGCGTTTGTTGTGACCTCCTAGAAAGCAAGGAACCCGAATGAGGTCATCACGATGTAAGCTTATCATAAACTCTAGCGAAGTCTATACTTTATTTGATACCGGTTCTACCCATTCTTTTATTTCTCCTACTTGCGCTCAACGATTAAATTTGACTCCGGAGAAATTAGACTTTGACTTATCTGTGGAAACTCCGTTGGGAGAAACTTTTATTACATCCACTGTTTATAAGTCTTGTTTGGTTCAAATCGGTACCCTCACATTACCTATCGGTCTTATTTCATTGAAAATACTTGCATTTGATGTGATTTTAGGGATTGATTGGTTAACTACTCATCATGCAAAAATTAATTGTTTTCGTAAGGTTGTTAGCTTTCATATTCCTAATCAACCGATTATGCGAATTCAAGCGACCAAACCATTAAAATCAATCACGGTCATCTCAACCGATTATGCATGTCTTTGAGTATTCTTGGTGGATCGTAGAGTGAGCCTTCGGACTCACTATCTCACATGGTTTAGATCAGTCCACCTTATCTCCAAACTCAGCAACTCCAGCAACCTTCGATCTTTGAAGCTCTTTTAGATTTATACTCCTTCCCAATCCTTTCGTTGGAAAGTAGTCGTTGAAGGCTATTTAAATATCTTCACAGATCTCGAGTTGACAGAGGTAGACTGCTGATGTGACATGTTATACATTATCTGACATTGCAGTCTACTGTTTCACCTACCCGTCAGAGTTGTCACTTTAATGTCTTGGGCGTGTTGAAGACTTTATTATCTCCTTCGATTTTCGATCGATCGGAGGTTGTCCTTTGCATCGATGTTCTCAATAAGCTTTTGTCCGAATACCATCCTTCGATTTAAACCGTTGCCAATGCTTGGTCTTGGGAGTTCGAACTCTACGATTCGATGCACGTCTTCGAGGACTTGATCGTAGTGTCTTGTTGAGTGTTGTTTCATCATTGGTGGTAGAGTTAACACTACGATCTTGAAGAGTGTTGATTGGATCTTCAATGTAGTACACCTCTTCCTTCTATTATATGAGGCTCAATACTTACGCTTTTGCTTCAAATGTTCTCGACATCTTGATGGCCTAACTCCTCGCTCTCTGGTTCCCTTTGAATAGTAAGACTTTTGATTTTTTGGCGATCCATTTCGCTTTCTCCTTGTGATCTCCGTTCACTTATCATCAATGGGTGACCCTACACTTAATCACTTCAGCCTTATTCTTCAGAGGCTACCCAGTATCTCGGTTCACTTTCCATCAGTTCTTTCTTTGTTTGGCAAACACTACAATCTCGGTTGATTCCAAGATCGTTGTCTTCTGTTAACTTTACAACTACTACAGTTGCTGACTTTTCCTTAGTCAGTTACTGAAGTCTTCTTATGATTATTTTGTGGATGACTTCATCTCTAATGGCTTCACAACTCAATCTTGATGTTGATTGGGTTGGTGCTTAGATTTTCTTTTAGCTTGCATGCCATTCGTTGAGTGCTCTCTGGTTCCCTTCAGGTAGGATGTATCATTGCAGTGCCAACCAGAGGCTTTGTTCCTTTGGATATTCTGGGAGTGCTCATTAGTTAAGAATTATACTTGCTCTACGATTCTGCCTATACATTGTGAGCACTTCTGTTGAGGTCGTAGTTCTGCATTCTACGTTTCGGCTTCGGCTGTGCAGACACTACGATCCTGAGATCAAATCTTGACACTACGGTTTCTTTCTTATGCCTGTTGTCCTCATCTGATCTTGCTCGACTATGATCTCTGCATGTAATCAATAGACTCTACGAGCTCAGAATGTAGTTTACGATCCTTGACATGGCTTTGACATCGATAGACTCTACGACTCGAGTGTAGTCTACGTTTCTTTCTTGGCTTTGTGCGGATGATCTATCGGCCAGAAGGCGGTGTCTCTTCGATTCTGAACATGACTTCCTCGGAACACTACGATTCCGAGGAAGCTCTACTCGACATACTATGGTCCTTCTTCATTTCCCCTAGCAGTCTACGAACTCTGAGATCTACTATCTTGCATACTTTTATTCTGCCTCGATAGCTCTCGAGTTAACTTTGACTCTCCTGGCAGACTACGACTTCTGGTGTAGTGCTCGATGATCAGACAAGCCTATCTATTACATCATAAGATCAACCTAACATGCTTGATCTTTCTATATTTATAGTCCTTGTACATCATTTCTTTTTAAGGACTTTACAAAGTTGTTTTGCTTATGTAGGATCAACCTAACATTCTTGGTCAATTCATTCTAAGTCCTTGTACATATATCTCTATTATATATCAAAGGACTTTACAGCTTTTCTTAATGCAAGCATACTTGCATATTCATTCACATATATCATAATCAAATCGTATATTAAATAGGAATATCATTCACATGTTTATTCCTGACAATATACTTTGTCTTTATCACTAAACCATCAACTCTTTGCTGTTTGGAACCTTTCTAACTCACTGCACCACTGTTCAAGGTAACCCTTTACCTTAAAATGGATTTTCTGTCATCTTGGTTTGTTAGAAAAACTTGAGTCTGTTAAGCCATTTAGTTTTAATTCTGACCCACCATGAATATGATCACATCCTTAGTGCCGGTTAAGTACTTTAAGATATTTTCACTGACTCACGGTGAACTTCTCTAGAATATGACTGATCATCATCAAGTCTCGTATATTTCATTGTATACATGATTGTCACTCATGCGATCTCTCTTTTCAAGAGTCTATTGGGACTATTAAGAGAGATTCACTCCATGGCTCATCAACATGAGGCATCTCTTGGAGTTTGTCATGCTAAACGACTTTAACATCAAATGAATATAAGTTCCTTGGGTTAAGTCGAGTATCCTCTTAAATCTATCTATATAGATTTGTATCCCCAATTTATGATACTCTTCCCAAATCATTCATGGAGGAATGTTTAGACAACTTTATCTTTACTTATTGTAACATTGGTATGTCATTCATTATCCGTAGTATATCAATATATAATGCTAGGAATGTCACGACGCTCCCACTGACCCTTTTGTACACACTAGGTTCATTCTTGTTTTTAATAAAATCAAACTCTTTTGATTGTATCATCAAAACGAATGTTCCATATTTGAGAAGCTTGCTTCAATCCATTTCTCTGAGTGTCTACAACTCTTACCTCATTGTATGTAATTGAATCATCATCTTCTATGATGCGTATCTCATCATCATCATCATCTATGATGAATCCATACCTCCTAGGTATCTTCGGTATTATTCCAGATTTACGATTTATCTTTGTGGTACAATAGGTATATCTATAGGTTCCTCTTATTTGACTTATAGTGATTTATTGTTCTTGAACTCTTCAAGATCTATTATCCTCTCACTAGCTGATAAGTAGATTTTATACCTACTTATCTGGTATCTTTTACTTAAATTAGTTGCTTATATTCATGTGTCTTAGTTACTTTTCATGCATTTTGTGTTCATTTTGTAGGTTATACGTTTCGAAGCGGTGTGAGCGACTATTGGTAAGGAAAAGCAAGGAAAATACAAAGAAAAGCAATCCGGACATCATTTGGGCTTTCATGTTCATTTTATGTTCTTGGCTTGGAACTTGGACTATATTTTAGAGCTTCTTCTTAGCTCTTCGGAACATCTTGAATCATTCCAATCGGAGTTCGGATGCAAGAGTTATGACATTTGTACCAACGGACGTCGAACGTCACTGTTTTGGGTGGTCATTTTCATAGCAGTCCCTTCCAGGCAAATGTCAACCTTCATCCGTCCGTTATTTCTGAAATCGTAAAGAATTAAAGTTGTAGATCTCGTCGATATCTTCGATTTGATAGGTGGCAGGCCTCGTAACTCTTCCTGGATCAAAAGTTATGGCCGTTTTCCCAAGGAACGTCAGAGCAGAAAATTTTCCGTCACAAAACCGCCGCCGGGGAGGGCATACCAGCCACAAGTCAGAACCCTAGCCCGCCGGGGCGGGGGTAGCCCAAAAAATACGTGAAAAGTGCGAATTTTGGTCCAATTTGAGTCCAAAAAGGATTGTTTCGATCCGATTGACACAAGGACTTCCAAGAGAACTTCCAAGAGGACTTAAAGACATATGAAGAGACTTATATAAGGATGAGAATCACAAGGATTAGAGATTAGAGACTAGATATAGGATTCAATTAGATTAGATTAGAGTAAAATTAGATCAAAACACTAGTTCTAATTAGATTTGGAGATTGAAGCAACTTGAAGACCATTGAAGATCAAGAGCAGGAGCTTGAGGAAGATGGAGATTTATTTGACAAATGATTTATTCTTTACTCTACTCTTATTTTTATCTTTTAATGATTATTCAATTGTGGATTCTTAGTTTTAATTCAATAATCATGAACTAATTTTTTGTTTGAGAGTACAATGGATCTTATTGTGTAGTTTATTTAATATGTTTCGCTATCAATTATTATGTTCTATTGTGAGGATTGTCTATTGTGATTTGGACTTAATTATTTAATTGATTGGCCATCAATTACCTTGATAATCTATATGAACTCAAGAGATGAAGTATTGATTTAGATCTTATCATGATAGCATGTGTTCGTGGATTTTTTGTTAGTAAGCTTAAACTTGATGAGTGTTAAGGTACAGATATGCTTGACACCGCATGTAATCGGATAGAGAACTTATTCTTCAACCTTCTTCAATTGTAATTCACATAGAGATATAGTGGGTTAGTTGATTAAGGTGTTTAATGGATTTCTATCTTAATTGTGGATTGACATTAATATGGGTATTATGCATCGAGAGGTGGTTTTATCTGCTTTAGTGTTCTTGATTAACAATTCAGGATAGAGAATAATTGATGAGAAGTGTGTTAACTTAAATGAAATAATAAGTGAAGTTGTGATCTTAAATCTCCGTTTTCTTAATTTAACTAGTGGAATTTAATAGTAGTTTAATTAATATAATTTGAAATTCATTCGTTTAAATAAGATTGAGTTGGTTACGGGTTAGTACTTGGTGATTTTCTATTAAACAATTCCTCGTGGGAACGATACTCTACTTTCACTTTATTACTTGTTGACCACGTATACTTGTGTGTTGTGCGTAATTAGATTTTACCCAACAAGTTTTTGGTGCCGTTGCCGGGGAATTAGTTTAATATCTCTTTGCCAATATTAATTTCAATCAAATTAGTCTTAATTTAAATATTTTTATTTTTATTTTTAATTCTCTTCCTATATTTCTCTCTTTTCAAGTACGATGGATGACTTTGCGTATCAATGGCCATACACGAACATGACTCAACCAAGGGAAACAGGGATTGATGGACTTAATACATCTTCTATAGAGCCAATACAAATTGAGGTAACTTCGAAGGCGTTGGAGCGTTATTCGAGCCCAATGAGTCGAAGGATGGCAAGAATGACTCAACCCGAGGGGGCGGAGATCGACAGACTCGCGATACTTTCTTCAATGTCAAGACTGATTGAAGAACTTTCGAGGAAGTTGGACCTTTTGTTGACCCAAATGAGTCAAGGATTGCGATTATTTGTTACTATTGTGCTTGAAATCACCCGAGTAATCAATGCACCATCAATCTTGGGCCTTAAGATGGTATGGTGGTAACTACCTCAATCAATATGCATATGATAATTATGATCAAGTTTGGGGTATCACCCGGATTCTTCATGGAGCTACAACTATCAAGACCAATACTCTATTCCGGATCCAACATACACGCTTGATTTCTCATATCAACCTCCATTAAAAGAAGAAAAGTCAAAGTTGGAGGAATTGTTGTCCAAGTTCATAGCATCAAATGAGGAGAGGAGGATGAATCAAGAGATATCATGTCACAATCGCAGAACCGAGATAGATCAAATGCTCAAATCCTTAAACAACTGTTCTCAAAATAATTGGTGTTATGACGAGGATTCCGAGATTGATGAAGTGCCCAAACCAAATCTACAACTGGATGAGACACGAGATGTTAAAAAAAAGAGACAAATGGGGATAGTGACAACAAGGTCGGTGAAGAACTAACTATGAGTACTAACAAGGATGAGCCGATGTTATTAGTGCCCCAATTTCCTTCTCCACCAAAGTTCAAGGATCCGGTTAGATTTGCAAAACCATGCTCGCTAGTAGTCAGTCGTGTCGTCGTGAAGCTCTTTATGACATAAGAGCTAGGGCAACAAGGAAGCCGTGGTGGGATGATGAGAAGAGAAGATGAGCGAAGAGCCCATTGTGTTTGACACACTTTCATGCCCAAATATGATCACAACCACAATGGAGATAACACCTAGTTATTTGCCCTTCTTCATGGAGATTATACCAAATTAGAGCATGCTAGGTGACTTTAATGCAATGGCTATCACAAATGGAAACTACCAAAAGCTATATTATTTCTGATGGATGGAGGGTTCCTCAATTATCAAAGAGTAATTGGATAGTGTTGACCAGACAAAGTCAGGCTGAAAGACTATAATTCAAGCGCTAACTGGGAGGCAACCCAGAAATTTTATTTATTTATTTATATGCTTTCCTAGTTTATTTAGTAGATAGGAATCCAAGTGTTATTCTAATCCATGTTGTCTCTCTTCATTGCAGGTATTGGAGGTTCAATGGATAGGAAAATGATCGTCACCGCTTGCCGCCACCATCACCACAAGCTTAAATGATTACTGTGGAAGTCCTCGTCCATTTCATGCTTTATTTTACAATGAGGACATTGTAATTGTTAAGTTTGGGGGAGTTAAATAATTTAGGTTTATTTATGTTTGCATTCATGTAGTGTAATTGCATAATAGTTTGCATAGTAGAGTAGTTTCATAATAGTTTTTATTTATAAATAAAAAAAAAATTAAAAATTATTAGTTAGTTACTATGTTCATCTTGCATGATTCCAAATTTGTTAGATAATTCTGAGTTTATTTTGGCCAATGATGAGATTGGAATTGGGTAGACAAGTATAATCTTGACTATTAGAGCTTTGATGTGATTTCTTGTTATGAATCGAGTCTTTTTTACATTTGAAACCGGTATAATAAGGATATCACAAAAAAACAACTTTTGAATGATTGAGTTTAAATTCATACATAAAGGACCTCTAAAGGATAATGCTAGTTTGAATGAAAGAATGACAAGAATAAATAGTGATGGCTAAAGTTAGACAAGAACCTAAGTTTGGGGGCATATTTGGGGTATATAAGCTAAAACAAAGAAAAAAAAAGAAAAAAAAAAGATATTGAGTTGAATAAATTGAGTCCTGTGGTGGGTCGAGAAGAAGCATGAAATGCACTCCCCATAAACACAGGCGTGAGATGGAGCGTAAAACGCACTCACTATCCATCATTCGATTTTTTTTTAATAAAACAGAAAAAAAAATGAATAAAATGGGAAATAAGAGCAAAAAGCCCTCGTAGATGAAAAATAAAGCATAAGTATCCAATGTTGACCCTCGATATTGGTAATTGTTTGATTTTAGTTGGATCTAGCTTGTTTTTGGATTTCTTGAGTTTACAATCGTATGATGCCTTCAAAGAGACTTGTTATGTGTTAAATTTGATTTTATATCGTTAACATTGTTGTGGACACACACACACTATACCGAAGAATAATGATTTAAGACGTGATGATTGACTAGGAAATTGTTGATTGGTTTTGATATGAAGTATTGTCGTGTTTGCTTGATTTCTCTAAGGCCGAGTGAATAGATTTGATTCTATCAATACTGCTGGATTCGTAGGCATATAGATTAGTTGTATTTCATTGCATTGCATTGCATTATGTTGTATTGCTTGGGGACAAGCAACGATTTAAGTTTGGGGGTATTTGATAAGTAGATTTTATACCTACTTATCCGGTATCTTTTACTTGAATTAGTTGCTTATATTCATGTGTCTTAGTTACTTTTCATGCATTTTGTGTTCATTTTGTAGGTTATACGTTTGGAAGCGGTGTGAGCGACTATTGGTAAGGAAAAGCAAGGAAAATACAAAGAAAAGCAATTCGGATATCATTTGGGCTTTCATGTTCATTTCATTTTGTTGGCTTGGAACATGGACTATATTTTAGAGCTTCTTCTTAGCTTTTCGGAACATCTTGAATCATTCCAATCTGAGTTCGGATGCAAGAGTTATGACATTTGTACCAACGGACGTCGAACGTCACTGTTTTGGGAGGTTATTTGCATAGCAGTCCTTTCAGGCCAATGTCGACCTTCATCCGTCCGTTATTTCTGAAATTGTAAAGAATTAAAGTTGTAGATCTCGTCGATATCTTCGATTTGATAGGTGGCAGGCCTCGTAACTCTTCCTGGATCAAAAGTTATGGTCGTTTTCCCAAGGAACGTCAGAGCAAAAAATTTTCCGTCACAAAACCACCGTCGGGTGGGCATACCAAGCCACAAGTCAGAACCCTAGCCCGCCGGGGCGGGCCCAAATTAAGCATAAACCCCCGCCGGGGGGGTAGCCCAGAAAATGCGCGAAAAGTGCGAATTTTGGTCAAATTTGAGTCCGGAAAGGATTGTTTAGATCCGATTGACACAAGGACTTCCAAGAGAACTTCCAAGAGGACTAAAAGACATGAAGAGACTTATATAAGGATGAGAATCACAAGGATTAGAGATTAGAGACTAGATATAGGATTTAATTAGATTAGATTAGAGTAAAATTAGATTCAAAACACTAGTTCTAATTAGATTTGGAGATTGAAGCAACTTGAAGACCATTGAAGATTAAGAGCAGGAGCTTGAGGAAGATGGAGATTTGCTGACAACAGATTTATTCTTTACTCTACTCTTATTTTTTATCTTTTAATGATTATTTAATTGTGGATTCTTAGTTTTAATTCAATAATCATGAACTAATTTTTTTGTTTGAGATTACAATGGATCTTATTGTGTAGTTTATTTAATATGCTTCACTATCAATTATTATGTTCTATTGTGAGGATTGTCTATTGTGATTTGGATTTAATTGTTTAATTGATTGGCCATCAATTACCGTGATAATCTATATGAACTCGAGAGATGAAGTATTGATTTAGATCTTATCATGATAGCATGTGTTCAGGATTTTGTTAGTAGCTTAAACTTGATGAGTGTTAAGGTAGAGATATGCTTGACACCGCATGTAATCGGATAGAGAACTTATTCTTCAACCTTTTTCAATTGTAATTCACATAGAGATATAGTGGGTTAGTTGATTAAGGTGTTTAACGGATTTCTATCTTAATTGTGGATTGACGTTAATATGGGTATTATGCATCGAGAGGTGGTTTTATCTTCTTTAGTTTTCTGGATTAACAATTCAGGATAGAGAATAATTGATGAGAAGTGTGTTAACTTAAATGAAGCAATAAGTGAAGTTGTGATCTTAAATCTCCGTTATCTTAATTTAACTAGTGGAATTTAATAGTAGTTTAATTTATATATTTTGAAATTCATTTGTTTAAATAAGATTGAGTTGGTTACGGGTTAGTACTTGGTGATTTTCTATTAAATAATTCCTCGTGGGAACGATACTCTACTTTCACTTTATTACTTGTTGACCACATATACTTGCGTGTTGTGCGTAATTAGATTATACCCAACACTAGCTCCTTCTATGATAAACACATTTATCTTAGAAGGTAGTGTGTTTCACAACAAACACCTTTTGCTAAGTAGGATTATAGAACATATACCCTAAACTTACTTTAGGATGTCCCACAAATTTGTACTTGTCAAATCTTGTTCCAAGCTTATCCTTTGAAACCTTTTCACTTAAGCTGGACAACCCCTTATCTTAACATACTTAAGAGTAGGAATCCTCCCTGTCCATAACTCTTATAGAGTCTTCAAATAATTTTGAGGTTACCTTTTTATAGATATGTAGCCATTTCTGAGACATTATCCTGAAGGATACTAGAATATCGGTAAAATCATTATGGACCACACCATGTCCAATAAGGTACTATTTTTCCTTTCAGATACATCAATCAATTATTGCGTATCTGGAGGCGTCCATTGTGAGAAAACCACTTGAGATGATCTAGAAACTCATTGCACAATTATTCCTTCCTTGATCCGATCAAAGAATCCTAATACTTTGCCAATTTGTTTCATTTTTGAATTCTTTGAACCTTTCAAATAATTCACAATTGTATTTCAGTAAATACACACATTCAACTCTTTGAATGATCATCTTCTTTTCTTATACTAGTTTGTTCAATTTGCAAAATAATTTTTCACGTAAGTCAAGTATACAAAATCCATTAAGTAATATTCCAGTTCTATAAAAACATTATTATTATAAATAGAACAAAAATTGTTCTTAAATATAATACAAAAGATTTCATTGTCCAACAACAAAATGGAAATAATGTTTCTAACGAGAACTGGAATACAATAACAACTTATTGACTTAATAGATTTTTTCTGTAGAAGCAATGTTAAACTATAAGTTTCTATGGCTAATGCAGCAACCTTTGCTTCATTTTCCACCCATAGGATTACTTATTTTTGTTTAGCTTTCTACTTCTGCTTGGTCCCTTCATAAATATATATTATGATAACCAAAGTCGGTATTCAATACCCAAGTAGAACCTTGACTTAAAGAAAAATTTATTTCATTCATGAACAAAACTGTATTTGTAACCGAAGCTTCACTAAGCTTCTTCTGGTTAGCTCTGAAAGATGTTTATCGCAGTTTTTTTCCAATGTCTTGGCTTATTGCAGTGAAAGCAAACTCCTTTGTTGTCCGTATCAGTTTTGTTCTTATTATCCTTTGTTTTTGCCTTTCTGTTTACCTTCTTTGAATCGTTCTTCTTTTTAGAAGATCATTTGGCCCCTACCAGTAAGACTTGGTTTTTCTTGGTTGGAAAGTGACTCTCAGCTATTTTTCAACATGTTAAGCAAATCAGCGAGGCTGATATCTAGCTTGTTCATATGAAAAATTCACAACAATTGTGAGAAGGAGTCCGGGAGTAACTGCAAGATCAAATCTTGGCTCAACTCTCCATCCATGATAAAACCTATTTTCCTAATTGTTCAATCAAATTGATCATGTTAAGGACTTGTGTCTATACTGTGGTATCATCGGTTATTCTAGATCGGAAGAGCTCCTTAGATATCTGATATCTATCAGTCCTACTTTCCCCACCATCAACTACTTGATGTGCAGGAGTATAGTAGGAGCATCCATAGTTTCATGCTGATGCTGAAGCTCGTTACTCATGGATGCGAGCATGATGCATTGTGTGACGCCCCCAAAATAGGTATACATCACCTATTCTGAGTCGCCAAATACATGGTATAGAAACAAATACAACTTCATTAAACTATGAGTTTAAATACAAATAGAGAGTATAAAAACTCAAAAGGAGTCCTCATTACAATTATTGATACACTATTTTAAAAATAGTGAGGACTGCTAAAACAACTTTGTAGAATCATCACTCCATACCCCGACTAGTTCCTGCTATGTTCTCACCTCCTGAGAAGAAAAATGGAACAAAAGGGTGAGCTCAACTAGCCCAGTAAAGAATATTATGACTAAGATAATATACAACAAATTATCATTAGTCTTCAACAGGGAAAAATTTGATAAAATATAATAGACAACAAGTTTTAGATCAACAACTACAGCGGAAACAGCAATCCATTAGAAGAGTCAAGTAGAGAATGAGTTCTACTATCTTTTAAGACTTAAAAGTCCATCATAAATTTTATCCCTGTAACAACAATCAATATACATCTTTAATCAATATTCATCTTTGCACTACAGGCCAAAGATATTCATTTGTATCACCAGTTGGTCATGTTCATATCAACATCTGTTCATCTTTGCACTACGGGCCAAAGATATTCATTAGATAATCATTCATCTTTGCACTACATGCCAAAGATATTCATTTGTATCATCATTTAGGACTGAGGATGATGAAAAATATTTTAAAGAAAATGAATCCAGTGAGATAACAGATCAAATATTAAGGATTCGTATTACAGTTTATGTTCAATAATATTCCGAAATAACCAATTTTGAAGCAGAATTCAAAAATAATGATCAAAATATGGATACAATCAAAGATAGTAACCATAATAGACAACTTGGACAAAAAGAAGAAAATTTCATTTTCTGATTGAATAGTGTCGTATTCGTGAATAGTGTCGATATCGTGAATAGTGCCAGTATCGTGAATAGTAACCCCACACAAAAAGTTTCAAATCTGATAAAAAGTTCATACCAATATTTCGGCATAATGATATTGAAGAAAATATCATTTAAGAAGAAGATAATATCCCTTACCTCAAAATATGAGTACTTCTGATCGGAATATCGATATAAGGCTGAAGGAAACTTGCACTGATTAATAAAAACTCACAAAGTATCTAAATACTCACAAAATACACTCAATAATCTAGAGAGAGAAAGAGAGAAAACTTGTTTCTGGTGTGATTTTCAATTCTAACTTAGCCCTCTATTTATAGGAAAATGTTAGCACACTGAAGCAGACTTAACCTAAAACCTGATGGCTTTACCTGCTACTATTCCCACCCACCACATTTGAATAAAAATCTCAGCACATTTCTTCACCAACCAAGAGTGGGGCTCACCAATTCTAGAATTTTCCACCAAAATGATTTATAACCTGATTTCTGAATCAGCTACCTCTTAAAATTCATAAAAAATAATACACTCAATTTTAACGGTTCAAAATTTGTGGACATATACTTAACTTATATATGTATAACATATCCAAAAATTACAACGATCCAACGGCCAGATTAAAAATTATAACTCCCGCAATATATCTCAAAAAAACACTGGTTTGATTTTTAATACCTCCAATCCGACAAAATACTAATAAAACACCTCAACATTAATTCCTTCATTTATAACCACATAAATAAATCCATCATTTTTATCAACATAAAATAAATATTTCCTTATCATATGAATCAATGATTAATTATTCACAAATAATATTATAGAATCACATTTATGACAACCAGGTTGTTCCCAGGAAAGAGGGGGCTTTCCAATAAGGATTTCTCCTTACTAGCGCGCAATTTGGTGACCAAACCTCTCCTTGACAGAACTTTCTAGACATTGCCAATAATGTTATCTAATAATATTATTCCAAATAATATGAATTACTGATCTGATAAAGGAGATACTATGCGGTGACGATAATTGAAAAAACAATAATATAAAATATCAATGCAGTAATTATTGAATCAATAAAATAAAATATTGAACAGTAACTAATGTGATAATTATTGAGTAGTGCCTTCTTACGTAAGGATCAATAATTCAACAATCTTTTGTAATCTGGTATCTTCTTGTGCAACAATAGCGTATTACTTTACTTTAACCACCGAGTATTCCAACAATGTTAACGGTAACAACTACGCCGTTATTCAATTTTGTCATTTTCTTCATTTGACCATTATCCATTATGGGGCCCACAATTTGCTGCGCCGTTGTACGAATATTCCCCGATAGAAAGAATATTCCACCGAAAAAATGAATATTTTATAAGCACTTGCTTATTTTGCAAAATTTTCACATTTCACCCATAACCAAAGTTATTATATCAAATTAATACCTTATTATTCACAATAATAAATAAAGGAAATTTGATTTTATTCATTAAAAAGTTGGGGTCTTACAACCTCCCTCCTTATAAAATTTCATCCTCGAAATTGACGTACGTACCTGGTGTTTTGAAAAGGTGAGGATACCTCGCTTTCATTTCTGATTCCAACTCCTAGGTCATCTCTTCAATAGCATGGTTTCTCCACAAAACCTTAACTTGTGGTATAACCTTCGTGCGTAGGACATGCTCTTTCCTATCCAAGATCTTAACAGGTACCTCCTCGTACGTTAAATCTTCAGCTATCTCATGTGGTTCTAACTCAATAATGTGGTTCGGGTCTTTAACATATTTACGAAGCATAGATATGTGAAAAATATTATGAACACGAGACATACTTGGAGGTAATGTGAGTCTATAGGCCACATTTCCTATTCGATCAAGACTCTCAAATGGACCAATAAATCTTGGATTGAGCTTTCCTCTCTTCCCAAATCTTGTAACTCCCTTCCATGGTGCAACACGTAACAATACATGATCCCCAATATTAAATTTTACGTCCTTCCGATGAAGATCCGCATAACTCTTTTGTCGATCTTGTGCCATTTGTATACGTTTTCGAATCGTTTGGTTTTTCTCTGTAGTCATGCATACCAACTCTGGTCCCAACAATGTTGCTTCACCCACCTCGTCCCAGCATATTGGAGAACGACATTTTCTTCCATACAACGCCTCGAATGGAGCGACACCTATGCTCGCCTGATAACTGTTGTTTCAGGAGAATTCCACCAATGGTAGGTACTTATCCCAACTCCCTTTGAGATCTAGGACACAGAGTCTTAATAGTTCTTCAAGAGTTTGAATAGTCCTCTTTGATTGTCCATCCGTTTGAGGATGGTATGCGAATGAATCGTAAATCCGTGCCCATAGCTTTCTGTAAGCTAACCCAAAATCGTGAAGTGAATCTTGGGTCACGATTCAAAACTATGGATACTGGCATGCCGTGCAATCTCACAATCTCGTTCACGTACATATTAGTAAGACGTTCAAGGGAATAAGTCTCACGTATGGGCAAGAAATGGGCTAACTTGGTTAATCTATCAACAATAACCCAAACCGCATCTATGCCTTGAGAAACCTTGGGAAGACCCGTAACGAAATCCATAGTAATGTGTTCCCACTTCATTTTAGAATCTCAAGTGGTTGTAATGGACCCTTTGGCATTTGATGCTCCGCCTTTACACGTTGACAAGTTAAACACCTCGAGATAAACTCCGCGATCTCTCTTTTCATATTGCTCAACTAAAATGTATGTCGAAGATCATGATACATTTTGGTACTCCCAAGATGGATTGCAAACTGTGTGTTGTGTGCCTCCATCATGATTTTATGCTTCAAGTCAGAATCGTTAGGAACACAAAGTCTGGAGTTGACTCGAAGTATTCCTTCTTCATCGATTCTTGCTTTTGGAATAGCATGTTCTTGCACTTTCTTCTTCATACGCATCAGCTCCATGTCCATAGCTTGAGCAGCTTTAACTTTATCGATTAAAGTCGGTTCTACTCGCATGTTTGATATAATCACATGGGTACTTAGAGCCTTCATCTCTATCTCCATCCTTTGTAAGTCATACAAAATGGACCTTTGTGTTAACAACATTGCACTCGTACCCGCATATGATCTTCTAATTAATGCGTCAGCTACCACGTTTGCTTTTCTAAGATGATATTAGATGGTGTGATCGTAATCTTTCAATAGCTCGAGCTAACGTCGTTGCCGCATGTTGAGTTCCTTTTGGGTGAAGAAATATTTGTGGCTTTTATGATCTGTATAGATCTCCACTTTCTTCCCATACAGGTAGTGTCTCTAAATCTTTAACGCGAAAACGACTGCTGCCAACTCCAAATCATGAGTAGGATAATTCCTCTCATATTCTTTGAGTTATCGAGAGGCATAGGATATGACTTTCCCATGTTGCATGAGAACACATCCTAACCCTTTGCCTGAAGCATCGCTGTAGATAACAAATCCATCCGAACCAGATGGTATTGTCAAAACAGGTGCCAAAATGAGTCTTCTCTTGAGTTCTTGAAAACTCTTCTCGTAATCCTCGTTCCAACCGAATTTTATATCTTTACAAGTTACCTGAGTTAACGGAGTAGCGATTCGAGAAAATCCTTCCACGAATCTCCGATAAGAACCAACTAAGCCAAGAAAGCTACGTACTTCGGTCACCGACTTTGGTTGCTCCCAACGTTGTTTGGCTTCAATTTTGTCAGGTCGACAGATACTCCATGTTTTGACACCACGTGTCCAAGGAATGCCACTTCCTCAAGCCAGAACTCGCATTTTTTCAACTTGGCATACAACTTGTTATCACAAAGCCTTTGCAGTACCAGCTTCAAATGGTGCTCATGATCTTCACTGCTTTTGGAATAGATGAGGATGTCATCAATAAAGACAACAACGAACTGATCCAAGTATTCTTTAAACACATGGTTCATCATATCCATGAAAGCAGCAGGAGCATTAGTCAATCCAAAAGATATGACTAAGAATTCATAATGCCCATACCGAGTTCTGAAGGCAGTCTTTGGAATATCCTCAGTTTTAATCTTCAGCTGATGATATCCAGAACGAAGATCGATCTTTGAAAAGAATTGTGCTCCTTGCAACTGGTCAAACAGGTCATCAATGCGAGGTTGCAGATACCTATTCTTGATAGTGACATGGTTCAACTCTCGGTAGTCAATACAAAGTCGCATACTCCCATCTTTCTTCTTTATGAATAACACAGGAGCACCCCAAGGAGATGTACTAGGACGAATAAAACCGATGTCCAACAACTCCTATAGTTGGACCTTTAACTCCTGAAGTTCAATAGGAGCCATTCGATATGGGGTTTTAGAAATGAGCTTTGTACCAGGTTCAAGGTCAATAAAGAATTCAACTTCACGTTCTGGGGGTAGACCGGGAAGTTCTTCAGGAAATACATCAAGAAATTCACTAACAATAGAAATAGTATTCAAATCTGACGTGTTTTTGTTCAAGTCCGTGACATGGGCTAAGAAAGCTTGACATCCATTTTTCAATAAATAAATAGCTTTATGGCTTGATATGACAGTGACTAATTTTAGTGGTTTGGTTGTTTGAATTCGCATAATAGGTTGGTTAGGAATATGAAAACTAACAACCTTACGAAAACAATCAATTTTATCATGATGCGTGGTTAACCAATCAATCCCCAAAATCACATCAAATGCAAGAATTTTCAACGAAATAAGGACGGCAGGTAATGTGATGGTACCGACTTGAATCATGCAAGATTTTAAAATAGTAGATGTAACGAAAGTTTCTCTAAGCTGAGTCTCAATAGATAAGTCAAAGTCTAATTTCTCCGAGTCAAGTTTAAACGTTGAGCACAAGCAGGAGAGATAAAAGAATGGGTTAAACCGGTATCTAATAAGGTATAAACTTTGCAAGAGTTTATGATTAGCTTACCCATGATCACCTCGTTTGGGTTCCTCGTGTTTTGGGCAGTCACGACAAACGCCCTTCTAGGAACCATCGACTTTAACTTGTCCGGGACAGCCTTTGGAGTCACCATCCCTGTTGAACTTGGATTTCGTAACTACCCAATCTCTAGCTATATGACCTTCCTTTCCACAGTTATAACACACCTTGGATTGTTGTGGGCAGTTTGGGCTGATGTGTCCCTCTTTCCCGCATTTGTAACATACGACCGGTGGTCGTTCTCCTCCCCTAGAAACAATTGATGTTGGTGCTAACATCTTTACGCTATCATTGTTGTACCTTCTCCTTTTCAAATCTCCTCCCGACTCGCTCATTCTATTATCACGGCCACAATTACCACGGAGTGGTTACCGCTTTTGTCCGAATTCTTTCCTTCCCTCTAGTTGTCATTGCTCTGACGACTACTGCCACCGGTATGACCCTGGTTGTGTTCCCTCGGTTGAACATACTCATTATCTCGCTCTAATAATTGAGCTCTGTTTATAACATCTGAATATAAAAGAAAATTTATGAGAGATAAGATATTGTCGAATCTCGGGCTTTAGACCTCTCAGAAACATCCTCGTCATTCGTTCCTCATTTTCGACCAAATGAGGTGCAAACCTGGATAACTCTGCAAACTTCGCCTCGTCTTCGGGACAAATCATGTTGTTTTATTCGATCGATAAACTCCACCTCCTTCATATATAGACGAATACTTTCGGAAAGTACTTGTCATTGAATAGTTTCAAATGTTTCCCAAGACATCTTTGAGTGCGGTTGGTGGGGTACGCTTCCTGAGACTCCACCAATGATCGCCTCACTGCGGAACATAAAGGTGGCGAATGGAACCTTTTGTTCCTCCGTGCATCCCAAGGCATCGAATATCTTGGTAATTTGTTTGACCCATGTTTCTGTCATGATCGGATCCGGCTTTCCCTTAAATTCTAGTGGTCCCAACTCTTTGAACTGTTTTGTTGTGACAAGCCGCGCATTGCTAGCATTTCCACCCGTATTTTGTGCACGAGTCTCCCTCGTCTGGTTTTGCATGAACTGCAAAAAGCTTCTAAACATCCCATCATTCATCATTTGTTCGATAACGTTGTTTACAGGAGGATTATTGTCTTCCTGTTGCACGTTCCCCTGGGTAGTGATCAAAGGTGTCTCCACGGTCTGATTCACTCCATTATTAACGTTCTCAGCTGCCATCTTAAATACTGCCATAAAACAAGGGTTAATAGTCATGCAACATATTATCCCTATACTCTGACCGAAAAAATAAATACCAAATAAACTTAGTCAGGTCATACTAGCAAAGGAATTCTCCGTCTCTCCCCTCCTAGTTCTTGTCTCACATCTCAGCCAGGGATCATATCCCTAAGCTTTGATACCAACTGTGACGCCCCCAAAATAGGTATACATCACCTATTATGAGTCGCCAAATATATGGTACAGAAATAAATACAACTTCATTAAACTGTGAGTTTAAATACAAATAGAGAGTATAAAAACTCAAAAAGAGTCCTCATTACAATTATTGATACACTATTTTAAAAATAGTGAGGACTACTAAAACAACTTTCTAGAAACATCACTCCGTACCCCGACTAGTTCCTGCTATGTTCTCACCTCCTGAGAAGAAAAATGGAACAAAAGGTTGAGCTCAACTAGCCCAGTAAAGAATATTATGACTAAGATAATATACAACAAATTATCATTAGTCTTCAATAGGAAAAAATCTGATAAAATATAATAGACAACAAGTTTTAGATCAACAACTGCACCGGAAACAGCAATCCATTAGAAGAGTCAAGTAGAGAATGAGTTCTACTATCTTCTAAGATTTAAAAGTCCATCATAAATTTTAATCCTCCTATAACAACAATCAATATACATCTTTAATCAATATTCATCTTTGCACTACATGCCAAAGATATTCATTTGTATCACTTGTTGATCATGTTCATCTCAACACCTGTTCATCTTTGCACTATGGGCCAAAGATATTCATTAGGTAATCATTCATCTTTGCACTACAGGCCAAAGATATTCATTTGTATCATCATTTAGGACTGAGGATGATGAAATTTTTTTTAAAGAAAATGAATCAAGTGAGATAACAGATAAAATATTAAGGACTCGTATTACAGTTTATCCAAGTTCAATAATATTCCGAAATAACCAATTTTGAAGTAGAATTCAAAAATAATGATCAAAACATGTATACAATCAAAGATAGTAACCATAATAGACAACTTGGACAAAAAGAAGAAAATTTCATTTTTGGTGAATAGTGCCATATTCGTGAATAGTGTCGTATACGTGAATAGTATCATATACATGAATAGTAACCCCGACACAAAAAGTTCTAAATTTGATAAAAAGTTCATACCAATATTTCGGCATAATGATATTGAAGAAAATATCATTTGAGAAGAAGATAATATCCCTTACCTCAAAATATCAGTACTTCTGATCGGAATATCGGTATAAGGCTGAAGGAAACTTGCACTGATTAACAGAAACTCACAAAGTATCTAAATACTCACAAAATACACTCAATAATCTAGAGAGAGAAAGATAGAAAACTTGTTTCCGGTGTGATTTTCAATTCTAACTTAGCGCTCTATTTATAGGAAAATGTTAGCACGCCGAAGCAGACTTAACCTAGAACCTGATGGCTTTACCTGCTACTATTCTCACCCACCACATTTGAATAAAAATCTCAGTACATTTCTTCACCAACCAAGAGTGGGGCCCACCAATTCTAGAATTTTCCACCAAAATGATTTATAACCTGATTTCCGAATCAGCCACCTCTTAAAATTCATAAAAAATCATACGCTCATTTTTAACGGTTCAAAATTTGTGGACATATACTCAACTTATATATGTATAACATATCCAAAAATTACAACGATCCAACTAATTCGGATTAAAAATTATAACTCCATAATATATCAAAAAAAAAACACTGGTTTGATTTTTAATAACTCCAATCCGACAAAATACTAATAAAACACCTCAACATTAATTCCTCAATTTATAACCACATAAATAAATCCATCATTTATATCCACATAAAATAAATACTTCCTTATCATATGAATCAATGATTATTTATTCACAAATAATATTACAGAATCACATTTATGACAACCAGGCTGTTCCCAGGAAAGAGGGGAATTTTTAATAAGGATTTCTCCTTACTGGCGCACAATTAGGTGGCCAAACCTCTCCTTGACAGAACTTTCTAGACATTGCCAATAATGTTATCTAATAATATTATTCCAAATAATTTGAATTACTGATCTGATAAAGGAGATATTGTGTAGTGACGATAATTGAAACAACAATAATATAAAATATCAATGCACCAATTATTGAATCAATAAAATAAATTATTGAACAGTAGCTACTATGACAATTATTGAGTAGTGCCTTCTTACGTAAGGATAAATAATTCAACAATACTGTGCAATTCCGTATGCTACTGTGCAACAACGCGTATTACTTTACTTTAACCACCAGGTATTCCAACAGTGTTAACGGTAACAACTATGCCGTTATTCAATTTTTGTCATTTTCTTCATTCGACCGTTATCCATTATGGGGCCCTGATAAATCCAATGCTTGTAAATCGTTGCATTTAATATTCCCAAGCGGAAAGAATATTCCACCAAACAAAATGAATATTTTATAACCACTTGCTTATTTTGCAAAATTTTCACATTTCAACCATAACCAAAGTTATTATATCAAATTAATACCTTATTATTCACAATAATAAATAAAGGAAATTTGATTTTATTCATTAAAAAGTTGGGGTCTTACAACCTCCCCTCCTTATGAAATTTCGTCCCCGAAATTGACGTACGTACCTGGTGTTTCGAAAAGGTGAGGATACCTCGCTTTCATATCTCATTCCAACTCCCAAGTCATCTCTTCAATAGCATGGTTTCTCCACAAAACCTTAACTTGTGGTATAACCTTCATGCGTAGGACATGTTCTTTTCTATCCAAGATCTTAACAGGTACCTCCTCGTACGTTAAATCTTCAGCTATCTCGTCTGGTTCTAACTCAATAATGTGGTTCGGGTCTTTAACATATTTACGAAGCATAGATATGTGAAAAACATTATGAACACGAGACATACTTGGAGGTAATGTGAGTCTATAGGCCACATTTCCTATTCGGTCAAGAATATCAAATGGACCAACAAATCTTGGATTGAGCTTTCCTCTCTTCCCAAATCTTGTAACTCCCTTCCATGGTGCAACACGTAACAATACATGATCCCCAATATTAAATTCCACGTCCTTCTGATGAAGATCCGCATAACTCTTTTTCGATCGATCCATCGTGAACCAGCCAATTTTTGTATACGTTGTCGAATCGTTTGGATCTTCTCTGTAGTCATGCGTACCAACTCTGGTCCCAACAATGTTGCTTCACCCACCTCGTCCTAGCATACTGGAGAATGACATTTTCTTCCATACAACGCCTCGAATGGAGCCACACCTATGCTCGCATGATAACTGTTGTTGTAGGAGAATTCCACCAATGGTAAGTACTTATCCCAACTCCCTTTGAGATCTAGGACATAGAGTCTTAATAGATCTTCAAGAGTTTAAATAGTCCTCTCTGATTGTCCGTCCGTTTGAGGATGGTATGCTGAACTGAATCGTAAATCCGTGCCCATAGCTTTCTGTAAGCTAACCCAAAATCGTGAAGTGAATCTTAGGTCACGATCCGAAACTATGGATACTGGCATGCCGTGCAATCTCACAATCTCGTTCACGTACATACTAGTAAGACGTTCATGGGAATAAGTCTCATGTATGGGCAAGAAATGGGCAGACTTGGTTAATCTATCAACAAGAACCCAAAACGCATCTATGCCTTGAGAAACCTTGGGAAGACCCGTAACAAAATCCATAGTAATGTGTTCCCACTTCCATTTCGGAATCTCAAGTGGTTGTAATGGACCCTTTGACATTTGATGCTCCACCTTTACACGTTGACAAGTTAAACACCTCGAGATAAACTCCACGATCTCTCTTTTCACATTGCTCAACCAAAATGTATGTCGAAGATTATGATACATTTTGGTACTCCCAGGATGGATTGCAAACGGTGTGTTGTGTGCCTCCATCATGATTCTATGCTTCAAGTCAGAATCGTTAAGAACACAAAGTCTGGAGTTGACTCGAAGTATTCCTTCTTCATCGATTCTTGCTTTTGGAATAACACCTTCTTGCACCTTCTTCTTCATACGTATCAGCTCCATGTCCGTAGCTTGAGCAGCTTTAACTTTATCGATTAAAGTCGGTTCTACTTACATGTTTGATATCATCACGTGGGTACTTGGAGCCTTCATCTCTATCTCCATCCTTTGCAAGTCATACAAAATGGACCTTTATGTTAACAACATTGACTCGTACGCACATATGATCTTCTAATTAATGTGTCAGCTACCACGTTTGCATTTACAAGATGATATTGGGTGGTGTGATCGTAATCTTTCAACAGCTCAAGCCAACGTCGTTGCCGCATGTTGAGTTCCTTTTGGGTGAAGAAATATTTGAGGCTTTTATGATCTCTATAGATCTCCACTTTCTCCCCATACAGGTAGTGTCTCCAAATCTTTAACGCGAAAACGACTGCTGCCAACTCCGAATCATGAGTAGGATAATTCCTCTCATATTCTTTGAGTTGTCGAGAGGCATAGGCTATGACTTTCTAATGTTGCATGAGAAAACATCCTAACCCTTTGCCTGAAGCATCGCTGTAGATAACTAATCCATCCGAACCAGATGGTATTGTCAGAACAGGTGCCGAAATGAGTCTTCTCTTGAGTTCTTGAAAACTCTTCTCGCAATCCTTGTTCCAACTGAATTTTATATCTTTACGAGTTAGCTGAGTTAACGGAGTAGCGATTCGAGAAAATCCTTCCACGAATATTCGATAATAACCAGCTAAGTCCAGAAAGCTACGTACTTCGGTCACCAACTTTGGTTGCTCCCAACTTTGTATGGCTTCAATCTTCGTCGAGTCGACAGATACTTCATGTTTTGACACCACGTGTCCAAGGAATGCTACTTTCTCAAGCCAGAACTCGCATTTTTTCAACTTGGCATACAACTTGTTATCACAAAGCCTTTGCAATACCAGCTTTAAATGGTGCTCATGATCTTCACGGCTTTTGGAATAGATGAGGATGTCATCAATAAAGACAACAACGAACTGATCCAAGTATTCTTTAAACACACGGTTCATCATATCCGTGAAAGTAGCAGGAGCATTAGTCAATCCAAAAGACATGACTAAGAATTCATAATGCCCGTACCGAGTTCTAAAGGCAGTCTTTGGAATATCCTCAGTTTTAATCTTTAGTTGATGATATCCAGAACGAAGATCGATATTTGAAAAGAATTTTGCTCCTTGAAACTGGTCAAATAGGTCATCAATGCGAGGTAGCGGATACCTATTCTTGATAGTGACATGGTTCAACTCTCGATAGTCAATACAAAGTCGCATACTCCCGTCTTTCTTCTTTACGAATAACACAGGAGTACCCCAAGGAGATGTACTAGGACGAATAAAATCGATGTCCAACAACTCCTTTAGTTGGACCTTTAACTCCTGAAGTTCAATAGGAGCCATTCGATATGGGGTTTTAGAAATGGGCTTTGTACCAGGTTCAAGGTCAATAAAGCATTCAACTTCACGTTTGGGGTAGCAGGAAGTTCTTCTTGAAATACATCAGGAAATTCACTAACAATAGAAATAGTATTCAAATCTGACGTGTTTTTGTTCAAGTCCGTGACATGGGCTAAGAAAGCTTGACATCCATTTTTCAATAAACGAATAGCTTTATGGCTTGATATGACAGTGACTGATTTTAGTGGTTTGGTTGTTTGAATTCGCATAATATGTTGGTTAGAAATATGAAAACTAAAACCTTACGAAAATAATCAATTTTAGCATGATGCGTGGTTAACCAATCAATCCCCAAAATCACATCAAATGCAAGAATTTTCAACGAAATAAGGTCGGCATGTAATGTGATGGTACCGACTTGAATCATGCAAGATTTTAAAATAGTAGATGTAACGAAAGTTTCTCCTAACGGAGTCTCAACAGATAAGTCAAAGTCAAATTTCTCCGGAGTCAAGTTTAAACGTTGAGCACAAGCAGGAGAGGTAAAAGATTGGGTAGAACCGGTATCTAATAAGGTATAAACTTCACAAGAGTTTATGATTAGCTTACCCGTGATCACCTCGTTTGGGTTCCTCACGTTTTGGGTAGTCACGACAAACGCCCTTCCAAGAACCACCGACTTTAACTTGTCCGGGACAGCCTTTGGAGTCACCATCCCTGTTGAACTTGGTTTCAAAACTTGACAATCTCTAGCTATATGACCTTCCTTTCCACAGTTATAACACACCTTAGATTGTTGTGGGCAGTTTGGGCTAATATGTCCCTCTTTCCCGCATTTGTAACATACGACCGGTGGTCATTCTCCTCCCCTAGAAACAGTTGATGTTGGTGCTGACGTCTTTACACTATCATTGTTGTACCTTCTCCTTTTGAAATCTCCTCCCAACTCGCTCCTTCTATTATCACGGTCACGATTACCACCAGAGTGGTTACCGCTTTTGTCCGAATGCTTTCCTTCCCTCTGGTTGTCATTGCTCGATGACCGCTGCCACCAGTATGACCCTGGTTGTGTTCCCTCGGTTGAACATACTCATTATCTCTCTCTAATAGTTGAGCCTTGTTTAAAACATCTGAATATAAATAAAAATTTATGAGAGATAAGATATTGTCGAATCTCGGGATTTAGACCTCTCAGAAACATCCTCCTCATTCGTTACTCATTTTCAACCAAATGAGGTGCAAACCTAGACAACTCTGCAAACTTCTCCTCGTACTGGGACACCGTCATGTTGTTTTGTTCCAATCTGATAAACTACACCTCCTTCATATGATGAATACTTTCACGAAAGTACTTGTCATTGAATAGTTTTGAAACGTTTCCCCCAATATATCTTTGAGTGCAATTTGGTGAGTTACGCTCACGAGACTCCCACCAAGTGAGTCCGCCTCACTGCGGAACATAAAGGTGGCGAATGGAACCTTTTGTTCCTCCGTGCATCCCAAGACATCGAATATCTTGGTAATTTGTTTGACCCACGTTTCTACCATGATCGGATCCGGCTTTCCCTTAAATTCTGGTGGTCCCAACTCTTTGAACTGCTTTGCTGTGACAAGCCGCGCATTGCTAGCATTTCCACCCGTATTTTGTGCACGAGTCTCCCTCGTTTGGTTTTGCCTTCCTATTGCACGTTCCCCTGGGTAGTGATCAAAGGTGTCTCCATGGTCTGATTCACTCCATTATTAACGTTCTCAGCTGCCATTATTAATACTGCCATAAAATAAGAGTTAATAGTCATGCAACATATTATCCCTATACTCTGACCGACCAAATAAATACCAAATAAACTTAGTCAGGTCATACTAGCGAAGGAATTCCCCGTCTTTCCCCTCCTAGTTCTTGTCTCATATCTCAGCCAGGGATCATATCCCTAAGCTTTGATACCAACTGTGACGCCCCCAAAATAGGTATACATCACCTATTATGAGTCGCCAAATACATGGTACAAAAACAAATACAACTTCATTAAACTGTGAGTTTAAATACAAATAGAGAGTATAAAAACTCAAAAGGAGTCCTCATTACAATTATTGATACACTATTTTAAAAATAGTGAGGACTGTTAAAACAACTTTCTAGAACCATCACTCTGTACCCCGACTAGTTCCTACTATGTTCTCACCTCCTAAGAAGAAAAATGGAACAAAAGGGTGAGCTCAACTAGCCTAGTAAAGAATATTATGACTAAGATAATATACAACAAATTATCATTAGTCTTCAACAGGGAAAAATCTGATAAAATATAATAGACAACAAGTTTTAGATCAACAACTGCCGTGAAAACAGCAATCCATTAGAAGAGTCAAGTAGAGAATGAGTTCTACTATCTTCTAAGATTTAAAAGTCCATCATAAATTTTATCCCTCCTATAACAACAATCAATATACATCTTTAATCAATATTTATCTTTGCACTACAGGCCAAAGATATTCATTTGTATCACTAGTTGGTCATGTTCATCTCAACACATGTTCATCTTTGCACTACCGGCCAAAGATATTCTTTAGGTAATCATTCATCTTTGCACTACAGACCAAAGATATTCATTTGTATGATCATTTAGGACTGAGGATGATGAAAAATATTTTAAAGAAAACGAATCCAGTGAGAAAACAAATCAAATATTAAGGATTCGTATTATAGTTTATCCAAGTTCAATAATATTCTGAAATAACCATTTTTGAAGCAGAATTCAAAAATAATGATCAAAACATGGATACAATCAATGATAATAACCATAATAGATAACTTGGACAAAAAGAAGAAAATTTTATTTTTCTATTGAATAGTCTTAAGATTCGTGAATAAGTGTCGATATCGTGAATAGTGCCGTATACGTGAATAGTAACCCCGACACAATAAGTTCCAAATTTGATAAAAAAGTTCATACCAATATTTCGGCATAAAGATATTGAAGAAAATATCATTTAAGAAGAAGATAATATCCCTTACCTCAAAATATCAGTACTTCTGATCGGAATATCGGTATAAGGCTGAAGGAAACTTGCACTGATTAACAGAAACTCACAAAGTATCTAAATACTCACAAAATACACTCAATAATCTAGAGAGAGAAAGCGATAAAATTTGTTTCTGGTATGATTTTCAATTCTAACTTAGCCCTCTATTTATAGGAAAATGTTAGCACGCCGAAGCAGACTTAACCTGCAACCTGATGGCTTTACCTGCTACTATTCCCACCCACCACATTTGAATAAAAATCTTAGCACATTTCTTCACCAACCAAGAGTGTGGCCCACCAATTCTAGAATTTTCCACCAAAATGATTTATAACCTGATTTCCGAATCAGCCACCTCTTAACATTCATAACAAATCATACGCTCATTTTTAACGGTTCAAAATTTGTGGACATATACTCAACTTATATATGTATAACATATCCAAAAATTACAACGATCCAACGGTCGGATTAAAAATTTTAACTCCTGCAATATATCTCAAAAAACACTGTTTTGATTTTTATACCTCTAATCCGACAAAATACTAATAAAACACCTCAACATTAATTCCTTCAT
Source organism: Panax quinquefolius (assembly GCA_020205615.1). Lineage (NCBI taxonomy): Eukaryota > Viridiplantae > Streptophyta > Magnoliopsida > Apiales > Araliaceae > Panax > Panax quinquefolius. Next base: position 72,682,586 of record CM035169.1, on the reverse strand, counting down.
TTATAACAACATAAATAAATTCATCATTTATATCCACATAAAATAAATATTTCCTTATCATATGAATCAATGATTAATTATTCACAAATAATATTACAGAATCACATTTATGACAACTAGGTTGTTCCCAGGAAAGAGGGGGCTTTCCAATAAGGATTTCTCCTTACTGGCGCGCAATTTGATGACCAAACCTCTCCTTGACTGAACTTTCTAGACATTACCAATAATGTTATCTAATAATATTATTCCAAATAATCTGAATTACTGATCTGATAAAGGAGATATTGTGCAGTGACGATAATTGAAACAACAATAATATAAAATATCAATGCGCAATTATTGAATCAATAAAAATAAAATATTGAACAGTAACTACTGTGACAATTATTGAGTAGTGCCTTCTTACGTAAGGATCAATAATTCAACAATATCGTAATAATCACAAGTATATTCGCGTGCAACAACGCGTATTACTTTACTTTAACCACCGAGTATTCCAACAGTGTTAACGGTAACAACTACGCCGTTATTCAATTTTGTCATTTTCTTCATTCGACCGTTATCCGTTATGGGGCCCACAATTGGCTGCGCCGTCGTACGAATATTCCCCGACAGAAAGAATATTCCATCGACAAAATGAATATTTTATAACCACTTGCTTATTTTGCAAAATTTTCACATTTCACCCATAACCAAAGTTATTATATCAAATTAATACCTTATTATTCACAATAATAAATAAAGGAAATTTGATTTTATTCATTAAAAAGTTGGGGTCTTACACATTGAGTCAACTGTGCATCATCTTGTCACTTTCTAAAAGTAACAATGTCTTCCTCAGAGGCATTGTCTGCAACCATTGCAAGGATAGGCGTATTAAGGACATAAGATATTTTTTCAGCCGTGAGAACTATTCTCAAATTCCTTAACCAATCCATTTAATACGGTCCGATTAAATAACATCTAATATGCTTCGCAGTGATAGTAATTTAGACATTGTAAAATTCTGTAAATGAATTTGTAATTAACAATATTTTAGCATACATTCTTTTAATAATTACCAAAATAAATTAAGTCTTGTTTTAAATTGGTATCTCCCACTATTTTCTTCAAACTATATTACCCTCACTTATATAGTTCGGCAAAATCTAATTAAACATTTGCTAGTGAGAATAAGGATCTCATTTCAAATTTATATAGCCTTGTGGTGACATAACAAACTATATATAAATAAATAGGTAGATAACTCTTGTCAATTTCATCAACTATGCAACTCCTTGTATTTTGCCTCTTAGATTATTTTGATCAAGTAGTGGCACGTCCAAATCAAGATTATACAAGTTAAGTCCAACCTAGCACTCCATATATTAAAAAAGAAAAATAAAATAAAAAAATAGTGTCTTTATTGATAAATTAACATAATAAAACAATATTGTTCAATTTTTCCTTATAAGCATCAAATGTGATAAATTAACATCTTAAATACTTAATAGGGGTTTGCCTTGTGGTTATACAACAAATTCATATTAAATATTTAATACTCTATTATTTTTATAATATATATAGAAAGGATTGATTATGGATTTTATTCTAATTTGGCGTTCGATATTCCAAATTAATTCTAATTTTCAAAATTAATTCTAATTATTCCTATTACAAAACTATTTAAAATAAATTGAAACCTTGATCAGCAGTCAAGGGGAAGTACATAGGTGGGAGATAGAATTTACATTAAAAAAAATTAGAGAAGACGAGGTACATAGACCCCATTTAATAAAACTCATACATTCATGTATCCAACTAAAATAAAATCCAATCACATTGGTCAATAGTTCATAATCAATCTCATTTATTATCATACACATCACCATATGCATCAATAAATAACATTCATCTCATGAATAATAAATATTCAATATATATATTGATATCATTTAATGGGAAAATTTAGTTAGTATAAAATCTAATTTTGAATAAAATAAACTCCTTTATTTTAATCCAAATTTAAATCAAAATAAACCTCTTTTATTTTAATTTATCCAATTTTGAATAAAATAAACTATTTTATTTTAATCAAAATAAACTCATTTATTTTAATTAATTATGAAATCCAATTCCAAGTAAAAAAAACTCATTTATTAAAGAAAACCCGGATTCACTTTCCTATTCACAAATAAACTCCTTTATTTTGAATAATATGAAATCATATTCCATATCTAAATAAACTTTTTTATTTAAGGAAATACTGATTCTCTTTCTTATTCACAAATAAACTCTTTTATTTTGAATAATATGAAATCTTATTTCATATCTAAATAAACTCCTTTATTTAAGTAAACATGGAATCTAATTTCAACTTCAATTAGTTATCATGGAATCTAATTCCAACTCTAATTAGTTAGCATGAAATCTAATTTTAAGATTAAAATAAACTCTTTATTTTAATTATAAGATTTATAAGTATATATATATATATATATATATATATATATATATAAATAAATAATAACCTTACCTTTCACGGTGATTCACGTGAATCACTTCATATTCATGATTACTTAAGTTAATATTATATCACGAAAATCGAGTAAGTTATTCTAGCAATTCAGATCATGCATATGTATATATATATATATATATATATATAATAATAATAATAATAATAATAACGGTTACTATATATATATATATATATATATATATATATATGTTACCGAAGGAACAGGATTCAGCGGTTACGTGTTTTTTTTAAAATAAATATTATACAACAAATTATGTCCAATTAAATTGTTCTAAACACATATCAATATACCTATCAAATTAAAACAATTAATAATTCGCATAAAAGTTTGGCTCTGATACCACTGTTAGGTTTGTAATATTCATGAACGCAATCAAATTGCACAAAGTAAGAGGAAACGTGATAAAATAGAGTTTTAAAATTTTACAAACCATATACCCGGGATCATCCTTTATGCACAATTATTAATTAAACGAAAAGATAAAGAACAAGAATCGTACTCTTGAAGATTCGAGCTTCCGCAAGTACAAGTTCACCTCCAAATTCTTTTCGCGTTCAACTTGAATCCACCGGGTTTGGTTCCTTCCTTTGATCAACGTTAGCCACCCAAGTGTTTGGCCTCTAGAGGTGATCCAACAAGGAAGAAGAAAGATTCAAGAAGATGAGTGTTTGGCAAAACCCTAGTTTTTCTATCTCTCATAGAAAATGATGTACTCTCCCAACTATTGAAATTACGTCTGTTATGAAAAAGTCAACAACAACTCTACATACATAACAAGACTCCTCTTATTTATAGATGTAGGCAACCCTCCTTAACAATTAAGGAATTATGTTTTATTTTAATTAATTAAACTCCTTTAATTAATTAGGCTCCTAATCTTGTTAGGAATAATTAATTAAACTCTTTTAATTAATTAGCCTCCTAATCTTATTAGGATATATTAGTGTACTTTTATTAATTAATTCACAAACTACTTTAGAAATTAAATAATAATAGTAATAATAATAAGACTCCTCTTATTAATTTATATTTAATATTTCCAAAATATTAAATAATAAATATTAAGATATTTAATTTATTCTATCACCATAGATTAAATTAAATATACTAATCTTATTATTACGATTATGTCATTAACTCTTAAATAATTATTCTTCTTTTTATGGTGTGACCATTTAGGTTCTTCATATTAAACCGGTTGTGAATAAATCAATTAGAACAATTCTAATCTTATTTAAATAAATAAATTGAAATATTAATTTATTTAAATAAATTATATTTATTCCACAATAGGAATAAGTCTCCCTAGCGATTAACGATTTTAAAAAAAATATATATTTCAACATTAATCATAAAAGAACCTTTGAGTAAATAGTTACCGTACAATTCAATCCTTCCACCATACAATGTCCCAATTAAATATAAGACATGGAATTACTGTCAAGTCTTATTTTATTTAATTATATGTTTTTTGACTCTTAAATGCACAACTCCAAATAATACAAATTAGAAACTCCTTTCTAATATCATTCTGCCTTGGACAAAGACTACTGGGTTGTCATTTGTCGAATCACATAGGACATTTCTTGTGACGCCCCCAAAATTAGGTATACGTCACCCATCTTGGGTCGCCTACTTACATGGTACATAATTCAAATACAACTTAATAATACAACAGTCGTGTATAATACGACAAAACATAAACTGTGAGTTTGAATACAAATATTGTCTACTAGAGAGTATACAAACTCAAAAGGAGTCATCATTACAATTATTATCACACTATTTCACAGAATAGTGAGGACTACTAATGCAAACATCTAGGACCATCACTCTGTTCCCCGACTAGTCCTAGCTACGTTCTCATTTCTTGAAGAGAACTGTAAAAGAAAAGGGTGAGCTCAACTAGCCCAGTATGAAATATTATGACTAAGATAATGCAGAATAATTTATCGTTAGCCTTCAACAATGTTAAACTGATAAAATATAATAACTATCAAGTTTAACTGCAGCGGAATAAATAATCCATTAGAAGAGTCAAATAGAGAATAAAATCTACTATCTTTTATGATTTAAAAGGTTTTTTTTATCACTTTTATCGATGGGACTCAGCTTAATAAATAATCCACATCATCGAATCATCCATGCACTACGGCCAAGGATATTTTTTAGTATCACGGCCACGAATTATCCATGCACTACAGGCCAAAGATAATCGTGTTTTCATCAACGGTCCTGATCATGCCATAAAACAATTCATCTTTGCACTACGGCCAAAGAAAATCCATAGCCATAATCATACCAAAAGCGTCCATCAATGCACTACGGGCCAATGAGGATTTTTTCCACATCATTTGTAACATTACGGTTATGATTACACCGAATAATCCCTGGTCATAATCATACCAAGTCCATCTATGCACTACAGGCCACAAATGACTTTCAACAAAATATAAACAGGAGGATGATGACAATGATATAAGATTTCAATAAAACAAGTTCAAGAATTAATTTATCTAGGAACTGATAACGTCCAAAGTGTCAACATGATACTGCTTTGTAGAGTAAAATTCAATAATGCTCAGAAGAATATGTCCATGAAAAGATACTGGATTAAGCGCAATTATCAAGGATATTCCACTAATTTCATGGAGTATAGAAGTCAAAACTTTAACCAACTGAGTATAATAAAGAATGGAATAACAAAAGAAATCACCATGCATGCGGTACTTCGCATAGACAGATTATTCCAACAGAATAATAATAACGGAACCAGGTCAGGCAAAATTCGCACCGACAAGATGTTCCAACAGAATAATAAAGAATAGAATAACAACAGAAATCATTATGCATGCGGTGCCAGATGTATGCGAGTTATTCAATGAATAATAAATAACGGAACAGTGTAACTGCGTAAAAAGCGCATGCATGATAGGATATTCCAATGAGAATAATAAAGATGGAACGAGACGAAACCGGTAATAAAAGCGTAGCAGCGTAGAACGCATTTATGAGGATGTTCAATGAGAATAATAAAGAATGGAATAACAGAAGAATTTGACCAAGTATAGGGTAGCCCGCGTATACAGGTTATTCCAACGAAATAATAAAGATTGGAATAACATAAGTTCTCTTCATGAATATAAAAGAAATAATACTCCCTACGAGTACAACAAATAATATTCCCTACCTTAAAAAAAATTGGATACTGGAATAGTGAGGTAGCAGACTTCTCTTATTCTTTCTCTCTATAATTTCTCTCTATAATAATTGCTCTAAAGCTTTTGTGAATTGGTGAGAAATGAAGGAAGAATGAGCTTTTATTTATAGGAAAATATAGTTTTGATAATTGCACGTTTTGGGGCTCGAAATATTACAGTACAATACCTTCCCCTTTTTCTTCATTTTTAATTTAGTCCTGCAAATATTATCAATCTTGCACCAACTCCCCTAATAGTAAATCATGTGAATCAATAGTAAAATCATGTGACTCAATAGTAAATCATGTGAAAAAAATAATTACAGTATAGTACCTCCATCTATACCTCCATTTTTAACTTAGTCATGCAAGTATTATCAATCTTGCACCACAACCCCTAATAGTATAAGAATGTGAATCAATAGTACCCCGTGAATAGTAACTCGTGAATAGTACTCTGACACAAAAAGTGCTCCGAATACCCGAGTGAACAATATAACCTCCAGACATCAATTATCATCGAAATAATTGTCAATTTCCACTAACACTAATAATCCCAATACAATGGAATAATCAATTTCATCTTTAATCAACACAACTTATTCATCATTAATATTATAACTTTGTCGTCTCAATTATTGATTTAATAATAATAAATATTATGCAGATGATACTGTAACAATAATTAAATCAATAATATGAAAGATATGATGTAGCAATTACTGTAGCAATAATTGAGTATAACTGAGTGACTTCTCATGTAAGCATCAATAATCAATACCGTGTGCTATTATGCAACCACGCGTATTACTGTATTTTTAACACCGGGTGTTTCACCAGTTAACGGTAAACTTCCGCCGTTATTTTCATAAAGTATTTTTGTCGTTTTCTCAATCCGGCAATAATTTAATTCTGAGGTCCACCAATGATTGTCTTAGTAAATCACGGATATTCCCCGACAAAAAGAATATTCCCCGACCAATCGAATATTATATAACAACTTACGTATGTTGCAAAATTTATAAATATTACCCATAACTATAACATTATATCAAATCCACACCATAATATTTAAAAAATTATTTCGAGAAAATTAAATTTTTATTAATAAATTTGGGGTCTCACATTTCTCTTCTTTTACTAGAAGTGGTAGATTCTTTATTGATCATATATTATCTCCATGTACAACTTATTATACCCAAGCATATCCTTTGATATACCCTAAGGGTCTTAAGGAATAAGTCAAAGTATAACTCATCATACACAAGATACTATGATGATCTCAAGTCCAAGGATCACTTGTACTACTATCACTACACGAATTCCTATTGACAAGCAAGTAAAACTCCATTAGGTATTCCTTAGCGAGCCACGTTTAGTGAACTTATTCTCTAATAAGCACCTACATACTTGCTTTAGTGTCTCCACACAAATGATCATGAGATCAATCATCCTCATCCAATAAGCAAGCAACGTATGTACCAATCTATTCGGATTTACTAATCCCTAATTTAATAATCCAACGATTGGGAACTATTTTAGTTTTAAGCTTTTTAAGAATTTAGATTTCATTAGAATGATCATCATCATTATTCTAAAAGCATTGCTTAAAACTATGGGTTTATCACATATTATAAAACAACATCATGTAGATAATTAAAAGCCTTTAATAAATTAATACTTTTTATTAATAAATGAATAAGATTGTTACAAAGTATATGCTTTATCATCAAACATGATTGGCTTATGTGCATACTACTTTCAAGTACCTCGTGAATAGTAACTCGACATGAAAAGTGCCCCAAATACCTGAATAAATAATATTCGAGTGAATAGTAACTGGGTGAATAGTAACCCGTGAATAGTACTTCGGCACGAAAAGTGCCCCGAATACCCGAGTGAATAATATTCGAGTGAATAGTAACTAGGTAAATAGTAACCCGTGAATAATAACTCGTGAATAGTATTCTGGCAATAAAAGATCAATAATTATCAAGAAAGCTCAAAATAATATTTCAATGAAAAGATACTGGATGAAGCGCAAATATCAAGGATATTCTACTAATTTCATGAAATATAGAAGCAATACTTCAATAAAATGAGTGTAGAACAAGGGATACGAAACAAAATAATATTACTTATATACTACAGAGTATGGAAGAAAATATTATTCCTATGAATATTGAACAAAATAATATTCCTTATGAATAAAACAAAATAATACCCCTTACCTCAGAAGAAGACTAGAAACTGGAATAGTGAAGTAGCAGACTTCTCTTCTTCTTTCTCTCTATAGCTTATCTCTCTATAATTGCTCTTGTGATTCTCAGTGAATTGGTGAGAATGAAGGAAGAATGAGCTTCTATTTATAAGAAAATATAGTTTCGATAATTGGACGTTTCGGGGCTCGAAATATTACAATATAATACATTCATCTTTTCCTTCATTTTTACTTTAGTCCTGCAAGTATTATCAAACTTGCACCACTTCCCCTAATAGTACATCATGTGAATCAATAGTTCTATACATGTAAAAAAAATAATTACATTATAGTACCTTCATCTATACCTCCATTTTTAATTTAGTCATGCAAGTATTATCAATCTTGCACCACCTCCCCTAATAGTACATGCATGTGAATCAATAGTACACACATATAACCAAATACTTATAGGCGTGTGAATTAATAGCAATTAATTGCTCATTTATCCGATTAATTATATTGTTGGTCAATATAACTTCCAGTCATCAATTATTATCGAAATAAATATCGATTTCCACTAACAGTAATAATCCCAACACAATGGAACTTTTCGATAAGGATTTCTTCCTATTAGCGCGCAATTAGGTGACCAAACCTCTCATTGACAGAACTTTCTAGACATTGTCAATATTGAAAATAATAATATGAATAACTTTATCGTCTCAATTATTGATTTAATAATAATAAATATTATGCAGATGATACTATGACAATAATTGAATCAATAATTTGAGAGTTATTATGCAGCAATTACTGTAACAATAATTAAGTATAACTGAGTGACTTTTTGCGTAAGCATCAATAATTAATACCGTGTGCTACTATGCAACCACGCGTATTACTGTACTTTTACTACCGGTAGTTCAACAGTTTTAACGGTAAAACTTTCGCCGTCATTTTTAAAAATATTTATGTCGTTTTCTAACTACAACAATAATTTTGTTGTGGGGTCCACTAATGATTGTGCCATCGTACGAATATTCCCTGTTAAAACGAATATTCCCCGACCAATCGAATATTTTATAACAACTTACTTACTTTGCAAAATTTATAAATGTCACCCTTAGTTTTATCCTTTATCAATTTAACCATTTAATAAATAAAATAATAATTATAAGAAAATTGAATACTTTCATTTCATAAAATTCGCGGTCTTACAACTAATGTTGCAATAATTGAGTATAACTAAGTGACTTCTCACGTAAGCATCAATAATCAATGACGTGTGCTACTATGCAACCACGCGTATTACTGTACTTTTACCACCAGGTATTTCAATAGTTTAACGGTAAAAACTTTCGCCATTTATTTTTCTAAAAAGATATTTTTGTGCCAATACTTCTGTTGTAGGGTCAATACTTCTGTTGTAGGGTCCACCAATGATTGTGCCGTCATACAAATATTCCCTGTTAAAAGAATATTCCCCGACCAAACGAATATTCCCCAACACAACGAATATTTTATATCAACTTGCTTACTTTGCAAAATTTTTAAATATCACTCTTAACTTTAACCTTTTATCAATTTATTCATTTATTAAATAGAATAACAATTATCAGGAAATTGAATACTTTAATTTCATAAAATTCGGGGTCTTCTGAGACAACGACCGAGATACTCGATTCGATCCGAAGATAACCACAGGAGATTGATTACAACCTCGAGGATGCGGTTCGATTCGAGAGATAACCGGAGAAGTCAGTTTCTGAAAGTAGTATGCACACAAGCCAATCATGTTTGATGATAAAGCATATACTTTGTAACAATCTTATTCATTTATTAATTAAAAGTATTAATTTATTAAAGGCTTTTAATTATCTACATAATCTTTGTTTTATAATATGTGATAAACCCGTAGTTTTAAGCAATGCTTTTAGAATAATGATGATGATCATTCTAATGAGATCTAAATTCTAAGAAAGCTTAAAACTAAAATAGTTCCCAATCATTGGATTACTAAATTGGGGATTAGTGAATCCGGGATAGATTGGTACATCGTTGCTTGCTCGTTGGATGAGAATGATTGATCTCATGATCATTTGTGTGGAACACTAAAAGCAAGTATGTAGGTGCTTATTAGAGAATAAGTTCTTTGAGCATTGGCTCGCTAAGGAATACCTAATGGAGTTTTATTTGCTGTCGATAGGAATTTCTGTAGTGATAGTAAGTCAAGTGATCCTTGGACTTGAGATCATCATAGTATCTTGTGTATGATGAGTTATACTTTGACTTATTCTTAAGACCTTTAGGGTATATCAAAGGGTATGCTTGGGTATAATAAGTTGTACATGGAGATAATGTATGATCGATAAAGAACCTACCACTTCTAATAAAAAAGAGAAATGTCCTATGTGATTCGATAAATGACAACCCAGTGAGTCTTGGCGGCGAGAATGAAATTAGAAAGGAGTTTCTAATTTGCATTATTTGGAGTTGTGCATTTAAGGATCGAAAATACATATAATTAAATAAAATAAGACTTGACGGTAATTCCATGTCTTATATTTAATTGGGACATTGTATGGTAAAAGGATTGAATTATGCGGTAACTATTTACTCAAAGGTTTTTAATGATTAATGTTGAAATCTATATTATCTGGAAAGTCGTTGATCATTAGGAGGCTTATCCTATTGTAGAATAAATATTATTTATTTAAATAAATTAATTGTTTAATTTATTTATTTAAATAAGATTAGAATTGTTCTAATTGATTTATTTACAACCGGTTTAATATGGAGAACCTAAAGGGTCACACCATAAAAGGAAGAATAATTATTTAAGAAGTTAATGGCATAATCGTAATAATATGTTAAGTATATTTAATTTAATCTATGGTGATAGAATAAATTAAATAGCTTAATATTATTATTTAATATTTTAGAAATATTAAATATAAATTAATAAGAGGAGTCTTATTAATATTATTACAATTATTATTATTTTAATTTCTAAAAGAGTTTAGAAATTAATTTAATATAAGTACTCTCATTTATTCCTAATAGGATTAGGAGGGAAAATTAGTTAAAGGAGTTTAATTAATTATCCCTAATAAGATTAGGGAGCTTAATTAATTAAAAGAATTTAATTAATTAAATAAAACCCAATTCCTTAATTGTTAAGGTGGGTTGCCCACATCTATAAATAAGAGGAGTCTTATTATGGGTGAGGGGGTTGTTGATTTTTACACGCTTCCGCATTATTTTGCAATTTGATTGCGCACATGAATATTACAAACTATATACCCGGATCACCCTTTATGCACAATTATTAATTAAACGAAAAGATAAAGAATAAAATCATACCCTTGAAGATCGAGCTTCCTCAGGTACAAGTTCACCTCCAAATCCTTTCGCGTTCAACTTGAATCCACCGGGGTTTTGTTCCTTCCTTTGATCAACGTTAGCCACCCATATGTTTGGCCTCTAGAGGTGATCCACCAATGAGAAAATAAAGATTCAAGAAGAAGGGATATTGGCTCAACCCTAGTTTTCTATCTCTATAGAAAGAGCGTACTCTCCAACAAATTGGAATTATTACGTACGTTGAAAAATCAACAACCCCCTCACCCATAATAAGACTCCTCTTATTTATAGATGTGGGCAACCCACCTTAACAATTAAGGAATTGGGTTTTATTTAATTAATTAAATTCTTTTAATTAATTAAGCTCCCTAATCTTATTAGGGATAATTAATTAAACTCCTTTAACTAATTTTTCCTCCTAATCCTATTAGGAATAAATGAGAGTACTTATATTAAATTAATTTCTAAACTCTTTAGAAATTAAAATAATAATAATTGTAATAATATTAATAAGACTCCTCTTATTAATTTATATTTAATATTTCTAAAATATTAAATAATAATATTAAGCTATTTAATTTATTCTATCACCATAGATTAAATTAAATATACTTAACATATATATTATTACGATTATGCCATTAACTTCTTAAATAATTATTCTTCCTTTTTATGGTGTGACCCTTTAGGTTCTCCATATTAAACCGGTTGTGAATAAATCAATTAGAACAATTCTAATCTTATTTAAATAAATAAATTAAACAATTAATTTATTTAAATAAATAATATTTATTCTACAATAGGGATAAGCCTCCTAGCGATCAACGACTTTCCGGATAATATAGATTTCAACATTAATCATTAAAGAACCTTTGAGTAAATAGTTCTCAGACAATTCAATCCTTCTACCATACAATGTCCCAATTAAATATAAGACATGGAATTATTTGTCAAGTCTTATTTTATTTAATTATATGTATTTCGATCCTTAAATGCACAACTCAAATAATGCAAATTAGAAACTCCTTTCTAATTTCATTCTACGCCTTGGCCAAGGACTCATTGGGTTGTCATTTATCGAATCACATAGGACATTTCTTCTTTTATTAGAAGTGGTAGGTTCTTTATTGATCATACATTATCTCCATATACAACTTATTATACCCAAGCATACCCTTTGATATACCCTAAGGGTCTTAAGGAATAAGTCAAAGTATAACTCATCATACACAAGATACTATGATGATCTCAAGTCCAAGGATCACTTGTACTACTATCACTACTGAGAATTCCTATTGACGAAGCAAATAAAACTCCATTAGGTATTCCTTAGCGAGCCAATGCTCAATGAACTTATTCTCTAATAAGCACCTACATACTTGCTTTAGTGTCTCCACACAAATGATCGTGAGATCAATCATTCTCATCCAATGAGCAAGTTAAGCGTATGTACCAATCTATCCGGATTCACTAATCCCCAATTTAGTAATCCAATGATTGGGAACTATTTTAGTTTTAAGCTTTCTTAGAATTTAGATCTCATTAGAATGATCATCATCATTATTCTAAAAGCATTGCTTAAAACTATGGGTTTATCACATATTATAAAACAAAGATCATCATGTAGATAATTAAAAGCCTTTAATAAATTAATACTTTTTATTAATAAATGAATAAGATTGTTACAAAGTATATGATTTATCATCAAACATGATTGGCTTTGTGTGCATACTACTTTCAATCTCCCACTTGCACTAAAGTCAATCGTCATGGTAACTCATACTCTTCTTCTCTAAGTGACGATTATCCTGTTTGTTGGATAAGCTTTAATTAATGGATATGTAATGTTGTTCATGAGAGTCCACTATCTCTATAGTGATTTCCCATCTTTCAATGATTCTAATAATCAAATGAAAGTGCCACAACACATGTTTAGATCAATATGAGACTTAGGAACTATTCCTAGTTCTATAATGAACTTTTAATCCAAACAATCAACTTATGACTTCATTTATAGTTATATACTTTGTCTTTATCACTAAACCAACAACTCTTTCTTTGTTTGGAACCTTTCCAATTCACTGCACCACCGTTCAAGGTAACACTTTACCTTAAAGTGGATTTTCTGTCGTCTTGGTTTGTCTGAAAAACTTGAGTCTGTTAAGCCCTTTAGTTTTAATTTAGACCCACCATGAATATGATTACATCCTTAGTGCCGGTTACGCACTTTAAGATGTTTTCAACGACTCATAGTGAACTTCTCCATAATATGACTGATCAATATCAGGTCTCGTACATTTCATTGCATGCATGATAGTTACTCATGTGATCTCTCTTTTGGAGTCTGTGGGGACTATTAGGAGAGATACACTCCATAGCTCATCGACATGAGACATCTCTTGGAGTTTGCCATGCTAAATGACTTTAGCATCAAATGAATATACGTTCCTTGGGTTAAGTCGAGCATCCTCTTAAATCTATCTATATAGATTTATATCCCCAATTAAGATACTCTTCCAAATCATTCATGGAGGAATGTTTAGACAACTTTATCTTTACTGATTGTAGCATTGGTATGTCATTCCTTATCCGTAGTATATCAACATGTAGTACTAGGAATGTCACGATGCTCCCAATCGACCCTTTTGTACACACTAGGTTCATTCTTATTTTGATAAAATCAAACTCTTTTGATTTGTTTCATCAAAACGAATGTTCCATTTTGAGAATATTGCTTCAATCAATTTCTGCGAGTGTCTACAACTCTTAACTCATCGTATGTAAGCTGGATCATCATCTTCTATAATCGTACCTCATCATCATCATCTATGATGAATCCATACCTCCTAGGTATCTTGGTACTATTCGAGATTCTGATTCGGATTTGTGGTACAATACAGTTCTATCTCTGAGTTCCTCTTATTTGACTTATAGTGTTTTGTGGTTCTTGAACTTTTCAAGATCTATTATCCTCCCACTAGCCCCTTCAATGATAAACGCCTTTATCTTAGAAGGCGGCGTGTTCGTAACAAACACCTTTTGCTAAGTAGAATTATAGAACATATGCCCTAAACTTACTTTAGGATGTCCCACAAATCGACACTTGTCAAATCTTGTCCCAAGCTTATCCTTTGAAACCTTTTCACATAAGTTGGACAACCCCTTATCTTAACATACTTAAGATTAGGAATCCTCCCTGTCCATAACTTTTATGGAGTCTTGGGGTCGGATTTTGAGGTTACCATTTTCGTAGATATGCAGCCATTTCTAGGACATTATCCTAGAAGAATACTGGAATGTCGGTAAAATCATTATGGACCGCACCATGTCCAACAAGGTACGATTTTCCATTCAAATACATCAATCAATTATTGCGTATCAGGATGTGTCCATTATGAGAAAACCATTTGAGATGATCTAGAAACTTATTGCACAAGTATTTATTCCTTGATTTAATCAAAGAATCTTAATACTTTTGCCAATTTGTTTCATTTCTGAATTCTTTGAACCTTTCAAATAATTCACACTTGTATTTCAACAAATACATACATTCAACTCTTTGAATGATCATCTTCCTTTCTTATATTAGTTTGTTCAATTTGCAAAATTATTTTCACGTAAGTCAGTATATAAAATCCATTAGTGATATTCCGATCTATACAAAATATTATTATTATAAATAAAACAACAATTGTTCTTAATTATAATACCAAAGATTTCATTGTCCAACAATAAAATGGAAATAATATTTTTAACAAGAAGCTGGAATACAATAACAACTTATTGACTTAATAGATTTGGTTCAGTAGCATTGCTAAACTATAAGTTTTATGGCTAATATGGCAACCTTTGCTACATTTTCGCACATAGGATTACTTATATTTGTTTAGCTTTCTACTTCTGCTTGGTCCTTCATAAATCTATATTTATGATAACCAAAGTCGGTATCCAATACCCAAGTAGAACCTTGACTTAAAGAAAATTAATTTCAATCATGAACAAAAGCGTATTATTAACCGAAACTTCACTAAGCTTCTTTGGTTAACCTTTGCAAGATGCTTCTCGCAGATTTCTTCCCGATTGTCGGGCTTATAGCGGTGGAAGCAAACTCCTTTGCTATCCGTATCGATTTTGTTCTTATTATCCTTTGTTTATGCCTTTCTATTTACCTTCTTTGAATCGTTCTTCTTTTCAGAAGATCCTTTGGCCCCTACCAGTAAGACTTGATCTTTCTTGGTTGGAAAGTGACTCTCAACATTTTTCAACATGTTAAACACATCAGCGAGGCTGATATCTAGCTTGTTCATATGAAAAATTCACAACAATTGTGAAAGGAGTCCGGGAGTGAGGGAAAGATCAAATCTTGGCTCAACTCTCCATCCATGACAAAACCTGTTGTCCTAATTGATCAATCAAATTGATAATGTTAAGGATTCTTGTCTGTACTATAGTGCCATTGGCCATTCTAGATCGAAAGAGCTCCTTAGATATCTGATATCTATCAGTCCTACTTTCCTCACCATCAACTACTTGATGTGCGGGAATATAGTAGGAGCATCCATAGTTTCATCTTGTATTTGAAGCTCGTTACTCATGGATGCGAGTATGATGCATCGAGCCAAGCTGTGCATCATCTTGCCACTTTCTAAAAGTAGCAATCTTTTCCTCGGAGGCATTATGCGCAACCATTGCGAGGATAAGCGTATTAAGGACATAAGATAGCTTTTTAAACCATGAGAACTTTTCTCAATTTCCTTAACCAATCCGTTTAATTGATGCCCGATTAACTTAGCATCTAATATGCTGCGGTGATAGTAATTTAAACATTGTAAAATTCGTAAATGAATTTGTAATGAACAACATTTTAACATACATTCTTTTATTAATTACCAAAATAATTTAGGTCTTGTTTTAAATTGGTATCTCCCTATTTTTTTCAAAACTATATTACCTCACTTATATAGTTGGCAAAATCTAATTAAAGATTTGCTAGTGAGAATAAGGATCCCATTTCAAATGTATATAGCCTTGTGGTGACACAACAAACTATATATAAATAAATAGGTAGACAACTTTTCAATTACATCAACTATGCGACTCCTTGTATTTTGCCTCTTAGATTATTTTGATCAAGTGGTGGCACATCAAGAATCAAAATTATCCAAGTTAAGTCCGACCTAGCACTCCATATATTCAAAAAGAAAATATCATCCTTGTGGTGACACAACAAAACAATATTGTTCAATTTTCTTTATAAGCATCAAATGTGATAAATTAACATCTTAAATACTTAATACTTGCCTTTGCGGTGACACAACAAACTCATATTAAATATTTAATACTCTATTAATTTTATCATGCTAGAAAGCTTACGATTCGATATTCCAAATATCTTTAAACGCTTAGGACTTAATATAAAATTTGAGGATTTATTATTAAATTGTCTCATCTTGTTTAGCAGCATTGCACATATATATATATAAAATACGCATCATATTAATTAACATGCAAGCATGTTTGCATAATATATAATATATATAGTATAAGCATGCACATATAGAATACTATATTCTACTCGGATTGATTATGGACTTTTATTCTAGTTTGGTTCACTAGAGCCACCAAGTGAACAAAAAGGTCAAACCCTAGGGGTGTAAGAAATAATATTTAAATATAACTATTACATTTAAAACTGGGCTCTATTACAAACGGGTCTTCAAGCGCTTCTTGTCCTTGATCTCTAATTCTTCAAAATTAATTCTAAATATTCCTATTACAAAACTATTTTAAAATAAATAGAAACCTTGATCGTGATCGAGGGAAGTACATAGGAGGAGATAGAATTTACATTTAGAAAAATTAGAGAAGGCGATGTCTGCAGACCCCATTTAATAACAAACCCCTAGGATGATTATTATTATATATATATATATATATATATATATATATATAGTAATATTAATTATATATATATATATATATATAATTTTAATAATTTTATAATTAAAATAAATAATTTATTTTAATCTTAAAATAAAAGGTTTATTTTAATATTAAAATATAAAGTTTATTTTAATTTTAAAATTAAATTTCATGCTAACTAATTAGAGTTGGAATTGGATTCCATGATAACTAATTGGAG
This sequence comes from Panax quinquefolius, assembly GCA_020205615.1. Taxonomy (NCBI): domain Eukaryota; kingdom Viridiplantae; phylum Streptophyta; class Magnoliopsida; order Apiales; family Araliaceae; genus Panax; species Panax quinquefolius. Next base: position 72,665,157 of record CM035169.1, on the reverse strand, counting down.
TTGAAATTGGATTTTATTTTTCAAAAAATAAAAGAGTTTATTTGTGAATTGGAAAGAGAATCCTAATTTTCTTAAATAAAGGAGTTTATTTAGATATGAAATAGGATTTCATATTATTCAAAATAAAAGAGTTTATTTGTGAATAGGAAAGAAAATCCGTATTTCCTTAAATAAAAGAGTTTATTTAAATATGAAATAAGATTTCATATTATTCAAAATAAAGGAGTTTATTTGTGAATAGGAAAAAAAATCTGTGTTTCCTTTAATAAAAGTTTTTTTTTATATAGAATTGGATTCGCCCTTTCTATAGAGATAGAAAACTAGGGTTGAGCCAATATCCTTCTTCTTGAATCTTTATTTTCTCCTTGGTGGATCACCTTCTAGAGGCCAAACATATGGGTGGCTAACGTTGATCAAAGGAAGGAACAAAACCCCGGTGGATTCAAGTTGAACGCGAAAGGATTTGGAGGTGAACTTGTACCTGAGGAAGCTCGATCTTCAAGGGTATGATTTTATTCTTTATCTTTTCGTTTAATTAATAATTGTGCATAAAGGGTTATCCGGGTATATGGTTTGTAAATTTTTTTAAACTCTGATTTTACACGCTTCCGCTTAATTTTTGCAATTTGATTGCGTTCAAGAATATTACAAACCTAACAGTTTCAACCTCGGAGATAACCCCGAGGCACTCAATTCCAACCCCGGAGACAACCCCGGGAGGTCAATCACACCTCAGATACAACCCCGAGGACATTCAGTACTCACAGCAGCCCAATCTCAGAGATAACCCTGAGCAACGACTGCTACATCAGCCTAGAGCAGGAGAGAACCTCGGTGAGGGGAAAAACTGTTATTTTGCCACCATGATGCTACATTCACGTCGTATCAACAACATTTCAACCCACATCTCATACAGAAGTGTCCCATAAAGAACCATAGCTCAAAATCCCGACTAACTACTACACAAGACAACACACCGAATAGAATTTGAAGACCTAAAGATCTGGATATAGACCCATCTTCCCGACTTCATACAACTTCTTATCCCATGTAATTGTGTAGCTCTTGACAACAGCATTCCGAAAATGTATAACACTCCTCAATCGGATGCTCGGATTGAAAGTTATAAAGGTTCAAGCGAACGATGCGTTGCACGAGTGTACGTACTTCAAGACGACGGGACCCGCAGAGCCTGAGGCACCCCAAGCAGCCGCAAGTGGACCCGCGGCTACCGCGGTTAGACGCGGCTCCCCCTCTATAAATAGAGGGCTTGGGGTGGCCATTTTAAGAAGAGAAAAGGCGAGGAAGCCCGGTTCATTTTACTATGTACACACTTTAAAATAATTGCTTTCTTTTTTCAAACACTTGTGAGCTCGTGTTTTGCTACATATTGAAATTTAACTGGTGCAAACCGAGTATTCATTCATCAAAAGCTATCTGAAGTCTTTTTGGCAGCCCAATGTAAGACATCTCAGATTTTAAAGCTTTTTCTCACTTTCATCCACACATATCTATTCACGTTGAGAGTCGTGTTGTGTGTGTATGCCCGGATCGTCGATCCGTGGCTTTTATTGCTTATATATATATATATATAAGCCTGGATATTATATTATCGAACTATGCTTTGATTGAGCACTGAATATAATATCGGGCTTATATATATATATATATATATATATATATATATATATATATATATATATATATCCATCAAATTCTGTTTGATTGAGCCTGGATATACATCTAGAGCCTTTATTGCTTTTATATATATAAATACTTATATATATATTTATTGTCATCAAACTCTATTTTATTGAGCCTGGATATGCATCCGTTGTGTTTACCATTATATATATATATATATATATATATATATATATATATATATATATCAAACTCTTATCGATTGATCCCAGGTGTGATATCCGGTGCATTTACAACTTTTATATATATATATATTTACATTTCGATTAGGCTTGGAGATCACTTGTAATATTTTTCTTTATATATATATATATATATATATATATATATATATATATATATATATATATATCAAGGTGTGCTTCGTATCAGGTTAATATAGATGAGCATAAGGCGAGAAGATTTGAACACGGTTAAAGCCCTGGCTATATAGCAAGGTTTCAATGTTTCAGTTAAATACTTTTGCAGCAGTACTAGAAAAGGAAATTATCGTGGAAGGTGGAAGCAATGCCTTAACCAAGTATAATCAAAGAATAGAAGAAGAGAAAGAATGAGAGTGAAAACAAGGCTGGTGGAAGTAATAACTAGAAGAGTAAGTGGAATGAAAATTCAAATGCAGACTTGGTCAATCTATCAACAATGACCCAAATTTCATCTATGCCTTGAGAAACCTTGGGAAGACCAGTAACGAAATCCATGGTAATGTGTTCCCACTTCCATTTTGGAATTTTAATTAGTTGCAATGGACCTTTTGGTACTTGATGCTCTGCCTTAACTCATTGACAAGTTAAACACCTTGAGATAAACTTCGCTATCTCTCTCTTCATATTGCTCCACCAAAATGTATATCGAAGATTATGATACATTTTGGTACTCCCAGGATGGATTACAAACGGTGTGTTGTGCGCCTCCATCATGATTTTATACTTTAAATCAGGGTCGTTAAGAACACAAAGTCTGGAGTTGACTCGAATTATTCCTTCTTCATCGATTATTGCTTCTGGAATAGCACCTTCTTGCACTTTCTTCCTCATACGTATCAGTTCCAGGTCTGTAGCTTGAACAGCTTTAACTTTATCGATTAAAGTTGGTTTTACTCGTATATTCTCCATCATTACATGGGTCCCTGGAGTCTTTAACTCTATCTTCATCCTTTGTAAGTCATACAAAATGGGCCTTTATGTTGACAATATTACACTCGTACTCGCATATGATCTTCTACTCAATGCGTCAGCTACTACGTTCGCTTTACCAAGATGGTATTGAATGGTATGATCATAATCTTTCAACAATTCAAGCCAACGTCGTTGCCGCATGTTGAGTTCTTTTTGGGTGAAGAAATATTTGAGGCTTTTATGATCCGTAAAGATCTCAACTTTCTCCCCATACAAGTAATACCTTCAAATTTTAAGTGCGAAGACAACAGCTGCCAACTCTAAATCATGAGTAGGATAATTCCTCTCATATTCTTTGAGTTGTCGAGAGGCATAAAGGCTATGACTTTCCCATGTTGCATGAGAACACATCCTAACCCTTTGCCTCAAGCATCATTTGAGATGACAAATCCTCCGAGCGGATGGTATTGCCGAGCAGTCTTGAAATGAGTCTTCCCTTGAGTTCTTGAAAACTCTTCTCACATTCCTCGCTCTAACCGAACTTTATAACTTTTTGAGTCAGCTGAGTTAATGGAGTAGCGATTCGAGAAAATCCTTCAACGAATCTCTGATAATAACCAGCTAAGCCGAGAAAGCTATGTACTTTGGTCACTGACTTTGGTTGCTCCCAGCTTTGAATAGCTTCAATCTTTGCCAGGTCAACGAATATTCCATGACTTGATACTACGTGCCCAAGGAATGCAACTTCCTCAAGCTAGAACTCACATTTCTTCAACTTGGCATAAAGCTTGTTTTCACGAAGCTTTTGGAGTATCAGCCTCAAGTGTTGCTCATGATCTTCACGACATTTGGAATATATGAGAATGTCATCAATAAAGACAAGTTATTCAAATATTCCTTGAATACTCGGTTCATCATATCCATGAAGGCAGCAGGAGCATTAGTCAATCCAAAAGACATGACTAAGAATTCAAAATGCCCGTACCAAGTTCTGAAGGCAGTCTTTGGAATATCCTCAGTTTTAACCTTCAGCTGATGATATCCAGAACTAAGAAGGATCTTTTAAAAGAATTGTGCTCCTTGCAACTGGTTAAATAGGTCATCAATGCGAAGTAACGGGTACTTATTTTTGATGGTGACATGATTCAACTCCCGATAATCAATACAAAGTCGCATACTTCCATCTTTCTTCTTCACGAATAGAACAGGAGCACCCCAAGGAGACGTACTAGGATGAATGAAACCAATGTCTAACAATTCCTGTAATTGGGTCTTTATCTCCTGAAGTTATATAGGAGCCATTCGATATGGGGCTTTGGAAATGGGTTTTGTACCAGGTTCAAGGTTGATACAAAATTCAATTTCACGCTCTGGGGGTAGGCCAGGAAGTTCTTCAAGGAATACATCAGGAAATTAATTAACAATAGAAATATCATTCAGAACTGACGTATTTTTGTTTAAATCTGTGACATGAGCTAAGAAAGCTTGACATCCATTTTTCAATAAACGAATAGCTTTATGGCTTGAAATGACCGTGATTGATTTTAATGGTTTGGTCGCTTGAATTCGCATAATAGGTTGATTAGGAAAATGAAAACTAACAACCTTACAAAAATAATCAATTTTTGCATGATGAGCAGTTAACCAATCAATCCCTAGAATTACGTCAAACGCAAGTATTTTTAAAGAAATACGATCGACAGGTAATGTACAGTTATCGATATGAATCAAACAAGACTTATAAACCGTGGATGTAATGAAGGTTTCTCCTGTGACGCCCCCAAATCCAGGTTCTCTAATCTCAGATTCAGTGCTCATGATCTATCATCATCATAATCATTCTGTAACTACTACGAAATAATAAACATACATTGTTCATTATAATAAAGTCTCATAAACTGGTCCCAAGATCTCCATAACCTTAACTTTAAATACACCATTCATAATACAAACAGTTTACTTATGAAATTCCATCAGATAATAGTTAAATTGACATTCATTCTAAACTAGTCCTGGATCTTGCCCTTGCCCTTGTTCTTCGTGTTGGATCCTTCGGGCTTAACAAAAATAGATGTCATGATATAGCAAGAGTAAGCAACTAATTTGCTTCACAAGTTTATATACAAGGGAGATATATCATGACTTAGAAAGAAATATTGCGTTCAATGTTCAACAATAGTATAAGATTATGAAGGAACATGAATTAATAATCAACAATTGAATATTCGATAATTGAATAAAACCTTATTCAATTATCGAAAACCTTATTACACAAAAAGGGGTACTAATGCATCTATCTACAACTGGGTCATAACATAATCATCACTGGTGGCCCTGCTGGGTCACCTGCACAGGCTCCTGGGGAAGCAACTACTCCATAACTCTACGTCGAACGAATCGACTAGACTCTCCTATCTCAGAGTGGGCCCTCCTAGCCCCACTGCGCTGGCCCTCATACGTTGCGTCTAACGCCAATCCTAAAGTCTCTACCCTGACCTTTATGGCCTGCAGTGCAATCTTTAATTGGTCCTCCCGCTTGGCCGACTCATTAAATGCCTCCTCCACCCGTATCTTATCGACAATCTCTACGTCCAACTCAGCTCGCATCTCCAGATGCTCTATGCTCAGCTCTCCAGACTTTGCCTTTTCATGATCTAGCTGTACCCTCAGCATCGCAACTTGCAACTGGGACTCATCCAATTTTCCCTTCTGTTCGACCACCTCCATCTGGGCTTGAAAATCCGCATCCTTATATTGACCTTCGGTGAATTGGAGGGTGTGGTTTTCTACCTCTAATTCCCCCACTCTGCCTTTTAGTTGATTGATCCTCCTCAACAAGTCCCCTACCAGAGGACCATGAGGGATATCTTCGGTGATCTCATGCTTAATGGGCTCCTGTTCAACTAAGTGACTACCCTGGCGCTCGTCAGACATCCTACAAACACCATAAATAAAATCAACATTAGTACCACAATAAAATATATTCATTGATAAAATGAAATAATATTTTATTAAGTACAACACAAACTCGATGAATTTCCACAATCTATCTCCTAACATACTCTATAAGAGTTTCTACAAAGGTTATAACCTAGGTTTCGTATTCCTAATGTTTATAACCTACAACTTTGATACCAACCTATGACGCCCCCAAATCTAGGTTCTCTAACCTCAGATTTAGTGCTCACGATCTATCATCATCATAAGCATTCTTTAACTACTACGAAATAATAAACATACATTGTTCATTATAATAAAGTCTCATAAACTGGTCCCAAGATCTCCATAACCTTAACTTTAAATACACCATTCATAATACAAATAGTTTACTTAAAAATTTCCATCAGATAATAGTTAAATTGACATTCATTCTAAACTACTCCTAGATCTTGCCCTTGCCCTTGTTCTTCGTGTTGGATCCTTCGGGCTTAACTGAAATAGATGTCATGATATAGCAAGAGTAAGCAACTAATTTGCTTCACAAGTTTATATACAAGGGAGATATATCATGACTTAGAAAGAAATATTGCGTTCAATGTTCAACAATAGTATAAGATTGTGAAGGAACATGAATTAATAATCAACAATTGAATATTCGATAATTGAATAACATGAAGGCGAGTGGTTTTGAATAACCATGAACATTTGCCAAGGTGCTCGATTGATTTAAATGGACCTCTTAATAAGTTTTGGTATTCAAAGGGATCGACCTTTCATACCTCGTGATTTATGCATAAACACTTAATAATCCTAAGATTGATATCATGCCTTAATCAAATTCGTCATTTTCTCAGTCAAGAGTTCTTATCATATCAATTTAATAAGAACAGCTATTTAAAACACATTTGAGTTAACAAATTTAGACATGCTTGATCTAGCTGATATAATTAGCATAGATCTATTTCATAAATAGTTCATAAATAAAGAACTTTAATTTAATTCACAGTTCAATAGCAATAGAACGGAATTCAATTGCACAAAGTGCGAATTTCAATAATCAATATACACGTGAATAATCATCAATAATTATTCACTAACATGCTTTAAAAATAATAACTCGAGTTTGAGTTAGGAAACTTGCCTCGTCTGTAGATTACGGCTACGTAATTAATTTATATCCACTATGCAGTTATATTATCTTCCTTTGAGAGACCTATAGTTAATCTTTCAATTAGTCATAGTATAACATTAGATTATGTAATCACATAGATATTATACATTACATTTAGTTCTTATAAACATTATCCTGTCTAGATAGTGTTACCATTAATTAACGACTATCTTTAATTCACATAATATTATTAACCTAGATAATATTTAATTCACCTTCAAGTATTATTGGTTCACTAATAATACTTTCATTCATTCACTAATATTATTAATCATTTAATAATATTTTATTCCTTTACTAATGTTATTACATTTAATAACATTTTATTTAATCTCGAATATTATTATTTAATAATATTTTAATCATTTAATAGTAATACTTTAATCTAATATTATTAATCTTTTAATAATATTTTAATCTAAGATTAATATCTTAATCTAATATTATTAATTATTTAATAATATTTTAACAAAATTTTAACCTTAATATTTTTATTTACATAACAATATCATCTCCTAATATTATTAATATTATAATAATATTTCAATGACTTATTAAATTATTAAACAATTTATTTTAATTGTTCATCATTTATTAACCTCTTATTTAATATCCATAAAAGGACATAAATAATATTTATCATTATAAATTACCAAAATGCCCTAAGATAGTTATGATATTCCATATTATGAGTATTCAAGCACAAAAATCACATTTTTCTCATTAAAGACATCATTTAACTATTTATTTTCTTTTATTCATAACTTAATCATTTTAGGAAAAATAGCAAACTAATTCCAAAAATTTCCATCTTCTAGATTTTGACAGCTTATGAACCAAAAATGATCCCCAAAACTTTCTAGAATTTTAGAAAATGATTTACTATTTTCAAAGTGTCTTAAACACTCGGATCTTGCCCCATTTTTCATAAATTGAGTTTTGCTCAGACAAATCTGAAATTGTCAGGGTATGCTCTCCAAACATATATGAAGCTACTGTAAAAATTTTGGGATTTTCCAGTGTAAACATAGTGAGACATTCGAAGGTTAATATTTCAGAGTCCTTTACGGAAATAGTCATTACGCACAATATATAACTCAAAACGTGTCCGTTCTTTTTCCTGCATGTACATAACTTCTCAAGGTACCTCTGTGATTTTTCCCAGATTTTTAAAAGACATTTACTGAATGAAACAGTTCTAAGAAAAATGGGATCAGTAACTATTTTAGGGTTTGAACCCTTAACAAACAAAGTGGACTATTTTGGGAAAAATAGTCCCAAAGGTTTCAAAACTTGCTAGATTTGTGTTCTACCACTTGAGTTTACTACATAACTCATGTATCTAGCACCCCCCTCCGACGGATCATAATTCCAAGTTGTAAAACTTGAGTTACACAAGATTTAGTGGAAGAAAAACAAGAGTTTTCACCCTTGGAGAACATATGCTCATTTTCTTCCTCTAAGTCTTTGAACTAACACTCAAGATACTTAATTCCCTACATGATGATATGTAGATCTAAGGTACATTGATTATTAGACCATAACCCCCACATATGATGAGGTAAAAACTGAAAATAGAAGAAGAATAAGTAAAGATAAGGATAAGAACTTCACCTAGTTTTGGTTGCTACCTTTCTTGATCTACCAAAGTAAGTAATAAACTTAGGAGGCATGAACAAACTAGCACTCCTCTCTCTCTCTCTCTCAATAGCTAAACCTCTCTCTCTTTTCTTTCTCTTTGGTTTTCTTTTTGGCAAGCTTAGAAGGAATGAATAGAAGAAATGAACTAAAAATGAAATAAAAGGATACTTGCAAAAAGTATAGATACACTTAGTGTATCTAACTATTACCCCCATATCTATTCTTTTGTCCATTGGGTAAAAGCTTTGCGTTATTACTTCAATTAGTCTAGACATGATTAAGGGTGCTTTTGCATTATTACTTCATTTTGTCTAGACATGATTAAGAGTGGCCCTATATGGCTGATCTCTAGCCCATAATATCCTCCATTTAGCTTTTATTTTAAATGCCCAATTTTGATTAATCAAATGTCTACAATACCCCTAATCAAGTGGGCTAAGTATTGGATTGTATTTTATTTCCTTTGGGCTTCTCCTTTAATTATTTTGGGCTAGGTAATAAACATAGTCTAGCAATTTTAATATATGATACCCAATTTAATTATTTAGGGTTTCCATTTCCAATCATATGAAATTTAATTACTTATACATGTGACTTTAACTCATAACTTAATTAGGTTTAAAATTATTAGTCACTTGAAATAACAAGATTATCCACTTAAGTTAGTATTAATATTAAATACCAACCTTTCATTATTACCATAACCCTTAGATTATTTAATAGTCTTACCTAATGTATAATTAGGTTACGAAGCTTTCATTTTTAATGAAATCTATAAATGTATGTATCCATAACTATAGTATATATGTTAATTGACTCATGTACCACTTCACATGTGTTGTCACATTTAAATCCTTATATAACACAAAGTTTTAAAATATCAATAATGTGTATACATATATAGTGACTTAAAATTCACGGTTATTACATCCTCCCCCCCTTATAAGAATTCCGTCCCCGGAATTACATATAAGGTTACTCAAAAAGGTGTGGATAATTTCCTCTCATCCTTTCTTCGAGTTCCCACGTAGCTTCTTCAGCACTGTGGTTTCTCCAAAGGACTTTTACAGAATGTATAACCTTATTTCGCAATTTCTGTTCCTTTCTATCTAAAATTTTGACCGGAATTTCCTCGTACGACAAATCCCTTTCGACCTGAATTGGCTCGTACGATATCACGTGCTTGTAATCAGGCTTATATGGTCGTAGCACTGACACATGAAACACATTATGAATATGTTCCAATTCAGGAGGTAGAGCTACCTCGTACGCCACTTCGCCTATCTTCTTCAAGATCTCGAAAGGTCCAATAAATCTCGGACTTAGTTTACCTTTCTTTCCAAACCTTATCTTCCCTTTCCAGGGAGATACTTTCAAAAATGCATAGCTTCCCACCTCAAAATCTCTCTTCTGGCGATGTAAGTCTGCATACTTTTTCTGGCGATCTTGAGCTGCTACCAGTCGGGCTCTTATCACCTTGATGGTCTCTACGGTCTGCTGCACCAGTTCTGGTCCCAACAGTCGACGTTCACCCACTTCATCCCAGCATAAGGGCGTTCTACATTTACTTCCATATCAGTGCTTCGTACGACGGCATTCCAATGCTGGCGTGATAGCTATTGTTGTATGTGAACTCTACCAATGGAAGATGATCCTCCCAGCTACCCTTGAAGTCCATCACACAAGCTCTGAGCATGTCTTCAAGTGTTTGAATCGTTCTCTCGCTTTGCCCATCGGTCTGCGGATGATACGCGGTGCTCATCCGTAGTTGCGTCCCCATTCTTTCTTGAAGACTCTTCCAGAAGTTTGACGTGAATCGCGGATCCCTATCCGACATAATAGATACTGGTACGCCATGTCTCGAGATAATTTCCTTGATATATAATTTGGCTAGCTGGTCCAGACTATACCTGATCTTGATCGGAAAAAAGTGAGCCGACTTCGTAAGACGATCTACAATAAACCATATGGCGTCGTGCCCTTTTTGCGTTGCTGGAAGTCCCACCACAAAATCCATCATGATGTGCTCCCATTTCCACTCTGGAATCTCTAAAGGCTATAGTAATCCACTCAATTGTTGATGTTCTGCCTTGACCCTCTGACAAGTTAGACATCTGCTGACGCATTCTGCAACCCCTCTCTTCATGTTTGGCCACCAAAAGTGTTGACATAAGTCTTGATACATCTTTGTGCTTCCTGGGTGTATCGAGTACCTCGTATTGTGCACTTCTTATAGAATCTCTTCTCTTAGTTCTGGTACTAACGGTACCCAAATTCGTCCTTCAAATCTTAGCAGTCCGGTGCCATCAATCTTGTATTTCAATTCATCCCCTTCAGCTAACCGCTTCTTGATGTTGTCGCAATCCTCGTCCTTCTCTTGAGCCCCTTTAATCTTATCTAGTAAAGTTGGGCTCGTTGCCACTATAAATAATTTCTTATTGGTCTCTATCAGATACTTAACCTCTAAGTCAAGTCGTTCGAAATCTTTCACCAATTCCTCTTGAATGGTCAACTTTAGTAATTTCTCTCTGTCTTTTCTGCTCAAGGCATCTGCCACTACATTTGCTTTGCCTGGATGGTACAGAATCTCACAATCATAATCCTTGATCAATTCTAGCCATCGGCGCTGCCTCATATTTAGCTCTTTCTGTGTGAAGATATACTTCAGACTCTTGTGATCCGTATATATCTCACACTTCTCACCATATAAATAGTGCCTCCAAATCTTTAAGGCAAAAACTACTGCTGCTAATTCCAAGTCATGAGTTAGATAACCCTTCTCATAATCCTTCAGCTGACGTAAAGCGTACACAATGACCTTGCCATGCTGCATCAATACACAACCAAGACCCTTGTGTGTGATGCATCACTATACACTACAAATCCTCCCATGTTGTCTAGTAAGGCCAACACAGGTGCTTGACTGAGCCTCTTCTTCAATTCCATGAAACTCTCTTCACATTTCTCCGTCCAAACAAACTTTACTATCTTTCTAGTAAGGTTGGTCAACGGCGATGCTATCTTTGAAAAATCTTGGATGAATCTTCGATAGTATCCTGCTAATCCCAAGAAACTCCTAATTTCTGTCGGCGTCTTTGGCTATTCCCAGTTGATAACCGCTTCTACTTTTGCTGGATCTACCGAAACACCATCCTTGTCGATAACGTGACCCAAAAACTGCATTCTCCACAACCAAAACTCACACTTGGAGAACTTTGCATACAACTTCTCCCTCCTTAACGTCTCCAACACTTTCCTTAGATGTTCAGCGTGATCTTCCTCTGTCTCTGAATATACCAGAATGTCATCGATGAACACGACAACAAACTTATCCAAATACTGCTTAAACACTCTGTTCATCAAATCCATGAATGCTGCTGGCGCATTCGTTAACCCAAAAGACATTACCAGAAAATCAAAGTGTCCATACCGAGTTCTGAATGCCGTCTTTGGAACATCCTCATGTCTCACATTTAGTTGGTGATAACCGGTCCTCAAGTCAATTTTTGAAAAGTATTTCGCCCCCTTCAACTGATCAAACAAATCGTCGATCCTAGGAAATGGGTACTTGTTCTTAATGGTGACCTTGTTCAACTCCCGGTAGTCGATACAAAGCCTTAATGACCCATTCTTCTTCTTTACGAATAAGACTGGTGCTCCCCACGGTGATACGCTTGGTCGAATGTATCCCTTATCTAATAACTCTTGCAGTTGAACCATCAGTTCCTTAATTTCTACCGGAGCCATACGATACGGCGCTTTGGATACCGGTGATGTCCCTGGTGCCAAATCGATAACAAACTCCATCTCTCTATCTGGTGGCAATCCCGGAATCTCATCTGGGAAAACGTCAACGAATTCCCTTATAATAGGTATCTAACCCAGTTCACCCTCGATTCTGCGGGTATCCACAACATGAGCCAAATAACCTATACAACCCTTCTTAAGTAACTTCCTTACTTGCATCATCGTCTGACAACAAGATTGTCTTGGCGATTTATTACCATGAAATACCACCTTTGACTTATTCGGAGTCTTTAGGTGTACGTACTTTTTCTTATAGTCAATGACCACTCCATGACTTGATAACCAATCCATCCCGAGGATTACATCAAACTCTCTAAGACGGATTAGTATCAAATCCACGTTAAGCTTAAATCCTCTTACATTAACACAACAGTTCCTATGAATGTTGTCTACAAGGATAATTTCTTTGTTTGCTACTTCTACATTCATTGGGTGTTCTAATAGTTCGCGAGGTAAACTTAATCTTTGAGCAAATTCATCAGATACGAAAGAACATGAAGCTCCCGAATCGAATAACACATAGGCATTTATATCGTTGATCGAAATTATACCTGACACCACCTCCCTGGATGCCACGACATCTTGCACTGTCATATTGAATGTACGTGATGTCGGCTTGTTTGGCTGGGCTGGTCCTCCACTGGTTGTCTTAGTGTTATTGCCCCTATTGCCATTTCCGCCATCCGTGCTTTTCTTCTTGGGCAATCCTTGATCCGATGTCCCACTTCACCACAGTTAAAGCAACCTCCTTTCTTCACCTTAAGACAATTGGGTGAGGTATGCCCTTCTTGTCCACAGGTATAACATACCATTTTTCCTTTCAAGCACTCCCCCGAGTGACCTTTTCCATAGTTTCCACACACTGACTTCTTTTGTTGCACACTTCCTTGCTGAATCTCCAAATTGCTACCCCCACTGCTCCATTTTTGCTTCTTGTGGTTGCTACCGCCACTGCTAACATTCTGATTCCCACTTTCTACTTTCTTCTTGTTCTTCTCCCGATTGTACTTTGAGACCGCTTCGCTTCCACCTTTCGCTATGAGAGCTTTCTCCAACAGAGTTGAGAATGACGTGATTTTCAAAACTGCTACCTTACTGTAAATCCACGGCTTTAGCCCATTTTCAAACCTTCTTGCTTTCCTCAACTCCGTATCCACCTGATGTGAAGCGAATCTGGCCAATTCATTGAACTTTGCAGCGTACTCAGATACTGACATATTTTCCTGTTTCAATTCCAAGAACTTGATCTCCATCCTCGCTTGTGTACTCTCAGGGAAGTAGTTCTCGAAGAACAACTTCTTTAATGCTTCCCAAGTCACAATTCCAGCCCCGGCTTTGTTCTAGTTGGCCTCCCACCAATAATTAGCCTCACCCTTCATTAAGTAGGTAGCAAAAATTGTCTTCTGCTCTTCTACTACTCTAGCAATAATGAAGGCCTTCTCAATCTCCTTTACCCACGTCTGGGCTTCTATCGGGTCTCTTTGTTTCCTCTAAACTCCCGGTCCTCACCGCTTGAAGTCCTTAAAGTTGACTAGTTGGTTGCCCGCCTGATTTCCTGCAGGTTGAGCTTGATTCCTCATGGCTTCAGCCATCATGTTGATAAAATCTTGCATTGGGTTTTGTTGAGCTCCCGCTGTATTATTAACTGACTCTTCAATCTCTTGGTTCCTTAGTCCACGTCTGGGCGGCATTATCTAGTGAAACAAAATTCTTAACATGTTACTCGGGTTTATTATCATATGAGTACTTAGCATGTAACACGTTATTGTATTCAAACAATCAGGTGATCATTATGTGAGAGTTTTAAGTTACCAAGATTTAGAAGTCTTTCTCCCTGATTAGTGGGTTAAGTTTGTTTTTTTAATTTTTTTTTTCCAATTTAGTCTACTGGATTCACATAACATTAAATAGACAATCTACTATTTAAAATTTTCCAACACATAACATAATAATACTGCATTTATATTCATATACCGATCTTCAATGACTTACATGATTAATACATGTATATTTTATAAATGCTACTATCCCAATTTAAACACAAAAAATGGGATTAACTCATAATGATACCTCCCTACAAACACAAATAGGGATACTACCTAACTACCCACTACCTCACACCTGCTGAGGTTTACATCATCATAAAACCTTATTACACAAAAGGGGTACTAATGCATCTATCTACAACTGGGTCATAACATAATCATCACTGGTGGCCCTGCTGGGTCACCTGCACAGACTCCTGGGGAAGCAACTACTCCATAACTCTACGTCAAACGGATCGACTAGACTCTCCTATCTCAAAGTGGGCCCTCCTAGCCCCCCCATCTGGCGGGCCTCACATCTGCTGCGTCTAACGCTTGATCCTAAAGTCTCTACCCTGACCTTTATGGCCTGCAGTGCAATCTTTAATTGGTCCTCCCGCTTGGCCGACTCATGAAATGCCTCCTCCACCCGTATCTTATCGACAATCTCTACGTCCAACTCAGCTCGCATCTCCAGATGCTCTATGCTCAGCTCTCCAGACTTTGCCTTTTCATGATCTAGTTGTACCCTCAGCATCGCAACTTGCAACTGGGACTCATCCAATTTTCCCTTCTGTTCGACCACCTCCATCTGGGCTTGAAAAGCTGCATCCTTATATTGACCTTCGGTGAATTAGAGGGTGTGGTTTTCTACCTCTAATTCCCCCACTCTGCCTTTTAGTTGATTGATCCTCCTCAACAAGTCCCCTACCAGAGGACCATGAGGGATATCTTCGGTGACCTCATGCTTAATGGGCTCCTGTTCAACTAAGTGACTACCACAGCGCTCGTCGGACATCCTACAAATACCATAAATAAAATCAACATCAGTACCACAATAAAATATATTCATTGATAAAATGAAATAATATTTTATTAAGTACAACACAAACTTGATGAATTTCCACAATCCATCTCCTAACATACTCTATAAGAGTTTCTACTAAGGTTATAACCTAGGTTTTGCATTCCTAATGTTTATAACCTACAGCTTTGATACCAACTTGTGACGCCCCCAAATCCAGGTTCTCTAACCTCAGATTCAGTGCTCACGATCTATCATCATCATAAGCATTCTATAACTACTACGAAATAATAAACATACATTGTTCATTATAATAAAGTCTCATAAACTGGTCCCAAGGTCTCCATAACCTTAACTTTAAATACACCATTCATAATACAAACAGTTTACTTAAGAAATTCCATCAGATAATAGTTAAATTGACATTCATTCTAAACTACTCCTGGATCTTGCCCTTGCCCTTGTTCTTCGTGTTGGATCCTTCGGGCTTAACTGAAATAGATGTCATGATATAGCAAGAGTAAGCAACTAATTTGCTTCACAAGTTTATATATCTGAGGAGATATATCATGACTTAGAAAGAAATATTGCGTTCAATGTTCAACAATAGTATAAGATTGTGAAGGAACATGAATTAATAATCAACAATTGAATATTCGATAATTGAATAACATGAACTGAGTGGTTTTGAATAACCATGAACATTTGCCAAGGTGCTCAGTGATTTAAACTGGACCTCTTAATAAGTTTTGGTATTCAAAGGGATCAGCCTTTCATACCTCGTGATTTATGCATAAACACTTAATAATCCGGCATTGATATCATGCCTTAATCAAATTCGTCATTTTCTCAGTCAAGAGTTCTTATCATATCAATTTAATAAGAACAACTATTTAAAACACATTTGAGTTAACAAATTTAGACATGCTTGATCTAGCTGATACAATTAGCATAGATCTATTTCATAAACAGTTCATAAATAAAGAACTTTAATTTAATTCACAGTTCAATAGCAATAGAACGGAATTCAATTGCACAAAGTGCGAATTTCAATAATCAATATAGACGTGAATAATCATCAATAATTATTCACTAACATGCTTTGAAAATAATAACTCGAGTTTGAGTTAGGAAACTTGCCTCGTCTGTAGATTACGGCTACGCAATTAATTTATATCCACTATGCAGTTATATTATCTTCCTTTGAGAGACCTATAGTTAATCTTTCAATTAGTCATAGTATAACATTAGATTATGTAATCACATAGATATTATACATTACATTTAGTTCTTATAAACATTATCCTGTCTAGATAGTGTTACCATTAATTAACGACTACCTTTAATTCACATAATATTATTAACCTAGATAATATTTAATTCACCTTCTAGTATTATTGGTTCACTAATAATACTTTCATTCACTCACTAATATTATTAATCATTTAATAATATTTTATTCCTTTACTAATGTTATTACATTTAATAACATTTTATTTAATCTCGAATATTATTATTTAATAATATTTTAATCATTTAATAATAATACTTTAATCTAATATTATTAATCTTTTAATAATATTTTAATCTAAGATTAATATCTTAATCTAATATTATTAATTATTTAATAATATTTTAACAAAATTTTAATCTTAATATTTTTTATTTACATAACAATATCATCTCCTAATATTATTAATATTATAATAATATTTCAATGACTTATTAAATTATTAAACAATTTATTCTAATTGTTCATCCTTTTATTAACCTCTTATTTAATATCCATAAAAGGTCATAAATAATATTTATCATTGTAAATTACCAAAATGCCCTAAGATAGTCATGATATTCCATATTATGAGTATTCAAGCACAAAAATCACATTTTTCTCATTAAAGACATCATTTAACTATTTATTTTCTTTTATTCATAACTTAATCATTTTTAGGAAAAATAGCAAACTGATTCCAAAAATTTCCATCTTCTGGATTTTGACAGCATATGAACCAAAAATGATCCCCAAAACTTTCTGGAATTTTAGAAAATGATTTACTATTTTTAAAGTGTCTAAAACACTCGGATCTTGCCCCATTTTTCATAAATTGAATTTTAATCAGAAAAATCTGAAATGTTTAGGGTATGCTCTCCTAACATATATGAAGCTACTGTAAAAATTTCGGGATTTTCCAGTGTATACATAGTGAGACATTAGAAGGTTAATATTTAGGAGTCCTTTACGGAAATAGTCATTAAGCACAATATATAACTCGAAACGTGTCCGTTCTTTTTCCTGCATGTACATAACTTCTCAAGGTACGTCTGTGATTTTTCCCAGATTTTTAAAAGACATTTAACTGATCTAAACAGTCCCAAGAAAAATGGGATCAGTAACTATTTTAGGGTTTGAACCCTTAACAAACAAAGTGGACTGTTTTGGGAAAAACAGTCCCAAAGGTTTCAAAACTTGCTAGATTTGTGTTCTACCACTTGATTTTACTACATAACTCATGTATCTAGCACCCCCCTCCGACGGATCACAATTCCAAGTTGTAAAACATGAGTTACACAAGATTTAGTGGAAGAAAAACAAGAGTTTTCACCCTTGGAGAACATATGCTCATTTTCTTCCTCTAAGTCTTTGATCTAACACTCAAGATACTTAATTCCCTACATGATGATATGTAGAACTAAGGTACATTGATTATTAGACCATAACCCCCACATATGATGAGGTAAAAACTAAAAATAAAAGAAGAATAAGTAAAGATAAGGATGAGAACTTCACCTAGTTTTGGTTGCTACCTTTCTTGATCTACCAAAGTAAGTAATAAACTTAGGAGGCATGAACAAACTAGCACTCCTCTCTCTCTCTCAATAGCTGAACCTCTCTCTCTTTTCTTTCTCTTTTGTTTTCTTTTTGGCAAGCTTAGAAGGAATGAAGAGAAGAAATGAACTAAAAATGAAATAAAAGGATACTTGCAAAAGTATAGATACACTTAGTGTATCTAGCTATTACCCCATATCTATTCTTTTGTCAATTGGGTAAAAGCTTTGCATTATTATTATTAGTCTAGACATGATTAGTGCTTTTGCATTATTACTTCAATTAATCTAGACATGATTAAGGGTGCTTTTGCACTATTACTTCAATTAGTCTTGACATGATTAAGGGTGGCCCTATATGGCTGATCTCTAGCTCATAATATCCTCCATTTAGCTTTTATTTTAAATGCCCAATTTTGATTAATCAAATGTCTACAATACCCCTAATCAAGTGGGCTAAGTATTGAATTGTATTTTATTTCCTTTGGGCTTCTCCTTTAATTGTTTTGGGCTAGGTAATAAACATAGTCTAGCAATTTTAATATATGATATCCAATTTAATTATTTAGGGTTTTCATTTCCAATCATATGAAATTTAATTACTTATACATGTGACTTTGGCTCATAACTTAATTAGGTTTAAAATTATTAGTCACTTGAAATAACAAGATTATCCACTGAAGTTAGTATACATATTAAATACCAACCTTTCATTATTACCATAACCCTTAGGTTATTTAATAGTCTTACCTAATGTAAAATTAGGTTACGAAGCTTTCATTTTTAATGAAATCTATAAATGTATATAACCATAACTATAGTATATATGTTAATTGACTCATGCACCACTTCACATGTGTTGTCACATTTAAATCCTTATATAACACAAAGTTTTAAAATATCAATAATGTGCATACATATATGGTGACTTAAAATTCACGGTTATTATATCCTCCCCCCCTTATAAGAATTCCGTCCCCGGAATTACATATAAGGTTACTCAAAAAGGTGTGGATAATTTCCTCTCATCCTTTCTTCGAGTTCCCACGTAGCTTCTTCATCACTGTGGTTTCTCCAAAGGACTTTTACAGAATGTATAACCTTATTTCGTAATTTCTGTTCCTTTCTATCTAAAATTTTGACCGAAATTTCCTCAGACGACAAATCCCTTTCGACTGAATTGGCTCTGCATGACGATATCACATTCTTGTAATCAGCTTATATGGTCGTAGAGAATCGACACATACGACACATTATGAATATGTTCCAATTCAGAGGTAGAGCTACCCACAGACGCCACTTTGCCTATCTTCTTCAAGATCTCGAAAGGTCCAATAAATCTTGGAATTAGTTTAACTTTCTTTCCAAACCTTATCTTCCCTTTCCAGGGAGATACTTTGAAAAATGCATAGCTTCCCACCTCAAAATCTCTCTTCTGGCGATGTAAGTCTGCATACTTTTTCTGGCGATCTTGAGCTGCTACAAGTTGGGCTCTTATCACCTTGATGGTCTCTACTATTCTCTTTGCACCGATTCTGGTCCCAACAGTCGACGTTCACCCACTTCATCCCAGCATAAGGGCGTTCTACATTTCTTTCCATACAATGCTTCGTACGGCGACATTCCAATGCTGGCGTGATAGCTATTGTTGTATGCGAACTCTACCAATGGAAGATGATCCTCCCAGCTACCCTTGAAGTCCATCACACAAGCTTTGAGCATGTCTTCAAGTGTTTGAATCATTCTCTCGCTTTGCCCATCGGTTTGCGGATGATACGCGGTGCTCATCCGTAGTTGCGTCCCCATTATTTCTTGAAGACTCTTCCAGAAGTTTGATGTGAATCGCGGATCCCTATCCGACACAATAGATACTGGTACGCCATGTCTCGAGATAATTTCCTTGATATATAATTTGGCTAGCTGGTCCAGACTATACCTAATCTTGATCGGCAAAAAGTGAGCCGATTTTAAGCGATCTCAATTTTTGCGTTATTGCCCTTTTCTGCGGCCGAAGTCCCACCACAAAATCCATTGTGATGTGCTCCCATTTCCACTCTGGAATCTCTAAAGGTCGTAGTAATCCACTTTGGCCGTTGATGTTCGCCTTGACCCTCTGACAAGTTAGACATCCGCTGACGCATTCTGCAACCTCTCTCTTCATGTTTTGCCACCAAAAGTGTTGACGTAAGTCTTGATACATCTTTGTGCTTCCTGGGTGTATCGAGTACCTCGTATTGTGCGCTTCTTGCAGAATCTCTTCTCTTAGTTCTGGTACTAACGGTACCCAAATTCATCCTTCAAATCTTAGCAGTCCGGTGCCATCAATCCAGACAATGCCCCAAATAACAGGTAGAAGCCAGACAATGATTCAATCCACACCAAGAAATGATTAATCTCAATATAGGATTCACATTATTCATTACCATATGTTCCTAAACAAGGGGAAAATGAGAATGAAAAGAAAGAGCGCATAAGAAGAAAGCGAAACTTGTTCTTACAATTCTCAGGGTTTTTATCCCACATCGTCTCGACATGAATATATTTATACTCTATAAGTCAAGAGCAAGGAAAGAAAGTCAGCTGGGCTTGGTAACGCGGGCCTGTAACTCAAGTGAGGGCTTTGAGATGGTTGGAGGTTGGCTTGGCCTGAGCGGTTGGGCTTGTAATGTGGTTACTAACTGGCTTGCCCATTCCAAGTAAGGAGTTGGGTCACGGGCTTTAGGCGAAGGCCTGGATCTCTTGACCCTTAAAGTGGAGGGCACAACGCTAGGCTGGCATCACAGAGCAGCGATCACTTCCCTCTCTTGTCGGTGGAAGGACAACATGCCACTACTCCGCTAGTCCATAAACACCAGATGGGCCGCTCTCAATTGGACAACCATTTTTTTTATTTTCGATGGCTATTTTCCAAACAGGTGAAATCTATGCTATTTTTACCATCAATTCTCTCTCACCTAAATACACTTGTAACATAATTACTAAAGAAAGAATAAGCATCCACAAAAATATTATTTTGGTAATATACTTTTTGTTAGTATTCATCACTTAATTTAATCCACCACTTAGGATAAATTTCAAATTTTTTTACAATCTTTCTTCTATTTTTATGTTTCTTAATATGTTGTACTTTTCTCATCCTTTTAGAGATGGAGGGATTGCCAAATTTGACATAAAGCTAGTCCTCAAATTTATATTTTAGCGCGGGCTAATATAAATCCAAGTTGCCTATTGCAGCTGAGCACCTAAAGTAACAAATGACAAAATTTTCTTTGTCATATGTTTTTTCTGTGCTCTGAAAGTAATCAAGTTCAAACTGTATATTATCAAATTTTATTAAAAATGTCGCTTATAATGTTAAAATCAAGCTTCAAATCAAATGATACATGAAAGTCATCAGTATGCAAGTTTGCCTTGGAATCATGGAGATTCCACCACCCCCATTTTCTTATTTTCTACAAGGTAATTAATTACATTCCCATGATAACATATTCACATTGAGAAGTCTTTCATTAGAAATAGTAAATTGAAAATATTTCAAATTAGTGTACTCGGTATTTTCTAACAAATACACTAGGTCGATTTAACTAATAGCCCAGTTTACTTGTTTTGTTCAAATGAGACTATTTACACAATAAATAACAAGCAATACACTTCCTCCATCTAAAAGAATAAACTATTTCTTATTGACCTTTTTTTTAATAATCCTAAGGTGTGTAGTACACAATATATGCTCCTTATAATTATTTTTACAATAAGTAATTATTTTTGGTTTACTAAATTAGAAAACTAATTAATATAATTTTTAATACTTTTTTATTTGACTAATAAGATTTGTTATGTAATAATAAGTTTGTTTTACGTAAATTTTAATATTTGGAAAAATAATTATAATTTTATTGAATTAATTTGTACTTTTATGGGTATTAAAATTTTACTTTTTAATTACAAAAAAATATTTATGAATATACATCACGTAAATTTTAATCTTTGAGAAATTTAATTTGAAAAAATATGTATGACTTTATTTTCCTGATAAAAGGAATTTTATTATCAATAGTGACATTCCTCATGTGCTTGTTCATTACTTTCCAATGATTGATAACCAGAATTTACGCGTTGGTCTGACCTTTACTGGAATTAAAATATATGGTATATTTCTAAATGTACTTAGTTATAGGTTAGATTTAATTTTTCTCCTTTTACCTTTTTACGACTATTTTTCATATTGATAAACTCCACAATTTAAAATTCTCACCTAACAAGGCTTTTAAATTTGCAAAGAATCAGCAAAATTTATAAATCAAAACCCAAGAGCTGATAGTTAAGCAGAGTTGTTATTTATATCTGCAAATAAGGGACTTCTGTATTAAACTTCTTGGAGGCTGATGTTACTTGACCCAACCAATACCCTCTTTCCTTCCTTAACACTACTTGTATGTTTCAAGGTAGAAGAAGACCGATGAGTCGATGACTAATATTCTCACTGAGAAGTGCCTTTTCTGTCGAGTTTTATATCTTGAGTTCATATATTAAAGTGTTGGCTTGAAAAAAAATCCCTTTACCAGCCGTATACAGATGGAACAATATAATTAGATAAGATTCTAGCCATATTTGTACAACATGGAAGAGCTTAAACTTTTAAATATGCAAAAGCATTAAAGTGGAAGACATCTATAAATGGGAATGATGAGATTGTGATGGCTGCAGATGAAAACCCTCCACATTTTAAGCGCTGAAAATGCCCCAAATAACAACTAAAAGCCAGACAATGATTCAATCCATGTAAGACCCCAACTTTTTGAATAAAGTTGAATTTTCTATAAATATTATTTTTGAATTTTATGGAGTGAAATTGATATAATGTTATAGTTGTGGGTAATATTTATAAAATTTGCAAAGTACGCAAGTTGTTATATAATATTCGATTGGTTGGGGAATATTCGTTTTAACAGGGAATATTCGTACAACGGCACAATCATTGGTGGACCCCACAACGGAATTATTGTCGGATTGAGAAAATGACAAAAATACTTTATGAAAATAACTATGGAAGTTTTTACCGTTAATCGTTGAAACACCCGGTGTTAAAAGTGCGATAATACGCGAGTTGCTTGCAATAGAGTATACGGTTTTGATTATTGATGCTTATGTGATAAGTCACCGGTTTTGTTTTATTGGTATTATTAATGTAATAAAATGAAAAGCTTTTTATATAAAAAATGTAATACTTTTATAAAGTTATTCATTTTATTAGGCTAATAGTAAAATCTTTTTATATAAAACATAATACTTTTATAAAGTTATTTATTTTATTAGACAATAATTAGAATATATTATATTTTATTAGGCATAGTGTTTGCATAAGTACTGCGTATAGTGTTTTATTAGATTATAAATAGAATATATTATATTTTATTTAAAAGATTTTGTTTTAAATATGAACCGCCGATTAAAGTAAATCAATCTCTCAACTGCTCATGAATTAGTTACTATGCGATCTATTTTTCTATAAATATAAGCTCATTCCTTCATTATTTCTCATTTAATTCAATTTGAAACTCTAGAGAGAGAAATTATAGAGAAGTTATAGAAAAGTATTCTGCTCATTCCCTACTCTTATATTCAGTTTCTTTTACGGTAAGGGGTATTATTTCTTTTGTATTCATGAAGAGAACTTTTGTTATTCCATTCTTTATTATTCTGCTGGAATAACCAGTATACGCGGACTACCCTATACTTGGTGACATTCTTCTAATATTCCGTCTTTATTATTATTACGTTGAATATCACATGCATAAGGCTTACGCCTGAGACACGGTAAAATCTTTCTTTATTATTATTCATTTGGAATATCCTCATGCGTTGCGTTCTTGGGACTATTCCATCCTTATTATTATTCTCATTTGGAATATCCTCGTGCGTTTTCGCTGCACTCGGTTCCTTCTTTATTATTCTCATTTGAACATCCCGCCGGTCATGTAATTTTGTCCCGACTGGTTCCGTTACTTATTAATCTGTTTGAATAACTCATTCATGCGTAAGTACCGCACGCACGTGGTGATTTCTTTTGTTATTCCATTCGTTATTATACTCGGTTGGTTAAAGTTTTGACTTCTATACTCCATGAAATTAGTGGAATATCTTTGATATTTACGCTTCATCCAAAGATCTTTTCATGGAAATATTCTTACGAGCATTCTTGAATTTTACTCTACAAAGCGAAGATCATGTTGACAATTTGGACGTTATTGGTTCATGGATAAATTAATTCTTGAACTTGTTTTATTGAATTCTTATATCATTGTCATTATCCTCATGTTTATATTATGTTGAAAGTCATCTGTGGCTTGTAGTGCATAGATGGACTTGGTATGATTATGAACAGGGATTATTTAGTGTAATCATGACCGTAATGTTACAAATGATGTGGAAAAAGTCCTCATTCGCCCGTAGTGCATTGATGGATAGTTGTTGGCATGATCATGACCATTAATGAATACACAAATATCCTTGGTCCGTAGTGCATGGATAATTTGTGGTCGTGATAGTAAAGAATATCCTCGGGTCAGAGCGCGGGGTGATTCAATGATGTGGATTATTTATTGTCGAGTCCCAAACGATAAAAGTCATGAAAAACCTTTTAAATCATAGAAGATAGTAGATTTTATTCTCTACTTGACTCTTCTAATAGATTGCTTGTTCCGCTGTAGTTTAACTTGATGTTTGTTATATTTTATCAGTTTAACACTGTTGAAGGCTAATGATAATTTATTCTGCATTATCTTAGTCATAATATTTCTTACTGGGCTAGTTGAGCTCACCATTTCTTCCACTTGTTCTCTTGAAATGAGAATATAATTTGGGACGAGTCGGGGAATGGAGTGATGGACCAGATGATAGTATTAGTAGTCCTCACTATTCTGTTAAATAGTGTGACAATAAATGTAATGAGGACTTATTCGAGAGTGGATATTGTCTAGAAGACAAGATTTGTATTAAAACTAATGACTCTCTTGTTGTATATTAAAGATTGTATTTGTATTACGTACCATGTATTTGGCGACTCGTAATAGTTGATGTATACCTATTTTGGGGCGCCACGGTTTGGTATCAAAGCTTAGGGATATGATCCTCGGCTAAGATGTGAGAATAGAACTAGGAGGGCGAGGCGGGAATTCTTCGCTAGTATGACCTACCTAAGTTTTTTTTGGTATTTTATTGGTCGGTCAGAATATAGGGATAATATGTTACATGTCAATTAACCTTTTGTTTTGTGGCAGTATCTGAAAATGACTTCCGGGAATGTTGAGAATAGTAATGGAGCACAGGCGACCGTTGATTCCCCACATATCAATAATAAGGATAATGTGCATCAGGAGGGCAAAAATCCTCATGCAAACAACAACACTGACCAAATGATGAATGATGGAATGTTCAGAGGCTTTATGCAATTCATGCAACAGCTGGCGAGAGCGGCTCCTGTCCAAAATGTTGGTGGAACCACTAGAAACTCTCGGACGGTCACCGCTAAACAGTTCAAGGAGCTGGGACCACGCGGATGTTTTTAAGAGGTTTGAAGCTGGAGATACGTCAACATCTTATTTCTCATAAACTGTGTTTGTATTTAGATGTTGTAAATAGGGCTCAGTTAGTGGAGCGCGATAACGAGTCAACGCAACTAAAAAAGAGAGCAAACCGACAAAATGATAATACTAAACGAAGCATCATGAGCGGTGATGACAACAAGCGTGGAGGGAATCAACATGCCAGAAATGGTAACCACTTCGGTGGTAATCAGGGCCAAAACAATAAGAATGGACATTTCAAGAAGAGGAGATTCAACAATGATGGAAAGACGTTAGCACCAACACCGTTGTTAAGGAAGGAGAACGACCACCTATCATATGCTTCAAATGCGGAGGGAGGGACACATCATCCAAATCAAGCGATGATGCCGCCCAAAGCATGTTATAATTATGGAAGAGAAGGTCACTTAGCCCGATTTTGTCGTTCACCAAGACAAGTTCACTAGGATGGAGGCACCAAAGGTCAGTCCCGTAAAAGTCAAAGCCAAGAGTGCAAAGGAGAGCGTTTGTTATGACCTCCCAGAAAGTAAGGAACCCGAATGAGGTCATCACGGGTAAGCTTATCATAAACTCTAGCGAAGTCTATACTTTATTTGATACCGATTGTTTCATTCTTTTATTTCTCCTACTTGCGCTCAACGATTAAATTTGACTCAAGAAGAAATTAGACTTTGACTTATCTGTGGACACACTCTGGTTGGGAGAAACCTTCATTACATCCATCGCTTATAAGTCTTTTTTGGTTCAAATTGGTACCCTCACATTACCTGTCGATCTTATTTCATTGAAAATACTTGCATTTAACGTGATTCTAGGGATTGATTGGTTAACTACTCATCATGCTAAAATTGATTATTTTTGTAAGGTTGTTAGCTTTCATATTCCTAATCAACCTATTATGCGAATTCAAGCGACCAAACCATTAAAATCAATCACGGTCATCTCAAGCCATAAAGTTATTCGTTTATTGAAAAATGGATGTCAAGCTTTCTAAGCTCATGTCACAGATCTAAACAAAAATACGTCAGTTTTGAATGATATTTCTATTGTTAATAAATTCCCTGACGTATTCCCTGAAGAACTTCCCGGCCGACCCCCAGAGCGTGAAATTGAATTTTGTATCGACCTTGAACCCGGTACAAAACCCATTTCCAAAGCCCCATATCGAATGGCTCCTATTGAACTTCAAGAGTTAAAGACCCAACTGCAGGAATTGTTAGACATTGGATTTATTCGTCCTAGTACTTCTCCTTGGGGTGCTCCTGTTCTATTCGTGAAAAAGAAAGATGGGAGTATGCGACTTTGTATTGATTATCGGGAGTTGAATCATGTCACCATCAAAAATAGGTACCCATTGCCACATATTAATGACCTGTTTGACCAGTTGTAAGGAGCCAAATTCTTTTCAAAGATTGATCTTCGTTTCGGATATCACCAATTGAAGATTAGAACTGATGACATTCCAAAGACGGTTTTCAGAACTCGGTACGGGCATTATGAATTCCTAGTCATGTCCTTTGGATTGACTAATGCTTCTGCTGCCTTCATGGATATGATGAACCGAGTATTCAAGGAATATTTGGATCACTTTGTGGTCGTCTTTATTGATGACATCCTTATTTATTCCAAAAGCCATGAAGATCATGAGCAACACTTGAGGCTGACACTCCAAAAGCTTCATGAATACAAGCTTTATGCTAAGTTGAAGAAATGTGAGTTTTGGCTTGAAGAAGTAGCATTCCTTGGGCACGTAGTATCAAGTCATGGAATATCAGTTGACCTGACAAAGATTGAAGCAATTAAAAGCTGGGAGCAACCTAAATCAGTGACCGAAGTACGTAGCTTTCTTGGCTTAGCTGGTTATTATCAGAGATTCGTGGAAGGATTTTCTCGAATCGCTACTCCACTAACTCAGCTAACTCGGAAAGATACAAAATTTGGTTGGAACGAGGAATGTGAGAAGAGTTTTCAAGAACTCAAGAGAAGACTTATTTCAAGACTGCTCGACAATACCATTCGCTCTTGAGGATTTGTCTGTCTCTGGTGATGCTTCGGGTAAAGGGTTGGGATGTGTTCTCATGCAACATGGGAAAGTCATAGCCTATGCCTCAAGAAAACTCAAAGAATATGAGAGGAATTATCCCACTCATGATCTAGAGTTGGCAACAATCGTTTTTGCACTAAAGATTTGGTGGCATTACTTGTATGGGAAGAAAGTGGAGATCTTTACGGATCATAAAAGCCTCAAATATTTCTTCACTCAAAAGGAACTCAATATGCGACAACGACGTTGGCTTGAACTGTTGAAAGATTATGATCATACCATCCAATACCATCCTGGAAAAGTGAACGTGGTAGCTGACGCATTGAGTAGAAGATCATATGCGGGTACAAGTGCAATATTGTCAACGCAAAGGCCCATTTTGTATGACTTGCAAAGGATGGAGATAGAGACTCCAGGGACCCACGTGATGATGGCGAATATACGAGTAGAACTGCCTTTAATTGATAAAATTAAAGCTGCTCAAGTTATAGATCCGAAACTGATGCGTATGAGGAAGAAAGTGAAAGAAGGTGTTATGCCAGAAGAAAGAATTGAAGAAGAAGGAATACTTTAAGTCAACTCCAGACTTTGTGTTCCTAACGACCCTGATTTAAAGTATAAAATCATGATGGAGGTGCATAACACACCGTTTGCAATCCATCCTAGGAGTACCAAAATGTATCATGATATTCATCATACATTTTGGTGGAGCAATATGAAGAGAGAGATAGCGCTGTTTATCTCAAGGTGTCTAACTTGTCAACGAGTTAAAGCGAAGCATCAAGTACCAAAAGGTCCATTGCAACCACTTAAAATTCCAGAGTGGAAGTGGGAGCACATTACCATGGATTTCGTTACCGGTCTTTCTAAGGTTTCTCAAGGTATAGATCCGATTTGGGTCATTGTTGATAGATTGACCAAGTCTGCTCATTTCTTACCGATACGAGAAACTTATACACTTAAACGTCTTGCTCGTATGTACATAAACGAGATTGTAAGATCGCATGGTATGCCAAGATCCATAGTTTTCGATCGAGACCCAAGATTCACTTCACGATTTTGGGTTAGTTTACAAAAAGCTATGGGCACGGATTTACGATTTAGTTTGGCATATCATCCTCGCATGCATTTGGACAATCGAGAGGACTATTCAAACTCTTTAAGATTTATTAAGACTCTGTGTCCTTGACTTCAAGGGAAGTTCGGACAAGTTCTTACCATTGGTGGAGTTTTCTTACAACAACAGTTATCAAGCAAGTATTGGCATGGCTCCATTCGTGGTGTTGTATGGAAGAAAATGTCGTTCTCCAGTATGCTGGGATGAGGTGGGTGAAGCAATGTTGTTGGGACCGGAGTTGGTACGTATGACTACGAAAAAGATTCAAACAATCCGACAACGTATAAAGACCTCACAAGATCGATAAAAGAGTTATGCTGATCTTCATCGAAAGGACGTGGAATTCGATATAGGAGATCAAGTATTGTTACATGTTGCTCCATGGAAAGGAGTTACGAGATTTGAAAAGAGAGGAAAGCTCAATCCTCGATTTATTGGCCCATTTTTAATCCTCGGTCGAATAGGAACCGTGGCCTATAGACTCGCTTTACCGCCAAGTATGTCTCGTGCTCATAACGTTTTTCACATATCCATGTTACGTAAATATGTGGAATACCCGAACCACATTATTGAGTTAGAACCAGAAAAAATAGCGGAAGATTTAACATATGAAGAGGTTCCTGTTCAAATCTTGGATAAGAAGGAACATATTCTACGCTCTAAGGTTATACCTCAAGTCAAAGTTTTGTGGAGAAACCACGATGTTGAGGAAATGACCTGGGAGTTAGAATCTGAAATGAAGTCAAGGTATCCTTACCTCTTCGATATACTAGGTACGTACCCTAATTTCAAGGGCAAAATTTCATAAGAAGGGGAGGTTGTAAGACCCCAACTTTTTGAATAAAGATGAATTTTCTATAAATATTATTTTTGAATATTATGGAGTGAAATTGATATAATGTTATAGTTGTGGGTAATATTTATAAAATTTTCAAAGTACACAAGTTGTTATATAATATTCGATTGGTCGGGGAATATTCGTTTTAACAGGGAATATTCGCATAACCAAGACAATCATTCAGTGGACCCCACAACGGAATTATTGTCGGATTAAGAAAATGACAAAAATACTTTATGAAAATAATGACGAAAGTTTTATCGTTAACTGTTGAAACACCCGGTGTTAAAAATACAGTAATATGCGTAGTTACATACAAGAGCATTACCGGTTTTGATTATTGATGCTTATGTGATAAGTCACCGGTTTTGTTTTATTGGTATTATTAATGTAATAAAACCAGATACTTTTATAAAGTTATTCGTTTTATTAGGCTAATAGTAAAATCTTTTTTATATAAAATGTAATACTTTAATAAAGTTATCATTTTATTAGACAATAATTAGAATATATTATATTTTATTATGCATAGTGTTTGCATAGTGATCAGATAGTGTTGCATAGTAAAATCTTTTATAAAGTTATTCGTTTTATTAGATTATAAATAGAATATATTATATTTTATTTAAAAGATTTTGCTTTAAATATGGACCGTCGATTAAAGTAAATCAATCTAATCGTTCATGAGTTAAGTTATTATGCGATCCATTTTTCTATAAATAGAAGTTCATTCCTTCATTATTTCATTTAATTCTTTCGAAACTCAGAGAGAGAAATTATAGAAGTTATAGAAAAATATTCGCTCATTCCCTACTCTATATATTCATTTTTTTTACGGTAGGGGTATTATTTCTTTTGTATTCATGAAGATAACTTCGTTATTCCATTCTTTATAATTCTATTGGAATAACCAAAGATATGCGACTACCCTATACTTGGTGACATTCTTCTAATATTCCGTCTTTATTATTATTCATTTGGAATATCACATGCATATGCGTTCTGTAGAACCCGGTTTCGTCTTTATTATTATTATTCATTGGAATATCCTCTGTCGGTGCATTACGTAGGACTGGTTCCTTCTTTATTATTCATTGGAACATCTTGTCGGTTCGAATTTCTTACCGACCGGTTAAGTTATTTATTAATCATTGGAATAACCTATGCCTATGAGAAGTACCGCATGCATGGTGATTTCTTTTGTTATTCCATTCGTTATTATACTCGGTTGGTTAAAGTTTTGGCTTCTATACTCCATGAAATTAGTGGAATATCCTTGATATTTTGCGCTTCATCCAAAGATCTTTTCATGGAAATATTCTTCCGAGCATTCTTGAATTTTACTCTACAAAGCAGTATCATGTTGACAATTTGGACGTTATTGGTTCATAGATAATTAATTCTTGAACTTGTTTTATTGAATTCTTATATCATTGTCATCATCCTCATGTTTATATTATGTTGAAAGTCATCTGTGGCCTGTAGTGCATAGATGGACTTGGTATGATTATGACTAGGGATTATTCGGTGCAATCATGACTGTAATGTTACAAATGATTTGGAAAAAGTCCTCATTGGCCCGTAGTGCATTGATGGATAGTTGTTGGCATGATCATGACCATTAATGAATACACAAATATCCTTGGTCCGTAGTGGATGGATAATTTGTGGTCGTGATACTAAAGAATATCCTTGGCCGTAGTTCAGGGGTGATTCGATGATGTGAATTATTTATTAAGCTAAGTCCCAGCGATAAAAGTCATGAAAAACCTTTTAAATCATAGAAGATAGTAGATTTTATTCTCTACTTGACTCTTCTACTGGATTGCTTGTTCCGCTGCAGTTAAACTTGATGTTTGTTATATTTTATTAGTTTAACACTGTTGAAGGCTAATGATAATTTATTCTGCATTATCTTAGTCATAATATTTCTTATCGGGCTAGTTGAGCTCACCTTTCTTTCACTTTATTCTTCGTGAAATGAGAATATAATTTGGACGAGTTGGGGAACGAGTGTGATGGACGGATGATAGTATTAGTAGTCCTCACTATTACGTTAAATAGTGTGACAATAAATGTAATGAGGACTTATTCTGAGAGTGGATATTTTCTAGAAGACAGTATTTGTATTAAAACTCACAGCACTCTTGTTGTATATTAAAGATTGTATTTGTATTCTGTACCAAGTATTTGGCGACTCAGAATAGGTGATGTATACCTATTTTTGGGGCATCACAATCCACACCAAGAAATGATTAATCTCAATATAGGATTCACATTATTCATTACCATATGTTCCTAAACAAGGAGAAAATGAGAATGAAAAGAAAGAGCGCATAAGAAGAAAACGAAACTTGTTCTTACAATTCTTAGGGTTTTTATCCCACATCGTCTAAACATGCATATATTTATACTTTATAAGTCAAGAGTAAGGAAAGAAAGTAAGCTTGGCTTGGTAACGCGGCCCTGTAACTCAAGTGAGGGCTTTGAGATGGTTGGAGGTTGGCTTGGACTAGACGGTTGAGCTTAAAACAGGGTTATTAACTGACTTTTCCATTCAAAGTAAGGAGTTGGGTCACGGGATTAAGGCGAAGGCCTGGATATCTTGACCCTTAAAGTGGAGTGCACATCGCTAGTCTGGCTTCACATAGCAGCGATCACTTCCTCTCTTGTTGGTGGAAGGACAACATTCCAGATGGGCCGCTCTCAATTGGAGAACCATTTTTTTTATTTTCGATGGCTATTTTCCAAACCGCTGAAATCTATGCTATTTTTACTATCAATTCTCTCTCACCTAAATACACTTGTAACATAATTACTAAAGAAAGAATAAGCATCCACAAAAATATTATTTTGGTAATATACTTTTTATTAGTATTCATCACTTAATTTAATCTGCCACTTAGGATAAATTTCAAATTTTTTTACAATATTTCCTCTATTTTTATCTTTCTTAATATGTTGTATTTTGCTCTTCCTTTTAGAGATAGAGGGATTGCCAAATTTGACAAAAGCTAGTCCTCAAATTTATATTTTAGTGCGGGCTAATATAAATCCAAGTTGCCTATTGCGGCTTATCACCTAAAGTAACAAATGACAAAATTTTCTTTGTCATATGTTTTTTCCGTGCTCTGAAAGTAATCAGGTTCAAACTGTATATTATCAAATTTTATTAAATGTCGCTTATAATGTTAAAATCAAGCTTCAAATCAAATGATACATGAAAGTCATCAGTATGCAAGTTTGCCTTGGAATCATGGAGATTCCACTTCCCCCATTTTCTTATTTTCTACAAGGTAATTAATTACATTCCCATGATAACATATTACATTGAGAAATCTTTCATTAGAAATAGTCAATTGAAAATATTTCAAATTAGTGTACTCGATATTTTCTAACAAATACACTAGGTCGATTTAACTAATTGCCCAGTTTACTTATTTTGTTCAAATGAGACTATTTACACAATAAATAACAAGCAATACACTTCCTCCATCTAAAAGAATAAACTATTTCTTATTGACCTTTTTTAATATTACTAAGGTGTGTGTAGTACACAATATATGCTCCTTATAATTATTTTTACAATAAGTAATTATTTTTGGTTTACTAAATTAGAAAACTAATTAATATAATTTTTAATAGTTTTTTATTTGAATAATAAGATTTTTTATGTAATAATAAGTTTATTTTTTCGTAAATTTTAATATTTGGAAAAAATAATTATAATTTTATTGCATTAATTTGTACTTTTATGGGTATTAAAGTTTTACTTTTTAATTACAAAAAAATATATTTGAATATATATCATGTAAATTTTAATCTTTGAGAAATTTAATTAGAAAAAATATGTATGACTTTATTTTCCTAATAAAATGAATTTTATTATCAATAGTGACATTCCTCATGTGCTTGTTCATTACTTTCTAATGATTGATAACCATAATTAACGCGTTGGTCTAACCTTTACTGGAATTACAATATATAGTATATTTCTAAATGTACTTAGTTTTAGGTTAGATTTTATTTTTCTCCTTTTACCTTTCTACGACTATTTTTCATATTGATAAACTCCACAATTTAAAATTCTCACCAACATGGCTTTTAAATATGCAAAGAATCAACAATATTTATAAATCAAAACCCAAGAGATGATAGTTAAGCAGAGTTGTTATTTATATCTGCAAATAAGGGACTTATGTATTAAACTTCTTGGAGGCTGATGTTACTTGACCCAACCAATACCCTCTTTCCTTCCTTAACACTACTTGTATGTTTCAAGGTAGAAGAAGACCGATGAGTCGATGACTAATATTCTCACTGAGAAATGCCTTTGCCTATCAAGTTTTATATCTTGAGTTCATATATTAAAGTGTTAGCATGAAAAAAAATCCCATTACCAGCCGTATATAGATGGAACAATATAATTAGATAAGATTCTAGCCATATTTGTACAACATGGAAGAGCTTAAACTTTTAAATATGCAAAAGCATTAAAGTGGAAGACATCTATAAATGGGAATGATGAGATTGTGGCGGCTGCAGATGAAAACCCTCCACATTTTAAGTGTTGAAAATGCCCCAAATAATGACTAGGTTTAGACAATGATTCAATTCACACCAAGAAATGATTAATCTCAATATAGGATTCACATTATTCATTACCATATGTTCCTAAACAAGGGGAAAATGAGAATGAAAAGAAAGAGCGCATAAGAAGAAAGCGAAACTTGTTCTTACAATTCTCATGGTTTTTATCCCACATCATCTAGACATGAACATATTTAGACTTTATAAGTCAAGAGCAAGGAAAGAAAGTCAGTTGGGCTTGGTAACGCGGGCCTGTAACTCAAGTGAGGGCTTTGAGAAGGTTGGAGGTTGGCTTGGCCTAGACGGTTGGGCTTAGAACAGGGTTATTAACTGGCTTACCCATTCCAAGTAAGGAGTTGTGTCACGGGCATTAGGCGAAGGCCTGGATCTCTTGACCCTTAAAGTTGAGTGCACATCGCTAGGCTGACTTCACAGAGCAGCGATCACTTCCCTCTCTTGTCGGTGGAAGGACAACATGCCAGATGGGCCGCTCTCAATTGGACAACCATTTTTTTTTCGATGGCTATTTTCCAAACCGGTGAAATATACGCTATTTTTACTATCAATTCTCTCTCACCTAAATACACTTGTCATAATTACCAAAGAAAGAATAAGCATCCACAAAAATATTATTTTGGTAATGTACTTTTTGTTAATATTCATCACTTAATTTAATCTGCAACTTAGGATTAATTTTAATTTTTTTACAATCTTTCCTCTATTTTTATGTTTCTTAATATGTTGTACTTTGCTCATCCTTTTAGAGATGGAGGGATTGCCAAATTTGACATAAAGCTAGTCCTCAAATTTATATTTTAGTGTGGGCTAATATAAATCCAAGTTGTTTATATCATAATTTGATCACCTAAAGTAACAAATGACAAAATTTTCTTTGTCATATGTTTTTTCCGTGCTCTGAAAGTAATCAGGTTCAAATTGTATATTATCAAATTTTATTAAATGTCGCTTATAATGTTAAAATCAAGCTTCACATCAAATGATACATGAAAAGTCATCAGTATGCAAGTTTGCCTTGGAATCATGGAGATTCCACTTCCCCCATTTTCTTATTTTCTACAAGGTAATTAATTACATTCCCATGATAACATATTCACATTGAGAAATCTTTCATTAGAAATAGTCAATTGAAAATATTTCAAATTAGTGTACTCGGTATTTTCTAACAAATACACTAGGTCGATTTAACTAATAGCCCAATTTACTTGTTTTGTTCAAATGAGACTATTTACACAATAAATAACAAACAATACACTTCCTCCATCTAAAAGAATAAACTATTTCTTATTGACCTTTTTTTTAATATTACTAAGGTGTGTAGTACACAATATATGATCCTTATAATTATTTTTACAATAAGTAATTATTTTTGGTTTACTAAATTAGAAAACTAATTAATATAATTTTTAATACTTTTTTATTTGAATAATAAGATTTGTTATGTAATAATAAGTTTGTTTTATATAAATTTTAATATTTGGAAAAATAATTATAATTTTATTGCATTAATTTTTACTTTTATGGGTATTAAAATTTTACTTTTTAATTACAAAAAAATATATTTGAATATATATCACGTAAATTTTAATCTTTGAGAAATTTAATTAGAAAAAATATGTATGACTTTATTTTCCTAATAAAATGAATTTTATTATCAATAGTGGCATTCCTCATGTGATTGTTCATTAATTTCTAATGATTGATAACCAGAATTAACGCGTTGGTCTAACCTTTACTGGAATTACAATATATGGTATATTTCTAAATGTACTTAGTTATAGGTTATATTTTATTTTTCTCCTTTTACCTTTCTACGACTATTTTTCATATTGATAAACTCCACAATTTAAAATTCTCACATAACATGGCTTTTAAATATGCAAAGAATCAACAATATTTATAAACAAAATCCCAAGAGATGATAGTTAAGCAGAGTTGTTATTTATATCTGCAAATAAGGGACTTATGTATTAAACTTCTTGGAGGCTGATGTTACTTGACCCAACCAATACCCTTTTTCCTTCCTTAACACTACTTGTATGTCTCAAGGTAGAGGAAGACCGATGAGTCGATGACTAATATTCTCACTGAGAAGTGCCTTTGCCTGTCGAGTTTTATATCTTGAGTTCATATATTAAAGTGTTAGCATGAAAAAAAATCCCTTTACCAGCCGTATATGGATGGAACAATATAATTAGATAAGATTATAGCCATATTTGTACAACATGGTAAGAGCTTAAACTTTTAAATATGCAAAAGCATTAAAGTGGAAGACATCTATAAATGGGAATGATGAGATTGTGGCGGCTGCAGATGAAAACCCTCCACATTATAAGTGTTGAAAATGCCCCAAATAACAGCTAGAAGCCAGACAATGATTCAATCCACACCAAGAAATGATTAATCTCAATATAGGATTCACATTATTCATTACCATATGTTCCTAAACAAGGGGAAAATGAGAATGAAAAGAAAGAGCGCATAAGAAGAAAGCGAAACTTGTTCTTACAATTCTCAGGGTTTTTATCCCACATCGTCTAGACATGAATATATTTATACTTTATAAGTCAAGAGTAAGGAAATAAAGTAAGCTGGGCTTGGTAACGCGGCCCTGTAACTCAAGTTAGGGCTTTGAGATGGTTGGAGGTTGGCTTGGCCTAGACGGTTGGGCTTAGAACAGGGTTATTAACTGGCTTACCCATTCCAAGTAAGGAGTTGTGTCACGGGCTTTAGGCGAAGGCCTGGATCTCTTGAGTGCACATCGCTAGGCTGACTTCATAGAGCAGCGATCACTTCCCTCACTTGTCAGTGGAAGGATAACATGCCAGATGGGCCGCTCTTAATTGGACAACCATTTTTTTTTATTTTCGATGGCTATTTTCCAAACCGGTGAAATCTATGCTATTTTTACTATCAATTCTCTCTCACCTAAATACACTTGTCATAATTACTAAAGAAAGAATAAGCATCCACAAAAATATTATTTTGGTAATATACTTTTTGTTAGTATTCATCACTTAATTTAATCTGCCACTTAGGATAAATTTCAATTTTTTTTACAATCTTTCCTCTATTTTTATGTTTCTTAATATGTTGTACTTTGCTCATCCTTTTAGAGATGGAGGGATTGCCAAATTTGACATAAAGCTAGTCCTCAAATTTATATTTTAGTGCGGGCTAATATAAATCCAAGTTGCCTATTGCGGCTGATCACCTAAAGTAACAAATGACAAAATTTTCTTTGTCATATGTTTTTTCCGTGCTCTGAAAGTAATCAGGTTCAAACTGTATATTATCAAATTTTATTAAATGTCGCTTATAATGTTAAAATCAAGCTTCAAATCAAATGATACATGAAAGTCATCAGTATCCAAGTTTGCCTTGGAATCATTGAGATTCCACTTCCTCCATTTTCTTATTTTCTACAAGGTAATTAATTACATTCCCATGATAACATATTCACATTGAGAAGTCTTTCATTAGAAATAGTCAATTGAAAATATTTCAAATTAGTGTACTCGGTATTTTCTAACAAATACACTAGGTCGATTTAACTAATAGCCCAGTTTACTTGTTTTGTTCAAATGAGACTATTTACACAATAAATAACAAGCAATACACTTCCTCCATCTAAAAGAATAAACTATTTCTTATTGACCTTTTTTTTAATATTACTAAGGTGTGTAGTACACAATATATGCTCCTTATAATTATTTTTACAATAAGTAATTATTTTTGGTTTACTAAATTAGAAAACTAATTAATATAATTTTTAATAGTTTTTTATTTGAATAATAAGATTTTTTTATGTAATAATAAGTTTGTTTTACGTAAATTTTAATATTTGGAAAAATAATTATAATTTTATTGCATTAATTTGTACTTTTATGGGTATTAATGTTTTACTTTTTAATTACAAAAAAATATATTTGAATATATATCACGTAAATTTTAATCTTTGAGAAATTTAATTAGAAAAAATATGTATGACTTTATTTTCTTAATAAAATGAATTTTATTATCAATAGTGACATTCCTCATGTGCTTGTTCATTACTTTCTAATGATTGATAACCATAATTAACACGCGTTAATTCAACCTTTCTTTGGAATTACAATATATGGTATATTTCTAAATGTACTTAGTTTTAGGTTAGATTTTATTTTTCTCCTTTTACCTTTCTACGACTATTTTTCATATTGATAAACTCCATAATTTAAAATTCTCACCTAACATGACTTTTAAATATGTAAAGAATCAGCAACATTTATAAATCTAAACCCAAGAGATGATAGTTAAGCAGAGTTGTTATTTATATCTGCAAATAAGGGACTTCTATATTAAACTTCTAGGAGGCTGATGTTACTTGACCCAACCAATACCCTCTTTCCTTCCTTAACATTACTTGTATGTCTCAAGGTAGAAGAAGACCGATGAGTCGATGACTAATATTCTCACTGAGAAGTGCCTTTGCCTGTCGAGTTTTATATCTTGAGTTCATATATTAAAGTGTTAGCATGAAAAAAAAATCCCTTTACCAGCCGTATATAGATGGAACAATATAATTAGATAAGATTATAGCCATATTTGTACAACATGGAAGAGCTTAAACTTTTAAATATGCAAAAGCATTAAAGTGGAAGACATCTATAAATGGGAATGATGAGATTGTGGCGGCTGCAGATAAAAATCCTCCACATTTTAAGTGCTGAAAATGCCCCAAATAACAGCTAGAAGCTAGACAATGATTCAACCCACACCAAGAAATGATTAATCTCAATATAGGATTCACATTATTCATTACCATATGTTCCTAAACAAGGGGAAAATGAGAATGATAAGAAAGAGCGCATAAGAAGAAAGCGAAACTTGTTCTTACAATTCTCATGGTTTTTATCCCACATCGTCTAGACATGAATATATTTATACTTTATAAGTCAAGAGCAAGGAAAGAAAGTCAGCTGGGCTTGGTAACGCGGGCCTGTAACTCAAGTTAGGGCTTTGAGATGGTTGGAGGTTGGCTTGGCCTAGACGGTTGGGCTTAGAATAGGGTTATTAACTGGCTTACCCATTCCAAGTAAGGAGTTGGGTCATGGGCTTTAGGCGAAGGCCTGGATCTCTTGACCCTTAAAGTGGAGGGCACAACGCTAGGCTGGCTTCACAGAGCAGCGATCACTTCCCTCTCTTGTCGGTGATAGGACAACATGCCACTACTCCGCTAGTCCAAAAACACCAGATGGGCCGCTCTCAATTGGACAACCATTTTTTTTATTTTCGATGGCTATTTTCAAAACCGGTGAAATCTATGCTATTTTTACTATCAATTCTCTCTCACCTAAATACACTTGTAACATAATTACTAAAGAAAGAATAAGCATCCACAAAAATATTATTTTGGTAATATACTTTTTGTTAGTATTCATCACTTAATTTAATCCGCCACTTAGGATAAATTTCAATTTTTTTTACAATCTTTCCTCTATTTTTATGTTTCTTAATATGTTGTACTTTGCTCATCCTTTTAGAGATGGAGGGATTGCCAAATTTGACATAAAGCTAGTCCTCAAATTTATATTTTAGTGCGGGCTAATATAAATCCAAGTTGCCTATTGCGGCTGATCACCTAAAGTAACAAATGACAAAATTTTCTTTGTCATATGTTTTTTTCGTGCTCTAAAAGTAATCAGGTTCAAACTGTATATTATCAAATTTTATTAAATGTCGCTTATAATGTTAAAATCAAGCTTCAAATCAAATGATACATGAAAGTCATCAGTATGCAAGTTTGCCTTGGAATCATGGAGATTCCACTTCCCCCATTTTCTTATTTTCTACAAGGTAATTAATTACATTCCCATGATAACATATTCACATTGAGAAGTCTTTCATTAGAAATAGTCAATTGAAAATATTTCAAATTAGTGTACTCGGTATTTTCTAACAAATACACTAGGTCGATTTAACTAATAGCCCAGTTTACTTGTTTTGTTCAAATGAGACTATTTAGACAATAAATAACAAGCAATACACTTCCTCCATATAAAAGTATAAACTATTTCTTATTGACCTTTTTTTTAATATTACTAAGGTGTGTAGTACACAATATATGCTCCTTATAATTATTTTTACAATAAGTAATTATTTTTGGTTTACTAAATTAGAAAACTAATTAATATAATTTTTAATACTTTTTTATTTGAATAATAAGATTTGTTATGTAATAATAAGTTTGTTTTACGTAAATTTTAATATTTGGAAAAAATAATTATAATTTTATTGCATTAATTTGTACTTTTATGGGTATTAAAATTTTACTTTTTAATTACAAAAAAATATATTTGAATATATATCACGTAAATTTTAATCTTTGAGAAATTTAATTAGAAAAAATATGTATGACTTTATTTTCCTGATAAATTGAATTTTATTATCAATAGTGACATTCCTCATGTGCTTGTTCATTACTTTCTAAATGATTGATAACCGAATTAACACGTTGGTCTGACCTTTACTGGAATTACAATATATGGTATATTTCTAAATGTACTTAGTTATAGGTTAGATTTTATTTTTCACCTTTTACCTTTCTACGACTATTTTTCATATTGATAAACTCCACAATTTAAAATTCTTACATAACATGGCTTTTAAATTTGTAAAGAATCAACAACATTTATAAATCAAAAGCCAAGGGATGATAGTTAAGCAAAGTTGTTATTTATATATGCAAATAAGGGACTTCTGTATTAAACTTCTTGGAGGCTGATGTTACTTGACCCAACCAATACCCTCTTTCCTTCCTTAACACTACTTATATGTCTCAAGGTAGAAGAAGACCGATGAGTCGATGACTAATATTCTCAATGAGAAGTGCCTTTGCCTGTCGAGTTTTATATCTTGTGTTCATATATTAAAGTGTTAGCATGAAAAAAATCCATTTACCAGCCGTATACAGATGGAACATCTTAAACTTTTAAATATGCAAAAACATTAAAGTGGAAGACATCTATAAATGAGAATGATGAGATTGTGGCGACTGCAGATGAAAACCCTCCACATTTTAAGTGTTGAAAATGCCCTAAATAACAGCTAGAAGCCAGACAATGATTCAATTCACACCAAGAAATGATTAATCTCAATATAGGATTCACATTATTCATTACCATATGTTCCTAAACAAGGGGAAAATGAGAATGAAAAGAAAGAGCACATAAAAAGAAAGCGAAACTTGTTCTTACAATTCTGAGGGTTTTTATCCCACATCGTCTAGACATGAATATATTTAGACTTTATAAGTCAAGAGCAAGGAAAGAAAGTCAGCTGGGCTTGGTAACGCGGGCCTGTAACTCAAGTGAGGGCTTTGAGATGGTTGGAGGTTGGCTTGGCCTAGACGGTTGGGCTTAGAACATGGTTATTAACTGGCTTGCCCATTCCAAGTAATGAGTTTGGTCACGGGCTTTAGGTGAAGGCCTGGATCTCTTGACCCTTAAAGTGGAGGGCACATCGCTCGGCTGGCTTCACATCCCTCTCTTGTCGGTGGAAGAACAACATGCCACTACTCCGCTAGGTCCATAAACACCAGATGTGCCGCTCTCAATTGGACAACCTTTTTTTTTTATTTTCGATGGCTATTTTCCAAACCGGTGAAATCTATGCTATTTTTACTATCAATTCTCTCTCACCTAAATACACTTGTAACATAATTACTAAAGAAAGAATCAACATCCACAAAAATATTATTTTGGTAATATACTTTTTGTTAGTATTCATCACTTAATTTAATCTGCCACTTAGGATAAATTTCAAATTTTTTACAATCTTTCCTCTATTTTTATGTTTTTTAATATGTTGTACTTTGCTCATCCTTTTAGAGATGGAGGGATTGCCAAATTTGACATAAAGCTAGTCCTCAAATTTATATTTTAGTGTGGGCTAATATAAATCCAAGTTGCCTATTGCGGTTGATCACCTAAAGTAACAAATGACAAAATTTTCTTTGTCATATGTTTTTTCCGTGCTCTGAAAGTAATCAGGTTCAAACTGTATATTATCAAATTTTATTAAATGTTGCTTATAATGTTAAAATCAAGCTTCAAATCAAATGATACATGAAAGTCATCAGTATGCAAGTTTGCCTTGGAATCATGGAGATTCCACTTCCCCCATTTTCTTATTTTCTACAAGGTAATAAATTACATTCCAATGATAACATATTCAAATTGAGAAGTCTTTCATTAGAAATAGTCAATTGAAAATATTTCAAATTAGCGTACTCGGTATTTTCTAACAAATACACTAGGTCGATTTAACTAATAGCCCAATTTACTTGTTTTGTTCAAATGAGACTATTTACACAATAAATAACAAGCAATACATTTCCTCCATCTAAAAGAATAAACTATTTCTTATTGACCTTTTTTTAATATTAGTAAGGTGTGTAGTCACAATATATGCTCCTTATAATTATTTTTACAATAAATAATTATTTTTAGTATACTAAATTAGAAAACTAATTAATATAATTTTTAATACTTTTTTATTTGAATAATAAGATTTGTTATGTAATAATAAGTTTGTTTTACTGAAGTTTTAATATTTGGAAAAAATAATTATAATTTTATTGCATTAATTTGTACTTTTATGGGTATTAAAATTTTACTTTTTAATTACAAAAAAAATATATTTGAATATATATCACGTAAA
Source organism: Panax quinquefolius (assembly GCA_020205615.1). Classification (NCBI taxonomy): domain Eukaryota; kingdom Viridiplantae; phylum Streptophyta; class Magnoliopsida; order Apiales; family Araliaceae; genus Panax; species Panax quinquefolius. The sequence continues at coordinate 72,622,228 of CM035169.1, read as the reverse complement.
TTTTAATCTTTGAGAAATTTAATTAGAAAAAATATGTATGACTTTATTTTCCTGATAAAATGAATTTTATTATTAATAGTGACATTCCTCATGTGCTTGTTCATTACTTTCTAATGACTGATAACGAGAATTAACGCGTTGGTCTGACCTTTACTGGAATTATAATATATGGTATATTTCTAAATGTACTTAGTTATAGGTTAGATTTTATTTTTCACCTTTTACCTTTCTACGACTATTTTTCATATTGATAAACTCCATAATTTAAAATTCTCACCTAACATGGCTTTTAAATTTGCAAAGAATCAGCAACATTTATAAATCAAAAGCCAAGAGATGATAGTTAAACAGAGTTGTTATTTATATCTGCAACTAAGGGACTTCTGTATTAAACTTCTTGGTGGCTGATGTTACTTGACCAAACCAATACCCTCGTTCCTTCCTTAACCCTACTTGTATGTCTCAAAGTAGAAGAAGACCGATGAGTCGATGGCTAATATTCTCACTGAGAAGTGCCTTTGCCTGTCGAGTTTTATATCTAAAGTTCATATATTAAAGTGTTAGCATGAAAAAAATCCCTTTACCAGCCGTATACAGATGGAACAATATAATTAGATAAGATTCTAGCCATATTTGTACAACATGGAAGAGCTTAACTTTTAAATATGCAAAAGCATTAAAGTGGAAGACATCTATAAATGGGAATGATGAGATTGTGGCGGCCGCAGATGAAAACCCTCCACATTTTAAGTGCTGAAAATGCCCCAAACAACCTTTATAAGGCAGGCAAATGATTCAATTCACACCAAGAAATGATCAATCTCAATATAGGATTCACATTATTCATTACAATATGTTCCAAAAGAAGGGGAAAATGAGAAAGAAAAGAAAGAAGGCATAAGAAGAAAGCGAAACTTGTTCTTATAATTCTCAAGGTTTTTATCCTACATCGTCTAGGCATGAACATATTTAGACTATATAAGTTAGGAACAAGGAAAGAAAATTAGCTGGACTTTGTAACGCGGGCCTGTAACTCAAGTGAGGGCTTTGAGATGGTTGGAGGTTGGCTTGGCATAGACGATTGTGCTTAGAATAGGGTTATTAACTGCCTTGCCCATTCCAAGTATAGAGTTGGGTCATGGGCTTTAGGCGAAGGCCTGGATTTCTTGACCCTTAAAGTGGAGGGCACAACGCTAGGCTAGCTTCACAAAGCAGCGATGTAAGGCCCCATTTTTTATGAATAAAGATTAATTTTTCCAAAAAATATATTTTTGAATATTATGGTGTGGATTTGATATAATGTTATAGTTGTGGAGAAATATTTATAAATTTTTCAAAGTAAGCAAGTTGTTATAAAATATTTGATTGGTCGGGGAATATTCGTTTTAACAGAGAATATTCGTATGACGACACAATCATTGGTGGACCCCACAATAGAATTACTTTCGGAGTGAGAAAATGATAGAAATAACTTTTATAAAAATAACGGCGAAAGTTTTACAGTTACCTGTTGAAATACCCGGAGATAAAAGTACAGTAATACGCGTGGTTGCATAGTATCACGTGATATTGATTTTTGATGCTTACGTGAGAAGTCTCTTAGTTATACTCAATTATTGCTACAGTAATTGCTGCATAGTATCTTAGGCTATTGATTCAATTATTGTCAAAATATTTTATATTATTAAATCAATAATTGAGATGACAAGTTATTCATATTATTATTTTCATTATTGACAATGTCTAGAAAGTTCTGTCGAGGAAAGGGGTTTGGTCACCTAATTGCGCGCCAATAGGAAGAAATCCTTATTGGAAAGCCCCCTCTTTCGTGGGAATGATCTGGTTGTTAATATTTCAAGTTATATTAATGATGAATTAATGTTGTTAAAAATATTGAGGGGATTTTTTATGAAGTATTTGTTGTAAAGTTTGGCGTATTATTTGAACCCCGATTTACCCATTTTTCAAAACTATCGGTAAAAGTTATCTCGGTTTTTATATATATATATATATATATATATATATATATATATATATATATATATATATGGGGAATGATCCATAGCATCTCTTTGCTATGGATCAAAAAGTGGCATATAGCATCTATACCGTCCGTGTAATTAATGAATGGCTGCAAATTGATATGGTAACTCGTCGTCCGCTAGTATTACTAGCGGACGTAATAATAATAATTCTGGACGCTTATGCCCCCATTATGCAAATCAACTGTTGATGGAAATAGTCTGTCCGCTAGTAAGACTAGCGGACGTGTTATTATTGTCTGTGTGTTCGCGTGAAACAATGATATTGGAGTAATCAATCTATGTTATGCTATGCTCATCTTTCTCTCTCTAGAATAGACTTTCTGCGTGAAACAATGATATTGGAGTAATCAATCTATGTTATGCTATGCTCATCTTTCTCTCTCTAGAATAGACTTTCAGAGTAGGCTCATAAATGGCTCGACACTAATTAATGATATTGGAGTAATAAATCTATGTTATGCTATGCTTATCTTTCTCTCTCTAGAATAGACTTTTAGAGTAGCTAGGCTGATAGAGAGCTCTGACACTAATTTCTTTAATTTCTACAATCAGCAGCAGCTGATTTGCATAAAATGGGGCATAAGCGTCCAGAATTATTATTAATGCGTCCGCTAGTAATACTAGCGGACGACGAGTTGCCATATCAGATCGCAACCATTCATTAATTACACGGACGGTATAGATGCTATATGCCACTTTTTGATCCATAGCAAATAGATGCTATGGATCATTCCCATATATATATATATATATATTAAATGATTGAAATGGGGGGGGGGGGAGTTACCATTGTCGGGAGGGAGTATTATTATTATTATTATTATTATTATTAGATATATTATAAAATGTTTTGTTTTTTATGAAAAATAGAATATATTATATTTTATTATGCATAGTGTCTGCATAGTAAAATTAGAAAATTTTCAGTCGATCGGTGAGCGCCCGTGAATGATTTCCTGTGCAGTCCGTGATTTTCTAATTCAAATAGTATCCTTCCATTCTCCTATAAATGAGATGCTTAGTTTAGAATTGAAAATCACACTAGAATCAAAAAATTCTTCTTCTATAATATTGAGCATATTTCTTTAGAGTTTAAGGAAGCTTTGAGCGTAGAAAATAGTACAAGTTTTCTTCAAGAATATCCCCGCCCTACCAGTCAGAAGTACTCTCCTTTTAAGGTAAGGGATATTATTTTTGTTCAATATTCGTATAGAATAATATTTTCTTCCATACTCTGTAGTATGTAAGTAATAACATTTCATTTCGTTGATAAGTTTTGTTTCTATACTCCATGAAATTAGTAGAATATCCTTGAAATTTGCGCTTCATCTAGTATCTTTTCATGGAAATATTATTCTGAACATTCTTGATAATTTTTTATCTTTTCATGCCGGGGTACTATTCACGGAGTACTATTTTGAATTACTATTCACTCGGGTACTATTCACCCGGGGTACTATTCAGGACAAAAATTAATTTCTTTTTCGTCCAAATTATTTTTGATACAATATTATTCTTGAATTTTACTCCACAAAGCAGTATCATGTTGACAATTTGGACATTATTAAATTCTGGATAAATTAAATTATAAATCTTTAAAATTTATCCTTGCTCTCATTTAATTGAATTCTTATATCATTGTCATCATCCTCATACTTATATTGTGATAAAAGTCATCTTTGGCCCGTAGTGCATAGATTGACTGTTGATTGGTATGATTATGACCAGGATTATTTGGTATAATCATGACTTGTAATGTTACAAATGATGTGGTAAAAGTCCTCATTGGCCGTAGTGCATTGATGAAAAGTTGTTGGCATGATCATGACCATTAGTGATAACACGAATATCCTTGGTTTGTAGTGCGTGGATAATTTGTAGATGTGATACTAATGAATATCCTTGGCCCATAGTGCATGGATAATTCAGTGATGTGGATTATTTATTGAGCTGAGTCTCAGCGATAAAATTGATGATAAACTTTTTAAATCATAGAAGATAGTAGATATCATGATCTACTTGACTCTCCTAATGGATTGCTTGTTCTGCTATAGTTAAACTTGTTGTTTATTGTATTCTATCAGTTTAACACCGTTGAAGGCTAACGATAATTTATTCTGCATTATCTTAGTCATAATATTTCTTACTGGGCTAGTTGAGAACGTAGTCGGGACTAGTCGGGGAATGGAGTGACGGTCCGAGATGGTGGCTATAGTAGTCCTCACTATTTTATAAAATAATGTGATAATAATTGTAATGAGGACTCCATTTGAGTTTGGATATTGTCTAGAAGACAATATTCGTGTTAAAACTCTCAACTATATTTTGTCGTAGTTTACACGACAGTTGTATAATTAAGTTTGTATTTGAATTCTGTACCATATATTTGGCGACTCAGAATGGGTGATGTATACCTATTTTGAGGGCTTCACAGTTGGTATCAAAGCTTAGGGATATGATCCCTGGCTGCGATGTGAGAGTAGAACTAGGAGGGGAGAGACGGGTAAATCCTTCGCTAGTATAACCTACCTAAGTCTATTTATTATTTAATTGGTCGGTCAGAATATAGGGATAATATGTGGCATGTCAATTAACCCTTGTTTTGTGGCAGTGTTTGAAAATGACATTTGAGAATGTTGAGATAAGCAATGGAGCACATGAGACCATTGAGTCACCAATGATCAATACCTAGAATAATGTGCATCAGGAAGGCAATAATCCTCAAGTAAATAACAACACCGACCAAATGATGAACGATGGGATGTTCAGAGGCTTTATGAAATTGATGCAACATCAGGCGAGAGCGACTCCTATTCAAAATGCGGTGGAACCTTTGGCGGCAACTCATGGATGGTCACCGCAAGGCGATTCAAGGCTGGGACCACCGGAGTTTTGGGAAAGCCAGAACCACTTATGGCAGAGATGTGGATAAAGTAGATCACCAAGATATTTGATGTCTTGGGATGCTCCGAAGAGCAAAAGGTTCCCTTTGCCATCTTCATGTTGCGAGGAGAGGCAAATTACTGGTGGGAATCTGTAAAACGTACTCAACCTGCTGCACTGAAGATGTCTTGTTGGTGTTCTCATGTTAGGTGAGATTTGTTTGAAAAAACAAGTTGTGAAAAGGTCCAACAATATATGTTGACGGCTGGACTGTAAGAGTTGCCAATTGATATTTTTAAATGGTTGCACCAACTCAACCGAGAAATGGTTTGCGTATAGATCTAGTGATGTGACACTGTATAACTGGTCAGTGAAACCGAGATTTGTTAGGGTCCGGGGGCTTGATTATGCGGAGGAAAGGTGTTAGGCAACCCCCGACATCTGTGGTAACACGGTGATCGATACTTTTCATTTTAAACGCTTATCTGAATGTGTGTGTGTGCGTAGATCTATGTGCAATTATTTGAAAGTAGTGTTATGCATCGTTTGCACCTATATACAAAGGGTTTGAATTTTGTATAAAAGTTCAATTTTAACGAGATATGGCAGTGATGTTTTGTAAAACAAGTTTATTCAAACCCTTGTGCTTAATAGTAATTGAGGCTTTTGATACTTCCATTTTATTATATATTCGGCTTGATTGTTTTATTATTTTCAAGATGCGAAGCATCTTTGAGAAAATAAGATACGTAGTAGTGCTGAACTCCTTGTGGGCATGAGAGCTGTCTAAGGAAATTCAAACACCGTGAATAATTTATAAGCTGGTTACAGCTGAAAATGTCCATCGCGGGAACCGAAGCTAGATTCAAGAATTGAATATGTGATCACATGATTCCTAGGCTCACATGATGATGCAGTATATAAAAAGCTGTAAATAGTTATATATATATATATATATATATATATATATATATATAAACGATCAACTGCCATTAAGTAAACTCCAGGAAGGATTGAAAATGTAAATATATACACTTCTGTGTAGAATATGGTGTAAAATGATGCTGAGACGACGTGAATATGGGATCGAGGTGGCAAAATGACAATTTTGCCTCTACCAGGGGCTGATTTTGTAGTCGTTTCTTAGGGTTATCTCTGAGATTGGGCTACTATAAGTACTGAATGTCCTCAGGGTTATCTCTGAGGTGTGCCTGACCTCCCGAGGTTATCTCCGGGGTTGGAACTGAGCGCCTCGGGGGTATCTTCGAGGTTGAAGCTGACTTCTGGTTGAAATGAGCTTTTCTGGGGTTATCTCTGGAATTGTAACTACATTCTTCAGGGTTGTCTCGAGGTTGGAACTGTATCTCCCGGGGTTGTCTCCGGGGTTGGAATTGAGTATCTCGGGGTTGTCTCCGAGATGGCAAACTGAGTATCCCGAGGTTATCTTCTGGATTATGTTGATTTGACCTGCAGGGTTATCTCTGGAAGACGATTCTGCCCTCCTACAAGGTTTGTAAAAGGAATGCAAAATTTTGAGTTTCTATAGATGCCCCTCTTTATCATATTCATGCAGTGTAATGGCATGGATAGGATACAGAATACTAGACACTTGAAATGTGACAAGATAATCATGATGTAATGTAATGCGGTATGATGTAAATGTATGCTGAATGTGGTTTGTTGGACCATTTTCCAACGGGATGCGATGACTGTTTGCTCCCATGACTTCTGTTGGGAACTGGAGTTATCACTGATAATCCTGATGAACTGCTTGTATGTCGACTCCAAAGCTCTCAAGAACCTCCAGGATGTTGACATTGGGGTTATCACCAAAGTCCTTAATCTTTGGTACAGACTTTCCACCCGAGATGTTCCTCTCATGTGCAAGAGACTCTGGGGGGATTGAGTCTAGTCTGATGAAGATTGTACATAACAGATTCCATCATAAGTTCTCCCCGATGAGGATGACTTTCCTTGGTTTGTATCACCAGGTCTTTCCAGTTTTCTGTCGGAGTTACTGCCAACAGTCTGTGTTGTGACGGTTGCCTGACCCTCATTGAAATGTGCTCCAATGGCTGAGATTATCGGACTACCCCCGATGCTTCACTGGATTTACTTTCCAACAGCTGAAGAACGTCACGGTTGTTTGACCTTTGTTGAAATGTACTTCAATGGATAAGATCATCGGATTGCCTTCGATGCTTCACTAAATTTACATGCCAACAGCTGAAATAACGTCAAGGTTGTTTGACCTTCGTTGAAATGTGCTTCAACGATTGATGATGTATGAAGTTCTCGCTGGGGAGAGGTTTTTTTTTGAGTTATGACCCCGAACTGACATCATCGAACCTTTGTGAGGTATTTTAGAGTGTAGTTTGCAACAACTGTGCTCATTGGTGTTGTGAGCCATGTGTCTGGGTGAATACCAATGAGTGATATGTAGACCCGCAGTTTGGTCGTTGAAAACCAGGATTTCAGGCTTTTTCGCTCAATCGCGTAGCATCATTTTTCCTGATTTGACTTTTTCAACTTGTGAGACCTCCTTTGCAACTCAAATTGGGACTGAAATGGGAGGGTGGGACCCACCTAGAGATATAGGTACACCATGGTAAACCGTAGATATACACTTATGACCATCTGTGGGTGGTACTTATAGGCTTCTTCCCTTTCATAAGTCATTTTCAAGTTGCGCCACACAGAGAATCAGAGAGTTCTTCTTTAGATTTGCTGAGTTCGGGCTGTTTTCTGCAAAATCCGTCATCGTACAAGTGTTCTGCATTATCCTGGTAACATATGCATGTCTCCTTTTCCAGTTTTATCCGTTTGGAAAATGAGTTATCACATGAAATACTTCTAAACACATAGTAGTGAATATGCATGCTCATATGACTTGATAAAAAAAAATCAACATAGTAAATTTTAGTATTAAACCATGCTGAATGTAATTGTTTGAAAAAATTGAACTTTTGAAATAGTCAAATTGGCACCTTTTTCTGCTATTTATTATCCTATTTGAGGACAAATGAGCAAAGGTTGTAAAGCAAAGTAATCCTGGTAATTAGGCTACCCTTACGGATTATGGCTTTGATATTTTTATGCATATAGGATTTTTATGACTGTGGGTAGGTGTGCTACTGAATGGCCACCTAGTTATGTCCATGTGCATGTGGCTAGTCCTTTCTACAAAGGAGACTCTGGAAAATTTTTCCATGAGCCTAAGCATTGGGTAGACATGCATTTTTAATTCTACTGTAGGCGTATATCAAAGTAATGCATGCATGCATATAGTCACAAAATGCATTTGAAAAGCTCCAGGTTAGAATTTAACACACCCTTTCTGAGGTGATTTGGAGACTTGTGTCCAGATATATGGATCCAGATCAGCCAAGTAGTTCCCGCAGAACCACTTCAGGTGTGCGGAGGAGGGCTTCTGATGTGCCTCGACCCCGTTCAGTCAAACAACCTCATCGTTTGGTAGAGACGGTGATTCGACTTATCTGGGTTGAGGTACCAGGTGTTGAGGACGAGGAGGATGATGTACTGGTTTCCGCTCCTGCTGCTTATGCTCCCTGCAGGGATTTCCTAGGCATTAATGTGACGATTCCAGAGCTTCTGGATGATTTGAGTCGCCCTCCCTCGGTTTATTTGTAGGCAAACGAGGTAAAAGCTGGATTTGGTCTTCCTTTTTCCTATTGATGAGGAGGAAGGATTCTGATGTTGACTTGATTTTGCAGGTTCCCGGCTTTACGCAGCCTCGAGGGAACTGGTTTAACATACACTCTCTAAATTAGGCTCTTCATCCAGAGTATCGAGAGATTGTGGATGGTTGGGGCTTTGAGGCGTTCTTTTCCATCCTCCCCCACCGTTGTCCCTAGGGTTATCTCAGGGCGTTGTTTGAGTGCTGGTTTCACTAGACTCAGTCTCTTCATTTGATGGACTACGAGGTGATGATGACGCCGATGGATTGGCGGGTTATCATCGGTATGGAGTTTAGAGGGGCGCTAGTGCCTTGTATGGCGAACATTACCCCGACTGCCGTCAAATCCTTGCTAGGAGTTCCGGCTGAGGCGTTCAAAGGTAGGACAGTACGCACTGGTCCTTTGAGTGTAGATGCTATGAGTGGGGCGTTGAGTGAGCCCATACCTACTGATGTGAGAGCTAGGGATCACATTCTTCGACGATTGTTCTTGGTCATCCTCAGGGGTTGCTTCATAGCGGATAACTCTTCCACGATGTCATTTGCTTTGGTCAGCGCCACACGAGAGGTGGACCGTATTGGAGAGTATGACTGGGGCTCTTATTCCTTTGCATATTTCCTCAGGGGAATGCGCATGCGTTCGCAGGGCTTGACAGAGGCTTGGCTAGGATTTTACCCATTTCTGCTGGTGAGTATTTCTCTTTTGATTTTCCATGTACAGGTTAAGAGTGTTAACTGACCGCAGATGTTTGCCTTTATATTGGCAGTTTTGGGCCTATGAGAGGCTTTCATGTCTGCGTCCCATTAGTGTGTTAGGTCTAGATACCTATCCACGGGGATGGCGATGGCATCACTCCACGTTGTTGGAGGTTCCTGTAGCTGAGGCTTTCACCCATTGTCGCTTACAGTTGGAGTTATTGACAGTCGATGTCATCACTTGGGTTCCCTATTTTGGGGAACATTTGATAGTTGGCTTCGAGGATGGGTACCGATTGGTGTCGAGTATGTGATATCCACCCATCGGATTCCTCTCTTCACAGATGGAGGATGGGAGCTCTATTTAGGAGAGCGTGCTATTCAAAGCACCACATGAGAGATTAGTTTACTGAGTTTGCCTCCTGCCAGGCGTTATTGGCCTGTGTCGCAGTCGCCTGTCAGTGATATCCTGTTGATGGGCATTGATGGCTTTACTTTATCAGAGTGGGTCCGTTCACTCATGAGGCATTCTACCGCTGGTGGTCCCCTCGTACCATCAGAGCCCAGACTCGCGCAACTTAGTTCATGGGGGATATGGTTCCTGGATCCGTGATGATGATAGATTGGATGGCATGCGTCCGAGATCCTACTCATTTGATGCAAATTGACAGCTTGACCCGATAGTTGGACCGGGCACATTTTTTCATCCGGCATTTAGGCAAAGATCCTTCAGAGGCGGATACTTTTGACCCCTCCAGCTCTGGAGCTGGCCCTTCAGGTGACCCATATGGCTTTACCAGTGCAGATCCTCCATTGTATAAGCCTGGTATCCCTCTTGGAGAAGATCCAGTTACTCAGGAGGAGTTATATCAGATGGACATGATAGATGATATAGACATCAACACCATTGACTTCTTCTGATGTATTTCTCGCTATATCTTTTGATAGGCCTCTGCTAGATACTGGGTGGTTGTGCCCCATTCTCGTTATATCTTTTGATAGGCCTCTGTTAGTTATTGGGCGGTTGTGCCCCATTTCCCTGTATTTTCCAGCTGTACAAAAATGATGTATTTAGATGATGATGTACTTAGGAATGTATGTATACTGTTTTCCATTCCCTACATAATATTGCCATCTATTATTTATCATGCATGTATTATGTCATGCATATATATGTCCAGAGATATTTAGCATTGACCCTTGGATGGTCTTATGATACAGGCCACACAGATGTCTTCCTCGACAATTAGCCGCATTGATCACACCCCATTAGTATTGGTAGTCTCATGTTTGAGATCATGATATAATAGTTTATCACCTCCAGATCGGGTGATTGTAGATCAGTTGTTGCCGCACTCTATAACCCTCCTGATGTTCCAGGTTCCATTGGGCTTTGTAGAGGGCATGTTAGAGCATTGGGTACCGGATAGGCAGGTTTTCCAGTTTGAGACCCAGAAGTTGACTCCCACCTCAGAGGAGTATGAGCGGTTGATGACTTTGCCACTGGACATGCCTTGCGCTCAGATGGCTATCGGCGATATGAGCCGGCAGTTCATGACCGTCACCAGGTTGAGGTGTAGAGTAGCACATGATGAGATTACATCCGGGCATGTAGTGTCCCAGCGTTTTCTTATAGACAGATTTGGCTCACTGGATAGTTATGCGCATCACTCCATGGATTTCACCACGTCAGAGGATCAATGGCATGTTTCCAGAGTAGACATACTCTTGAAGTGTGTAGTAGCTTATCTGTACATGCCACTGTACATGGATCATCTGGACATCGGTGTCGTTAAGGCATTGAGAGCTCTCAGGGAGGGTTATACCATTGTACCGATGATTGTGGCAGAGACCTTGAGGTCGTCCACGTATTGCCACACCTATTTTGCAGGGGTATTTACAGACAGCTCAGTCTTTTTGTATGTGTGGTTCATATCACACCTGAGATCGATTGGCACCTTTCGACGACATAGGTACTATTTTTCCCATTAGATAGCCATGTCTTACTCCTTTCCTGCCGGCGGAGTGTATCAGACGCTTCATCTTGGTCGGTGTTCTTGGCAGGGATCGAGGATCCATTTGACATTTTGCCGTGTACATGGCTCAACTCTCCCTACAGCTTCATTACTCATGCACCTAGCATGGATTATCTTTCTCTGACTGGTTTGAGGGGCTTGACCACATTTCACCCACTAGCTGTGATGTCATAGTTTGACAAGTTTCAGGATGTTCATCCTTTTGAGGGGGCATTGGGTCAGCTTTTGTCTTCTTAGCTTTTATCAGTAGAGGATAGATCCAGCATGTATATCTGTTGGGCTTAGCGTGAGAGGGCTGAGTTTTTAGTTAGCCATCTGGGCCGTTCTACAGAGTATTCTGCATGGATGGAGGTAGAGATTACATCAGCCGGGGTTGTATCCACTGTGCTGGAGATTGATTCTGATAGTGGGGAGCCCATGGAGGACGATGATTCTCCCACTGAGGATGAACTATTTCTTTGGGTTGATGCTGACTTTTGTTTATCTCCCAAAGATGATCGCTCACTGTGACCCCACATTCGGCTGAGTATTTAGTGTAGAGTCTGCATCTGATGACATTTGAGAGAGATTAGGCTAGGGCCTTGATTTTGATAGCTCTTGCTGGGAGAGATGCCACTCTATTAGAGAGAGATGATGCTTTAGCTCATAGAGACACCGCTGTTGCTGAGCGGGATGAGGCTATATCATCTAGAGATGCAGTTATTATTGAGCGAGACGGTGCTATATCTGCCCGAGATGTTGTTGTTACAGATAGTACTGTAGTGAGGTCCCATACTACCGCTATCATTGTGGAGATGAGCACATATATTGATGAGAATAGTGTCACCATGCAGTTAGCTGTTGATCTGTTGGCTCGTGTAGATACCCTTGTGCAGGAGCTTATAGCATTACCTCCTTTTTCTAAGAGGGATGACATGTTGGACTTGATAACACACATATACACTGACTTGTAGACGGGCTTGTATTTTCCTGCACAGACTAGCTTAGCCATTTTTGTCATGTACAGTACATATTGTATATATCAAACAATGTTATATATAGCAGGAAAATATATGTTGATTCACTTACCTTTTAGTTGTGCCTTGATACTTACTTGATATTTGCCTGTTTATCAAGGGCTTGTGATCTTGTTGTATTCCGAACTCTTCCTTGATGGACGAACATTGAGATGTCTCAGGATCTTTCAGAATGGATCGTTGATCTGTGTGTATTCCCTACCATCTTTGGTGTCTTAGGACTGGTGTATGGAGAGGAATGTGGGTTTCCTCTCTGAGGTTGATCGCATCACAGATGGTCGCCGATACTCCTTTGTATGAGGGAGCCCATGTAATTTCATCTCTTATGGATTGGCGTTGCTCTTTGAGGAATCAACTGCAACTTAGATGGTCGCCGATTCTCCTATTTATGTGGGGAGACCAGGTAGTTCCATCCCTTTGGTCTGAAGCCAATGAAGTGTGGTTTGAAGAATGATCCCAGTACCGTTGACAAGTTTTTGTGTTTTGGTAGGGGGTAAGATCAAACCATGAATGGTTGCCTACGTACTCCTATTGAAGAGGAGATCAGGTCTGCGTAGTTCGAACCTGGCGTAAAGGTTCAAAGTTTCATGTGGCAAAGAGGGTGTAGAGATGTGTTTGTTTTTGTTATTTTTTTTTCTGTGGTGAGACCGGACCATAAAAATGGCTGCCTACGTACTCCCATGTATTTGGGAAATCAGGTCTGCGTAGTTCGCCCCATGTACAGGACAGACTGCAGATGAAAAGTTTGATTCCATGTACAGGACAAACTGAAAGAGTGAAAAGTTTTATCCATGGGGGAACAAAACTGACGGTGTGAAAGGTTTTGAAAAACCTGCATTGAGTGAAGGATTTGGTGATCCAAAACCAGGCTGCTGGTTGGAAGGCGTGTTTGTCCCTGATGGGACAAACGGATGTGAAGAAAGGTTGTATGTAGTGAGAGAGGTTTAGAAAACCTGAATGATTGGGGATCTGGTGATCCAACCCAAGATGCTAGTTTTATGGTAACTTTAGACATAGTACCGTTTCATGGTGTCCGAGTTAATGAGTTGTGGAAATTCATCGCCATATATTTCCTGTAATCTTAGAGCTCCTCATGTCAATACCTCCTTAATAACAAACGGACCTTCCCAGTTTGGGCCAAATTTTCCTTTGGATTGATCTTGGTTGTGAAGAATTTTCTTCAAGACCAAGTCATGCTCCTTGAATTGCCGTAGCCGGACTTTTCTGTTGTAGGATTTGGCGATCCTCTGTTGGTATAACTTACCATGGAAGATGGCAGCGGTTTTCCTTTCATCTATTAGAGACAATTGGTGATACCTATCTTGTAACCATTAGTCTTCATCCAGCTGAGCGTCTATCAACACTCTGAGGGATTCCATTTCCACTTCTATGAGGAGTACTGCTTCCATCCCATAGGTTAATGAGTAGGGGGTTGTCCTAGTGGAAGTGCGCATTGATGTTCTGTAGGCTAATAGAGTCAGAGGCAATAAGTCAGGCCATCCCTTGTGATTGACAAATATTTTCTGCATGATCTTTTTGATATTCTTATTAGCCGCTTCAACAACACCATTCATCTTTGGACGATAGATGACGGAGTTGAGATGTTTGATGTGGAATTTACTGTATAACTCCTCCATCATTTGATTGTTGAGGTTATTTGCATTGTTTGACACAATCACCTCTGGTTGTCCATATCGACAAATGACATTGTTTCTAATGAAAGAAATGATAACTTCTTTAGTAACCCTGGGGAAGGAGGCTGCTTTTACCCACTTGGTGAAGTAGTCGATCATGGTGAAGATGAATCGATGACCATTACTAGCTTTGGGCTCGATGCGCCCGATCACGTCCATTCCCCACATTGAGAAGGGCTAGGGAGAAATCATATTGTGGAGCTCCCTTGGAGGGGCGTAGATAACATTCCCATGAATTTGGCATTGGTAACATCTCTTGACGTGATCATCACAGTTAGCCTTGACAGAGAGCCAGTAATGCCATGTTCTTAGGATTTACTTGACAAGTAGAGGGCCGCTCATGTGTGGGCCACATACTCCACCATGGATTTCATCTATAAGCCTCTGAGCTTGGTCCTTGTCCAGACATCTGAGAAGACCTAGTCCTGTATCTCTTTTGTGTCAGTTTTATGAAAATCAAAGTAGCAATAAAATTGCAAAATTTAGCGGAAGCGAGATAAAATCAGATTTTAAAATTTTTCACAAACCAATTACCCGGATCATCCTTTATGCATATTATTAATTAAACGAAGAATAAGAAATTATAAAATCATACCCTTGTAGAAACAAGCTTCCTCAGTGCGAGTTCACCTCCTACTTCTCATGATCTCCTTGAATCTCAAGGGTAGATTCCTTCCTTTGATTAATGTAAGCCACCCAGTGTATGGCCTCTATAGGTGATCCACCAAGGAAGAGGAATTTTTCAAGAAGAAGGATTTGGCCCAAACCCTAAATTTTCCTATCTTAATAATAAAAGGGTGTACTCTCCAAATCTAGAAATTACATTATATTAGATATCTAATATAAGACCCTCTTATAAAATATCATGTAACCCTATTTTAATTAAAATAAGGTACTATTTATTTAATTAAACTCTTTTAATTAAATGGGTTCCCTAATCCTATTAGGGTTAATTAATTAAACTCCTTTAACTAATTTTCTTTCCTAATCCAATTAGGAATAAATGAGAGTACTAATATTAAATTAATTCCTAAACCTTTTAGAAATTAAAATAATAATAATTGTAATAATATTAATAAGACTCCTCTTATTAATTTATATTTAATATTTCTAAAATATTAAATAATAAATATTAAGCTATTTAATTTATTCTATCACCATAGATTAAATTAAATATACTTAATACATTATTACAATTATGCCATTAACTTCTTAAATAATTATTCTTCCTTTTATGGTGTGACCCTTTAGGTTCTCCATATTAAACCGGTTGTGAATAAATCAATTAAAACAATTCTAATCTCATTTAAATAAATAAATTAAACAAATAATTTATTTAAATAAATAATATTTATTCTACAATAAGGATAAGCCTCCCTAGCGATCAACGACTTTCCAGATAATATAGATTTCAACATTAATCATAAAAGAACCTTTGAGTAAATAGTTACTGCACAATTCAATCCTTCCACCATCTGATGTCCCAATTAAATATAAGACATGGAATTCTTGTCAAGTCTTATTTTATTTAATTATATGTATTTCGATTCCTAAATGAACAACTCCCTATGAATGCAAATTAGAAACTACTTTCTAATTTCATTCCACCTCGCCAAGGATTCACGGGTTGTCATTTATCGAATCACATAGGACATCTCTCCTTTTACTAGAAGTGGTAGATTCTTTATTGATCATTCATTATCTTCATATATAACTTATTACACCCAAGCATACCCTTTGATATACTCTCTAAGAGTCTTAAGGAATAAGTCAAAGTGTAATTCATTATATATAAGATACTATGATGATCTCAAGTCTAAGGATCATTTGTACTACTATCACTATAGGAATTCTATTATCGACGGTAAGTAAAACTCCATTAGATATTTCTTAGCGAGTCACGTTCGGTGAACTTATTCTCTAATAAGCACCTACATACTTGCTTTAGTGTCTCCACACAAATGATCATGAGATCAATCATCCTCATCCAATGAGCAAGTTAACGTATGTACCAATCTATCCGGATTCACTAATCCCCAATTTAGTAATCCAATGATTGGGAACTATTTTAGTTTTAAGCTTTCTAAGAATTTAGATCTCATTAGAATGATCATCATCATTATTCTAAAAGCGTTGCTTAAAACTATGGGTTTATCACATATTATTAAAAACAAACACCATGTAGATAATAAATGCCTTTAATAAATAATTCTTTTATTAATAAATAAATAAGATTGATTACACAGTATATGCTTTATCATCATACATGATTGGCTTGTATGTATAATACTTTCATTTTGTACAATGCATCTCCGCTCAGGTAGAATTTCATAGCCATTCGATGGATCCGCTTTCTTTTAGCTGGAATTTCCTCAGCGGGTGTAGATCCATCTTGCAGATACTCCTTGATATGCTGATACCAAGGGTGTTGGATGGGAGGCAGTTCATCCGATACTTCTCCAATGTAATTTCCATTGGCTGGTGCCTTTTGTCAGGTAAGTGTGATGTTTGGCGTGTTTTTCTTGTCAAGTATGTTGATCAAGGAGGCCAATATTGCTAGTGCATCCGCAATGTCATTCCTATTTTGAGGAATGTGGAGGAAGGATATTTCTTCAAACTACGAAGCCATCTATAGAACCTGCCAATGGTAAGGCAGCAAATGTAGCTCTTTGGTGTGATAGATTCCCGTGGTTTTTTTGATTAGCAATTCGGAATCCCCAAAGATAGTTAACCGTCTAATGCCCGTTGATTGGGCTAGTTTAAACCCCATGATACAACCTTCATATTCAGTTGTGTTGTTGATGCTGATAAACTGCAATTTGACGGCGACATGATGTTGCTCCCCCGTAATGGATACTAGACCAGCTCCAGCTCCAGAACCTTCCATGTTTACGGCTCCATCAAAATACATATTCCATAATTGGTGTGTATCGTCTGGATGGTGTTACTGAACTGTCATTACCCCTTCATTGGGGAAGTATGTCTCCAAGGGTTTGAAATCCCATGCCAGTGCCGCGGCCAGTTAATCCGCAATTCCTTGACCTTTGATAGACTTTTGCGTCACGTAGACGATGTCAAATTGTTGTAGGATCAACTTCCATTTGGAAAGTCGACAATTTAACATGGGTTTACTAAACACGTACTTGAGAGGATCCACACGGGATATGAGATGGGTTGTGTGACCATGGAGGTAATGTTGTAACCTCATGGAAGCCCATGATAAAGCACAACAAGTTTTCTCAATCAGAGTGTACTTGTGTTCACTGTTGCTAAATCTTTTGCTGAGGTAATAGATAGCTCGTTCTTGGCCTCTATCATGTTTCTGTCCCAGCATGCAGCCCTCGACGTTGTCATTTATGGACATGTACATAAATAGGGGAACACCATCCATGGGCGGTACCAAAACAGGAGCTTTGATTAGCTGGTTTTTGATGGTAAGGAAGGCTTTCTGACACTCATCATTCCATTTCGTGGAGAGTTCTTCCTTAATAACTTGAAGATAGGCTCACAGGTTCCTGTGAGTTGAGAAATGAATCGGCTAATGAAGTTGATTCTTCCCAAAAATTTCCGTATTTCCTTCTCTGTATGAGGTATGGGCATTTCCGCGATGACCTAGATTTTTGTGGGATGCAGATCATCCCTTTGTGGCTGACTAGGAATCCTAGCAACTTACCTGATTTAACGCCAAAGGCGCACTTTTCTGGATTTAACTTCAAGTTATACTTACGTAACCTGTTGAAGAGCTTTTTGAGATGATCTAGGTGGTCTTCCTCCCTTAGGGATTTGACAATGATGTCATCGACGTAGATTTCTATTTCTTTGTGCATTAGATCATGGAAAAGAGGCATCATGGCTCCCTGATAGGTAGCTCTGGCATTAATGAGGCCGAATGATAACCGTCTATAGAAAAAGGTTCCCCAAGGAGTGATGAATGCAGTTTTCTCACGATCCTCTTTAGCAACCATGATTTGATGGTACCCCACAAAGTAATCTGCAAAGGAGTACATGTCATACTGATCTATATTGTCAATGAGTATATGCATGAATGGCATGGGAATGCTATCTTTAAGGAAAGCTTTATTCAGATCCCTATAATCCACACAAACTCGCACCTTTCCTCCGGGTTTAGGCACTGGGACTATGTTGGAAAGCCACTCAGGTTATGTTGACACCATGATGATGCCGGCTTGAAATTGTTTCACAATTTCTTCCTTGAATTTTAAACTCCACTTAGGTTTTAGTCGCCTGAGCATCTGCCTGACTGGCTTGAATCCCTCTTTGATGGGGAGGCATTGAATGACAATGTCAGTAGACAAACCGACCATGTCTTCGCGAGACCATGCAAACACATCCTGGAATTGGGTCAATAGAGTAACCATGTCATTCCTTTGGTTTGGAGTAAGGTCCGTACCAATCTGGATTTGTTTAGGGTTTTCTGAGGTTCCGAGGTTGAAAGAGGTGGTTTGATCAAAATTTGGCTTGGGTTTGTCTTCGACCCATTCTTTGATCTCTTGAGGTATCTCATAGTCCTCTTGTATTTCCATCAAGTCTGATTCCAACTTTACATCAAAGTTACAGTCCTTCTAGAGAATAGGCAACTCATCAGCAAGTTTAGGCACATCTAACTTTAGAGTCCTGAAACAAAATGCTTTCACTCAATATATGAAAATGTTCAATCATACAAAGTGTTAGCATGTAATGACAAAAAAAAGAAATCGCTATCATGTACATAAAAAGTAAGCGATTATTACATATCTCTGAGGCAAATGGAATTTCTGCCCTTTTTACCCTCGTTAGAAAATGCAAAGAGTACTGCTCCAATTGCCAAGGGTGAAGTCCTGGTGGACGGCTGTGATGAAGGGGTTGTTGTCGTCCTCCTTCTCCTGAATGATGAACATAATGTCTGGACAATCATCATCTAGAATATCTCTGTTCATACCCTCCGTATGGACTAGGACGCGCATGTTTGATAACCACCTTGCAATGTCTTATTTACGCCTACGCTCCTTTTCCTCCACTTCGGGGTCTAGAATCAGAACTTCCTTTTCCTTTAACCGGTATCGGCTTAGGAAATAGTATAGCAACCACATGGGCAGAGACCTTTAATGAAGGCCTTATAGGTTCAGCTTTTGTAGGTTTAGACAATCGCCTTGTAGCTGAAGAAACCTGTTTGTGCTTGTGAGGGTTCCTGTGACTAGACCCAGTAGAATAGCATAGTCCGACTGTCCCTGTTTGACTGAGAACTTTAATTGGGCGCTTAATGCCTTGATGATCCTTGCCTAACCCTTATCCAGGTTGAAAACTCAAGGATATCATATCTTGACTTGCTGACATTACCTTGGCTAAAACTCTGGGTATTAGAGGTGGCACCCCAATGGGTTGATAGTGAGTGTTGCTCACCTCAAGGGCCTGGAAGCTGACAGGCTCAACTTCTTCATTGAAACTGATGAGTGGTATGTCACCTTGTTCAGGACATTCTGGCTCAGCATTAACATTTACTAAGCTAGTGTTAATGATGTATTTGAGCTGCTAATGAAGGGAGTAAGGGATGGCTGTGACGCCCCCAAAATAGGTATACAACACCCATTCCGAGTCGTCAAAATACATGGTATAGATACAACTACAACTTTATTAATACAACATAAAAACTGTGAGTTTAAATACAAATATTGTCATCTAGACAATATCCACACTCAAATAAGTCCTCATTACAATTATTGATACAATATTTTACAAAAATGGTGAGGACTACTAAAACGACTTTCTAGAACCTTCATTCCATACCCCGACTAGTACTCGTTACATTCTCGCCTCCTGAGAAGAAAAATGGAACAAAAGGAAAAGGGTGAGCTCAACTAGCCCAGTAAAGAATATTATGACTAAGATAACATAGAACAAATTATCGTTAGTCTTCAACAGAGAAAAATCTATATAAATCTGATAGACAACCAGTTTTAAATCAATCTTCAGCAATGAAATAATAATTCATTAGAAGAGTTAAGTAGAGAATGCAAACTACTATCTTCTATGTATGAATTTAAAAGTTCATCGTCGATATTTTATCCATGTAACATCAATCAATATATAGCTGGAATTAAATATTTATCTTTGCACTACACGCCAAAGATATTCATCAGTTGGTTATGTTCATCTAAACACCTGTTCATCTTTGCACTATGGGCCAAAGATATTCATCAGATAATCATTCATCTTTGCACTACATGCCAAAGATATTCAGTAATATCATCATTTAGGACTGAGGATGATGAAAAATATTTTAAAGAAAACGAATCCAGCGAAAAAAATAAATAAATATTAAGGATTCGTATTTCAACTATTCCATGTCCAAAAATACCTCATTAATAATCATAGTGGAGTAAAATTCAAGAATGATCAAAACATGGATACAATCAAAGCTAGTATCTATAATAGATATTTTGGACAAAAAGAAAAAAATTTCATTTTTTGGTGAATAGTGCCGTATACGTGAATAGTAAGTAACCCGACACAAAAAGTTTCAAATTTGATAAAAAAAAATTTAGATCAATACTTAGGTATAATGATATTGAAAGAAATAATATCATATATGAAGAAAATAACATCCCTTACCTCGTAAAGACAGTACTTCTAGTTGAAACACCGGATATAAGCTATGACTTGAACTTGCACCGTATAGCAACACTCAAAGTATTAAAATACTCACAAGAATACACTCAATATATCGAGAGAGAAAGAGAGAGAAAACTTCAGTGTCTGGTGTGATTTTCAATTCTAACCTAAGCACCATATTTAAAGGAAAATGCTTAGAATACCAAATCAAAAAATTTAATAAAATAATAATATAATTAAAAATTTCAAGCCCACGTTAGACCAACTGAAATCAGCCCATTTTTATCACATGTTGAGCCCACTAAATTGCAAAAAACGTTTATCTTTTAAAAAATTAATTAGACTTCAAAAATCAATTATTTCGAAACTTCAGAACTTCAATAATTCATAATAAATAGCTCTTTTATTAGAAAAATTCGAACCTTGTGCCTTTTTCATAGGAAATTCCATTCTCTACAACTTTGTAAGTTTAAGTTTTTCTAAATTCCAAACAAAAACTGACCGAAATCCAAAAACAGACGATTTTACAGGCTATAATCAAATTTTAGTCAAAAAATGGGCCCACAGACATGTTTAACATGTTTTAAACAACTTTTGCAACAAAAATACTCTTCCTCCTCATATACTCATATATCCCACATTCATTGTAAAAATATCATCATTATTATATTATAATAATATAATAAAATCTTATTTTATCAGAAAAGATAAAATATCAATTTTCAATAATTGTCACTTTAAAAAATTTCTCCATCTATATCCACATAAAATGAATATTTTCCTCATCATATAAATCAATAATTAATTATTCACACATAATATTATAGAATCCGCAATCGTAACCAGTGCGGTTCCACGGAAAGAGGGGCTTTCAATAAGAATTTCTCCTTCTTCGCCGCAATTAGGTGACCAAACCTCTCCTTAGACGTAACTTTCTAGACATTGCCAATAATGTTATCTAATAATATTATTGAGATAATATGAATTATTGCTTCGATAATAGAAAAATGTGTGTGTAGTGACAATTATTGAAACAACGATGATTATAGAATATCAATGCTGATAATTATTGAATCAATAAAATAAAATCTTGAGCAGTAATTCTTTGTAACAATTATTGAGTAGTACCTTCTTACATAAGAATCAATAATTGGTGCAATACTGCTGCGTCTTCTTGTCTGCAACGCGCAGTATTCGTGTTTTAACCACCGGTATTCCAACAAGATAATAGCAGTAATAACTATGCCGTTATTTATAAACAACTTATACTTGTCATTTTCTTCATCCAATCGCTTTTCATTATGGGGCCCACACAAGGCTGCGCCGTCGTACGAGTATTCCCCGACAGTAAGAATATTCCACGACCAAACGAATATTCTCCGATAAAAATGAATATTTTATAACCACTTGCTTATTTAAAATATTTGCGCATTTTACCAACAATTAACCACATTAATCAAATCAACCCTTACTATTTCAAAATAATAAATATAGGAAATTTAATTTTATTTATAATAAGTTGTGGTCTTACAACCTCCACTCCTTATGAAATTTCGTTCTAAAAATTGACGTACGTACCTGGTGTTTCGAA
Source organism: Panax quinquefolius (assembly GCA_020205615.1). Taxonomy (NCBI): domain Eukaryota; kingdom Viridiplantae; phylum Streptophyta; class Magnoliopsida; order Apiales; family Araliaceae; genus Panax; species Panax quinquefolius. The sequence continues at coordinate 72,599,961 of CM035169.1, read as the reverse complement.
AAGATGAGGATACCTCGCTTTCATTTCTGTTTCCAACTCCTAGGTCATTTACTCAATAGCATGGTTTCTCCACAAAACTTTAACTTGTGGCATGACCTTCGTGCGTAGGACATGCTCCTTCTTATCCAAGATCTTGATAGGTACCTCTTCATACGTTAAGTCTTCGGCTATCTCATCTGGTTCTAACTCAATGACGTGGTTCGGGTCTTTCACATATTTACGAAGCTAACACGATATATGAAAAACATTATGAACACGAGACATACTGGAGGTAACGCATGAGTCTATAGCCACATTTCCTACTACTCGGTCAAGAATCGAAATGGACCAATAAATCGTGGATTGAGCTTTCCTCTCTTCCCAAATCTTGTAACTCCCTTCCATGGAGCCACACGTAACAGTACATGATCCCCAATACTAAATTCCACATCCTTTCGATGAAGATCCGTATAACTCTTTTGTCGATCCTGTGCCGTTTGTATACGTTATCGAATCGTTTGGATCTTCTCTGTAGTCATTCGTACCAACTCTGGTCCCAATAACATTGCTTTTCCTACCTCATCCCAACATACTGGAGAGCGACACTTTCGTCCATACAATGCTTTAAATGGAGCCACACCTATACTTGCCTGATAACTGTTGTTGTAGGAGAATTCCACCAATGGTAGGTACTTTTCCCAACTCCCTTTGAAATCGAGGACACAAAGTCTTAATAGATCTTCAAGAGTTTGAATAGTCCTCTCTAATTGTCCATCCGTTTGAGGATGGCATGCCGAACTGAACCGTAAATCCGTGCCCATAGCTTTTTGCAAGCTAACCCAAAATCTTGAAGTGAATCTTGGTTCACGATCTGAAACTATGGATACTGGCATGCCATGCAACCTCAAAATCTCATTCACGTACATACTAGCAAGACGTTCAAGGGAATAAGTCTCCCGTATCGGCAAGAAATGAGCAGACTTGGTTAATCTATCAACAATAACCCAAATAGCATTTATGCCTTGAGAAACCGTGGGAAGACTCGGTAACAAAATCCATGGTAATGTGTTCCACTTCCATTTCGGAATCTCAAGTGGTTGCAATGGACCCTTTGGCACTTGATGCTCCGCCTTTACACGTTGACAAGTTAAACACCTCGAGATAAACTTTGCAATCTCTCTCTTCATATTATTCCACCAAAATGTATGTCGAAGATCACGATACATTTTGGTACTTCCTGGATGGATTGCAAATGGTGTATTGTGTGCCTCCATCACGATCTTGTACTTTAAATCAGAATCGTTAGGAACACAAAGTGCGGAGTGGACTCAAGTATTCCTTCTTCATCGATTCTTGCTTACGGAATAGCACCTTCTTGCACTTTCTTCTTCATACGCATCACTCAAGATTACGTGGCGAGCAACTTTAACTTTATTGATTAAAGTTGGTTTCTATGCATATACTTGACATCATCGCACTCGTTTACGCATATGATCTTACGCTTTCTTAGCGCGTCGGCTACCACGTTTGCTTTTCCGGGAAGGTATTGAATAGTGTGGTCGTAATCTTTCAATATTTCGAGCCAGCGTCGTTGTTGCCGCATGTTGAGTTCTTTTGAGTGAAGAAATATTTGAGGCTTTTATGATCTGAATATATCTCCACTTTCTCCCCATATAGATAGTGCCTCCAGATCTTTAGCGTGAAAACAACTGCTACCAACTCTAGATCATGAGTAGGATAATTCCTCTCATATTCTTTAAGTTGTCGCGAGGCATAGGCTATAACTTTCCCACGTTGCATGAGAACACATCTTAGCCCTTTGCTTGAAGCATCGCTGTAGATAACAAATCCATCTGAACCAGAAGGTATGGTCAAACAGGTGCCAAAATGAGTCTCCTCTTAAGGTCTTGGAAACTCTTCTCGCATTCCTCGCTCCATACGAATTTGATATTTTCAAAAGTAAGTTTGAGTTAGCGGGGGTAGCGATTCGAGAAAACCCTTCCACGAATCTCCGATAATAACTAGCTAAGCTCGAAAGCTCGTGCACTTTGGTCACCGTCTTTGGTTGCTCCCAACTTTGTATTGCTTCAATCTTGGCCAAGGGTCAACAGATACTCCATGTTTAGACACCACCGTGCCCTAGGAATGCTACTTCCTCAAGCCGAACTCGCATTTCTTCAACTTAGCATATAGCTTGTTTTCACATGACCTTTGGAGTACCAAACTTCAAATGGTGCTCATGATCTTCACGACTTTTGGAATATATGAGGATGTCATCAATAAAGACAACAATGAACCGATCCAAATAATCCTTGAATACTCGGTTCATCATATCCATGAAAGTCAGCAGGAGCATTAATCAATCCAAAAGACATGACTAGGAATTCATAATGCCCGTCTCGAGTCTCGAAAGGCGGTCTTGGAATATCCTCAATTTTAACCTTGGTGATGATATCGAGCGAAGATCGATCTTTGAAAAGAATTGTGCTCCTTGCAACTGGTCAAACAGGTCATCAATACGAGGTAGCGAATACCTATTCTTGATAGTGACATGGTTTAATTCCCAGTAATCGATACAAAGTCGCATACTCCCGTCTTTCTTCTTTACATATAAAACAGGAGCACCCCAAGGAGATGTACTAGGATGAATAAAACCGATGTCCAATAACTCCTGTAGTTGGACCTTTAACTCCTGAAGTTCAATAGGAGCCATTCGATATGGGGTTTTAGAAATGGGCTTTGTACCAGGTTCAAGATCAATAAAGAATTCAACTTCACGTTTCGGGGGTAGACCGGGAAGTTCTTCAGGAAATACGTCAGGAAAGTAAATAACAACAGGAATATTATTCAAATATGATGTGTCTTTATTCAAATCCATAACATGGGCTAAGAAAGCTTGACATCCATTTTTTAATAAACGAATGGCTTTATGGCTTGATATAACAGTGATTGATTTTAATGGCTTAGTTGCTTGAATTCACACAACAGGTTGGTTAGGAATATGAAAACTAACAACCTTACGAAAATAATCAATTTTGGCATGATGAGTAGTTAACCAATCAATCCCTAAAATCACATCAAAAGCAAGTATCTTTAAAGAGATAAGGTCAACAGGTAATGTGATGGTGCCAACTTGGATCAAACAAGATTTATAAACAGTGGATGTGATGAAAGTTTCTCCTAACTGAATCTCCACAGATAAATCAAAGTCTAATTTCTCCGGAGTCAAGTTTAAACGTTGAGCACAAGTAGGAGAAATAAATGAATGGGTAGCACCGTTATCTAGTAAGGTATAAACTTCGCATGAATTTATGATTAGCTTACCCTTGATCACCTCGTTTGGGTTCCTCGCATGTTGACCGGTCATGACAAACGCTCTTCCAGAAACCGTTGACTTTGACTTTTCTAGGACAACCTTTTGAGTCACCAACCCCACTGGACTTGGTTTTGCTACAGTACAATCTCAAGCGATATGTCCTTCCTTTCCACAATTATAGCATACTTTGAACCGTTGTGGACAGTTTAGGCTGATATGTCCCTCTTTTCCACATTTATAGCATACTGACCCGGTGGTCGTTCTCCTCCTTAAAACCGATTCTTCTTTGGGTGATGTCTTCACAGTGTCATTGTTGAATCTCCTCTTTTTAAAATCTCCCCCCAACTCGCTTCTTCTATTTTCATGGCCACGATGACCACCATAGTGGTTTTTGCTCTTTTCCGTATTTTTCTTTCTCCGTTGGTTATCATTGTTCTGATGATTGCTGTCACCGGTATGATCCTGGTTGTGGTCCCTTAGTTGACCATACTCGTTATCTCGCTCTAATAATTGAGCCCTGTTAAAAACATCTGAATAGAGAGAAAATTTATGAGAAATGAGATATTGACGTATGCCGGGTTTCAAACCTCTCAGAAACATCCGCGTCATACATTCCTCATTCTCCACCAAATGAGGTGCAAACCTGGACAACTCTGCAAACTTCGCCTCGTACTGGGACACCGTCATGTTATTCTGCTCCAGTCTAATAAACTCTACCTCCTTCATATGACGAATACTTTCAGGAAAGTACTTGTCATTGAACAGTTTCTGAAATGTCTCCCAAGACATACTGAGTGCGGCTGGATGGGTACGCTTCACAGACTCCCACCAGTAGTCTGCCTCGCCATGGAACATAAAGGTGGCGAATGGAACCTTCTGTTCCTCCGTGCATCCCAAGACATCGAATATCTTGGTAATTTGTTTAACCCACGTCTCTGCCTTGATCGGATCCGGCTTTCCAATAAATTCTGGTGGTCCCAACTCTTTGAACTGCTTGGCTGTGACAAACCGTGAATTGCTATCATTTCCTCCTGTATTTTGAACACGAGTCTCCCTCGTCTGATTTTGCATGAACTGCAAAAAGCTTCTAAACATCCCATCGTTCATCATCTGCTAAGTGGTGTTGCTCACAGGAGGAACATTGCCAGCCTGTTGCACGTTCTCCTCGTTGGTGAGCATAGGTTTCTCCACGGTCTCATTTACTCCACTGTTAACATTCTCAGTCGACATTCTCAAATACTTCCATAAAACAAGGGTTAATTTAACAAATTAACATATCACATAATATCCCTATATTATGACCAACCAACACATAAGCTTAGGTAGGACACACTAACGAAGGATTTACTCGTCTCTCCCCTCCTAGTTCTATTCCCCGATATCTGCCAGAGATCATATTCCTAAGCTCTGATACCAACTATGACGCCCCCAAAAAAGGTATACAACACCCATTCTGAGTCGTCAAAATACATGATGCATGAATCAACTACAACTTTATTAATACAACATAAAAGCGTGAGTTTAAATACAAATATTGTCATCTAGACAATATCCACACTCAAATAAGTCCTCATTACAATTATTGATACATTATTTTACAAAAATGGTGAGGACTACTAAAACGACTTTCTAGAACCTTCATTCCATACCCCGACTAGTACTCGCTACATTCTCGCCTCGTTAGAAGAAAAATGGAACAAAACGAAAAGGGTGAGCTCAACTAGCCCAGTAAAGAATATTATGACTAAGATAACATAGAACAAATTATCATTAGTCTTCAACAGGGAAAAATCTAATAGAATACAATAGACAACCAGTTTTAAATCAATATTCGCAGCGGAAATAATAATTCATTAGAAGAGTTAAGTAGAGAATACAAACTACTATCTTCTATATATGAATTTAAAAGTTCATCGTCGATATTTTATCCATGTAACATCAATCAATATATATCTGGAATTAAATATTTATCTTTGCACTCTGAGCCAAAGATATTCATCGATTAAAGTCATGTTCATCTAAACACTGTTCATCTTTGCACTACGGGCCAAAGATATTCATCAGATAATCATTCATCTTTTCACTACATGCCAAAGATATTCTGTAATATCATCATTTAGGACTGAGGATGATGAAAAATATTTTAAAGAAAACGAATCCAAAATTGAAACAAAAAATAAATATTAAGGATTCAGTATTTCAACTATTCCATGTCCAAAATACCTCATAAATAATCATAGTGGAGTAAAATTCAAGAATGATCAAAACATGGATACAATCAAAGCTAGTATCCATAATAGATATTTTGGAAAAAAGAAAAAATTTCATTTTTTGAATGAATAGTCTTAAAGTATACGTGAATAGTAACCCCGACACAAAAAGTTCCAAATTTGATAAAAAAAATTTCAGATCAATACTTCGGTATAATGATATTGAAAGAAATAATATCATATATGAAGAAAATAACATCCCTTACCTCGTAAAGATAGTACTTCTAGTTGAAACATCGGATATAAGCTATGACTTGAACTTGCATCGTATAGCAACACTCAAAGTATTAAAATACTCACAAGAATACGCTCAATATATCGAGAGAGAAAGTGAGAGAAAACTTCAATTTCTGGTGTGATTTTCAATTCTAACCTAAGCACCCTATTTATAGAAAAATGCTTAGAACACCAAAGCAGAAAATTTAATAAAATAATAATATAATTAAAAATTTCAAGCCCACGTTAGACCAACTGAAATCAGCCCATTTTTATCACATGTTGAGCCCACTAAATTGCAAAAAAATGTTTTTCTTTTAAAAAATTGATTAGACTTCAAAAATCAATTATTTCAGAACTTCGGAACTTCAATAATTCATAATAAATAGCCCTTTTGTTAGAAAAATTCAAACCTCATGTCCTTTCCATAGCAAATTCCATTATCTACAACTTTGTAAGTTTATGTCTTTCCAAATTCCAAACAGAAACTGACCAAAATCCAAAAAGGGGCGATTTTACAAGCTATAATCAAATTTCAGTCAAGAAATAGGCCCACAGACATGTTTAACATGTATTAAACAACTTTTGCAACAAAAATACTCTTCCTACTCATATACTCATATATCCCACATTCATTGTAAAAATATCATCATTATTATATTATAATAATATAATAAAATATTATTTTATCAGAAAAGATAAAATATCGATTTTCAATAATTGCCACTTTAAAAAATTTCTCCATCTATATCCATATAAAATGAATATTTTCCTCATCATATAAATCAATAATTAATTATTCACACATAATATTACTGGAATCACAATATCGATAAACTGTGCGGTTTCAGGAAAGATGGGGCTTTCAATAAGAATTTCTCCTTACTTGGCGCAATTAGGTGACCAAACCTCTCTTAGGCAGAACTTTCTAGACATTGCCGGTAATGTTATCTAATAATATTATTAGGATAATATGAATTATTGCTTCGATAATGGAAAAATAATTGTGTAGTGACAATTATTGAAACAACAGTAATATAGAATATCAATGCAACAATTATTGAATCAATAAAATAAAATACTTAACAATAATTACTGTAACAATTATTGCGTAGTGCCTTCTTACGTAAGAATCAATAATTGGTGTAATATCGTAAAGCATTGTATGCAACAACGCCAGATATTGTGTTTTAACCACCGGGTATTCCAACAGTATTAACGGTAACAAGTACGCCGTTATTTATAAACAACTTATACTTGTCGTTTTCTTCATCCAATCGCTTTTCAGTTATGGGGCCCACACAAAGGTCGCGCTCCGTCGTATACAGTATTCCCAAGCAAGAAGAATATTCCACGACCAAACGAATATTCTCCGATAAAAATGAATATTTTATAACCACTTGCTTATTTAAAATATTTGCACATTTTACCCACAACTAACCACATTAATTAAATCAACCCTTACTATTTCAAAATAATAAATAGAGGAAATTTAATTTTATTTATAATAAGTTGGGGTCTTACAATGGCTCCAGCCATATGAACCCACGGTATTCCCAAGAGTAGGTTGTATCATGTATCTATCTTGAAAGGATACGTAGAATATAAGTTGACCAATCTCCACAAGTAATTCAATCTCTCCGACAACATTTCGTCGGGATCCATCAAAATCTTTGATAATTGTATGACTGCTTCAGATCCTGATGAGATTGATATTCATTTTGTTCGAGGTGGCGTAAGGGCAGATATTTAAGGATGATCCCCCATCTATCAAAACTCCTCCCACCATATATTCGGAGGACATAACCGCTATGTGCAACGATTTGCAATGACCGGTCCCTTCGGGAGGTATGTCATCATCAGTGAAAGATATCAGATTACTGTTGAAGATGTGATCAACCAGATGATTGAACTTTTTAACATCCACTGATTTTGGCAAGTGGGCTTCTTCTAAGACTCTCAGTAAGACCTTCTGGTGATCCTCTGAGGAGAAAACCAAGTCCAGTATAGAAATCTGTTGTGGAGCTTCTTTCAAGCTTAAAACCACATTGGCTTCATTGTGTCCCATAGTACGGAGGAATTCTTCAATCTTCTCCATAGGAACTTTCCCTTTTGACCTGATAGTAGGCTACATCACCTGTTGGGGAAGATACAGTGGATTCTCTTTCAACATTGTAGCAGTTATATTGGATGTGGATCCTTCAGCCTCTCCATAATTCCATGGTACTTTTTGTAGGTTGACAACATGATAATGTGGCCTGAATGGCAATATGATTGGCTTAGGCGCAGTCACTTTCAAAGGGTTTTCAACAACTTTAAGTTGAATAGATTGAATTATACGTGGTGGGGTAGCCAAGTCTCTGATAAGTAGGTTTTATACCTACTTATTGGATATCAATTCATGAGAACTATGCCCATTTCAAGTACATTTTAGTATGTTTTTAGTTGCATTTTGTTTTGTTTTGCATTGCATGTACTGAGAACTCCTTTGGTGTAAAAGTGCATGAAATGGCATAGCTCAGCAGTGGCATGTGTGAGGATAATAGCGAAGGCATGACACGTGAGACGAATGGAGATAAGGAATTTAGGAGTGATGAAAGAACAAGCAACAAGTAGTGGAGCATCGAGCTGTTGACGAGAAAATAAGAATGCGAACACACGAAGCCCGTGTGGTATGGCAATTGAACAAGTTAAATTATAGCACGCGTACACACCCTGAAGCCGGAATCATTACGGTGGCAGTACGCTTTGTAGTCTTACTAGGGCCTTGCGGCGATCACGTTGAAAAGTCGACTTTATTTTATTTTCGAAATTTTAAGAGTCGGAGTTAATAAAAACTATTCTGGTTGGCACCAGATGGATCTATCGATTGTTTTTTACGTGTTTTTCATTATAGAGACTAGGGTTTTATGCTTTGAGCAAATTTCATTGATGTACCAAGCATATACTTAATATTTTCTACTTCTTCTTTGGGATTCAATCATTGTTACTGAATTACGTTTATGTTGCTGGAGATTACTGAGGATTTGAATATCACGTTGGGATTATAATAAGCAATTGGGGTTGATCAACTCTATCTTTTCTTTCAATTGTTTTTGGTTATTTTTCATGTGTTACTCTAATCCCATAATGGCTTTTGGTTCAGACATGAACTAAACTCCATTATGGGATTCTAACGGAGTTTGATATGTAGTCTAATTGATTGCTTGATTGCTGGACTGTTTGTGTATCATCAGGAATTTCTATTATGGTTGATTTGAATGCATGAATGATTGATCACCATTCATTTTATGTGCTTGTATGGCGTTGACAAATAACATGCGAGTATGGTTATAATCATGATAGCATGCGTATATTGGGCTGATTTGCTTAGCTTTATATTTCGTGAACCAGATAGACATATACTGTTTCACTGTGTGAGTCATATAAGGGCTTGTGCTTAAATTTAATATGGCTGCATTTTCACATAGAAATATAGTGATCTTGGTTTTATTGAAGATTTTATGATGTCTATTGTATGTGGATGTTATGTAAGTAGGTCATAATACATTGAAAAATGGTTATGTCTACATTCGTGCTCTTGGCTAATTTTCTGTGATACGTGAATAGTCTTGTTTGACGGTGGTAATTAGATGAACTATTAAATGAAGTTAGGATCCCATTATTTCCAGATTTGATTTACTACATTGATTTTCTTCTTTTATTTGTTATTTGATTTTAGATTAATTCAAAATCATAAGCGTTTCGTTTGTTCATATAAAAATAGTGATATAGTTGATGCATAATAGTTTAATTTAGAAACCTTTCTCCATGGATCGATACTCTACTTACTCTATATTACTTGTTGACCCATGTATACTTGCATGAGTTAGAGCTCTTTTGTTAGAACTAAAAAGGAGTGCAACAAGTTTTGGCGCCGTTGCCGGGGAAAGGGCATTTAAATTTTTATTATTATCATCAGTTTTAAGCTATATTGTATGACTTAGACAAATATAATCTTATCTCATTTCTATTTTTGTTTTTGTTTTTGTTTCAGGTTCTTGTATAAGTTTTTATGTGCATGCGGTCATCCAATTCCGAATTAACACCTGCTTAGGACAATATAAATGGGAGAGGTTTGAAAGCGAGAGTGCGTAAAAACTTACAAGCAGAGTTAGAGGTAACTACATCTAATATGGCAGCCGAGGGACAAGGAGAAGAGCAAAGAGAGGAGTATAGATCTTTAAGGGACTATTCGATGCCGAACATTAATGGACTACAGTCAAGAAGAGTCAGGCCAGCAATAGTAGCCAACACCTTTGAGATAAATCGGGCACTATTCAGATGGTGCAGAATTCAGTATAGTTTGGGGGTGCTGCTACAGATGATCCTAATGAACACCTATTGAGTTTCATCGAAATATGTGACACGTTCAGATATAACGGGGTGACGGAGGATGCTACCAGACTTAGACTGTTTCCATTTTCGTTGAGGGATAAAGCAAGAAGTTGGCTTCACTCTTTGCCTGCAGGATCTATAACTATATGGGAGGACCTAGCACAAAAATTCTTAGCCAAGATTTTCCCAATAGCTAAGACTGCGAAGATGAGGACAACAATCTCCCAATTTGAGCAGCAATAGGGTGAATCTCTATATGAAGCTTGGGAGAGATATAAAGAGATGCTAAGGAAGTGTCCACACCATGGTATGCCAGATTGGATGGTGATCAACACGTTGTATAATGGATTGGGATGGCAGTCCATGCCTATTATAGATGCAGCTGCTGGAGGAGCTTTATGGGAGAAGAGTTATGAAGAGGCCTATAACCTTATTAAGACAATGGCAGCAAATGATTTTCAAAACCCTACATCCCGGATGCCACAGCCCAAAGTTGCAAGTTTGTTGGAAGTGGATGCTATCACTCAGTTGTTAGCACAGATGGTAGCCATGGCGAAGAAAATAGATTCATTGACAGAGAGCAAGGCGATGATAGTCGCCTTTGTGTGTGAAATTTATGCAGGGTCACACTCAACAGATAAATGTGATATTAGCTCAGAGTCGGTACAGTATGTGAGCAATTATAGGAAGGACCAAGGGCAGTTTCACAATTCCATGCACGATCGGAAAGATGAGTTTCAATAAATGTCTATGTGATCTTGGGGCAAGTATCAATCAGATGCCCTTGTCAGTGTTTAATCAGTTGGGATTGTCGGCTCCAAGGCCGACAAATATTTCTTTATAGTTAGCTGACAGATCCATTACTTATCCACGGGGAATAGTTGAAGATGTATTGGTAAAGGTGGATAAATTCATATTCGGACGGACTTCATCATTTTAGATTATGAGGAAGATAAAAGTATACTAATCATACTGGGAAGACCATTCCTAGCAACTGGAAGGACTTTGGTAGACGTGTAGAAAGAGGAACTCACTATGCGTGTACATGATCAGGAGGTTACCTTTAACGTATTCAAAGCAATGAAGTTTCCAACAGGTGAAGAGTGTCAAGAATAAACATGTGAATGATATTCTTATTTAATATATGATTTGATTATGATATATATATGAATGAATATGCAAGTATGCTTTCATTAAGAAAAGCTGTAAAGTCCTTTGATAGATAATAGAAGTATATGTACAAGGACTTAGAATGAATTGATCAAATATGTTAGGTTGATCTTACATAAGCAAAACAGCTTTGTAAAGTCCTTCAAAAGAAATGATGTACAAGGACTATAAATATAGAAAGATTAAGCTTGTTAGGTTGATCTTATGATGTAATAGATAGGCTTTTTTAGGTTTGTAATATTCTTGAACGCAATCAAATTGCATAAATTAGCAGAAACATGTAAAAATCAGAGTTTAAAATTTTTACAAACCATATACCCGGATCACCCTTTATGCACAATTATTAATTAAACGAAAAAGATGAATAAGAAACATACCCTTGAAGATCTGAGCTTCCTCAGGTATAAGTTCACCTCCAATCCTTTTCGCGTTCAACTTGAATCCACCGGGTTTGGTTCCTTCCTTTGATCAACGTTAGCCACCCAAGTGTTTGGCCTCTAGAGGTGATCCACCAAGGAAAAAGAATTTTCAAGAAGAAGGGGTATTGGCTTAAACCCTAGTTTTTCCTATCTGTATAGAAAAAGGGCGTACTCTCCAACTATTGGAATTACGTATGTTGTAAAAGTCAACCACTCTCTCACCCATAATAAGACTCATCTTATTTATAGATGTGGGCAACCCACCTTAACAATTAAGGAATTGAGTTTTATTTAATTAATTAAATTCTTTTAATTAATTAAGCTCCCTAATCTTATTAGGGATAATTAATTAAACTCCTTTAACTAATTTTCCTTCCTAATTCAATTAGGAATAAATGAGAGTACTTATATTAAATTAATTCCTAAACTCTTTAGAAATTAAAATAATAATAATTGTAATAATATTAATAAGACTCCTCTTATTAATTTATATTTAATATTTCAAAAATATTAAATAATAAATATTAAGCTATTTAATTTATTCTATCACCATAGATTAAATTAAATATACATAACATATTATTACGATTATTCCATTTACTTCTTAAATAATTATTCTTCCTTTTTTTATGGTGTGACCCTTTAGGTTCTCCATATTAAACCTAGGTTGTGAATAAATCAATTAGAACAATTCTAATCTTATTTAAATAAATAAATTAAACAATTAATTTATTTAAATAAATAATATTTATTCTACAATAAGGATAAGCCTTCCTAGCGATCAACGACTTTCCGAGATAATATAGATTTCAACATTAATCATAAAAGAACCTTTGAGTAAATAGTTACCGCGACAATTCAATCCTTCCACCATACAATTTCCCAATTAAATATAAGACATGGAATTATTGTCAAGTCTTATTTTATTTAATTATATGTATTTCGATCCTTAAATGCACAACTCAAATAATGCAAATTAGAAACTCCTTTCTAATTTCATTACGCCTTCGCCAAGGACTCATGGGTTGTCATTTATCGAATCACATAGACATTCTCTTCTTTTAATAGAAGTGGTAGATTCTTTATTGATCATACATTATCTCCATGTACAACTTATTTTACCCAAGCATACCCTTTGATATACCCTAAGGGTCTTAAGGAATAAGTCAAAGTATAACTCATCATACACAAGATACTATGATGATCTCAAGTCCAAGGATCACTTGTAGTACTATCACTACAGGAATTCCTATTGACAGGCAAGTAAAACTCCATTAGGTATTCCTTAGCGAGCCACATTCAGTGAACTTATTCTCTAATAAGCACCTACATACTTGCTTTAGTGTCTCCACACAAATGATCATGAGAGCAATCATCCTCATCCAATGAGCAAGCAACGTATGCACCAATCTATCCGGATTCAATAATCCCCAATTTAGTAATCCAATGATTGGGAACTATTTTAGTTTTAAGCTTTCTAAGAATTTAGATCTCATTAGAATGATCATCATCATTATTCTAAAAGCATTGCTTAAAACTATGGGTTTATCACATATTATAAAACAGCATCATGTAGATAATTAAAAGCCTTTAATAAATAAATACTTTTTATTAATAAATGAATAAGATTGTTACAAAGTATATGCTTTATCATCAAACATGATTGGCTTGTGTGCATACTACTTTCAATCTCCCACTTGCACTAAAGCCAATCGCCATGGTATTTAATACCCTTCTTCTCTAAGTGACGCGATTATCCTCATTGTTGGATAAGCTTTAGTTAATGGATATGTAATGTTGTTCATGAGAGTCCACTATCTGTATAGTGATTTCCATCTTTCAATGATTCTAATAATCAAATGAAAGTGCCACAACACATGTTTAGATCCAAGATGAGACTTAGGAACTATTCCTAGTTCTGTAATGAACTTTTAATCCAAACAATCAACTTGCGACTTCATTTATAGCTATATACTTTGTCTTTATCACAAAACCAAAGAACTCTTTCTTTGTTTGGAACCTTTCCAATTCAATCGCACCTTTGCTCAAGATAACGCTTTACCTTAAAGTGGATTTTTTCGTCATCTTGGTCTCCATTCGAAAAACTTGAGTCTGTTAAGCCCTCTAGTTTTGATTTAGACCCACCATGAATATGATCACATCCTTAGTGCTGGGTTAAGCACTTTAAGATGTTTTCAACGACTCATAGTGAACTTCTCCATAATATGGTCGATCAACATCGTGTCTCGTACATTTCATTGCATACATGATTGTCACTCATGCGACCTCTCTTTTCAGGAGTCTGTGGGGACTATTAAGAGAGATACACTCCATAGCTCATCGACATGAGACATCTCTTGGAGTTTGCCATGCTAAACGACTTTAGCATCAAATGAATATACGTTCCTTGGGTTAAGTCGAGCATCCTCTTAAATCTATCTATATAGATTTATATCCCCAATTAAGATACTCTTCCAAATCATTCATGGAGGAATGTTTAGACAACTTTATCTTTTCTGATTGTAGCATTGGTATGTTATTCCTCATCCGTAGTATATCAACATATAATACTAGAAATTTCATGACGCTCCCACTGACCCTTTTGTACACACTAGAAGTCTTACCTCATCGAATGTAACTCTGGATCATCATTATGATGTGTACCTCATCATCATCATCCATGATGAATCCATACCTCCTAGGTATCTTTGGTACTATTCCAGATTTACGATTCAGTTGTGGTATAATAGGTCTATCTATAGGTTCCTCTTATTTGACTTATAGTATTTTGTGGTTCTTGAAATCTTCAAGATCTATTATCCTCCCACTAGCCCCTTCAATGATAAACACCTTTATCTTAGAAGGCAGCGTGTTTTACAACAAACACCTTTTGCTAACTAGGATTATAGAACATATACCCTAAACTTACTTTAGGATGTCCCACAAATCGACACTTATAAAATCTTGTCCCAAGCTTATCATTTGAAACCTTTTCACATAAGTTGGACAACCCCTTATCTTAACATACTTAAGATTAGGAATCCTCCCTGTCCATAACTTTTATGGAGTCTTGGGGTCGGATTTTGAGGTTACCATTTTCGTAGATATGCAGCCATTTCTAGGACATTATCCCAGAAGGATACTGGAATGTCGATAAAATCATTATGGACCGCACCATGTCCAACAAGGTACGATTTTTCATTCAGATACATCAATCAATTATTGCGTATCAGGATGTGTCCATTATGAGAAAACCATTTGAGATGATCTAGAAACTTATTCAAGACAAGTATTTATTCCTTGATCTAATCAAAGAATCTTAATACATTGCCAATTTGTTTCACTTCTGAATTCTTTGAACCTTTCAAATAATTCACACTTGTATTTTATAAAATACATAGATTCTTTGAACGATTATCTCCTTTTCATATACTAGTTTGTTCAATTTGCAAAATTATTTTCACGTAAGTCAAGTATAAAAATCTATTAAGTAATATTTCAGTTCTTTACAAAACATTATTATTATAAATAGAACAACAATTGTTCTTAATTATAATATCAAATTTCATTGTCCAACAACAAAATGAAAATAATGTTTCCAACGAGAACTGGAATACAATAACAACTTATTGACTTAATAGATTTGCCCGTAGGCAATGCTATAACTATAAGTTTCTATGGCTAATGCAACAACCTTTGCTTCATTTCCCACACATAGGATTACTTATATTTGTTTAGCTTTTTACTTCTGCTTGGTCTCTTCATAAATCTATATTTATGATAACCAAAGTCGGTATCCAATACCTAAGTAGAACCTTGACTTATAGAAAAATTTATTTTAAATTATGAACAAAATTGTATTATAATGAAACTTCACTAAGCTTCTTTTGGTTAGCTCGCAAGATGCTTCTCAGATTTCTTTCCAAGTGTCGAAGCTTATTGCAAGTGGTAGCAAACTCCTTTGCCATCCATATCGATTTTGTTCATTATTATCCTTTGTTTACGCCTTTCTATTTACCTTCTTTGAATCGTTCTTCTTTTTAGAAGATCCTTTGGCCCCTACCAGAAGACATGGTCTTTCTTGGTTGGAAAGTGACTCTCATCATTTTTCAACATGTTAAGCAAATCAGCAAAGCTAATATCTAGCTTGTTCATATGAAAAATTCACAACAATTGTGAAAGGAGTCCGGGAGTGAGTGCAATATCAAATCTTAGCTCAACTCTCCATCCATGACAAAACCAGTTGTCCTAATTGATCAATCAAATTGATTATGTTAAGGACTTTTATCCGCATTTATAGTGCCATTGGCCATTCTAGATCGAAAAGAGCTCCTTAGTTATCTCGATATCTATCGGATCCTACTTTCCTCACCATCAACTACTTGATGTGCGGGAATATAGTAGGAGCATCCATAGTTTCATGCTGACGCTCAAGTTCGTTACTCATGGATGCGAGCATGATGAATTGAGCCAACTGTGCATCATCTTGCCACTTTCTAAAAGTAGCAATCTCTTCCTCAGAGGCATTGTGCGCAACCATTGCGAGGATAGGCGATTAAGGACATAAGATAGTTTTTCATTATGAGAACTATTCTCAAATTCCTTAACCAATCCATTTAATCCTATCCCCGTTAATTTAGCATCTAATATGCTTCGCAGATGATAGTAATTTTAGACATTGTAAAATTTCAGTAAATGAATTTGTAATTAACAACATTTTAACATACATTCTTTTATTAATTACCAAAATAAATTAAGTCTTGTTTTAAATTGGCATCTCCCACTATTTTCTTCAAACTATATTACCCTCAATATATATAGTTCGGCAAAATCTAATTAAAGATCTGCTAGTGAGAATAAGGATCCCATTTCAAATGTATATAGCCTTGTGGTGACACAACAAACTATATATAAATAAATAGGTAGACAACTTTTGTCAATTACATCAACTATGCAACTCCTTTTCTTTTGCCTCTTAGATTATTTTGATCAAGTGGTGGCACATCCAGAATCAAAATTATCCAAGTTAAGTCCGACCTAGCACTCCATATATTCAAAAAGAAAAATATCATCCTTGTGGTGACACAACAAAACAATATTGTTCAATTTTCTTTATAAGCATCAAATGTGATAAATTAACATCTTAAATACTTAATACTTGCCTTGTGGTGACACAACAAACTCATATTAAATATTTAATACTCTATTAATTTTATCATGCTAGAAGGCTTGACGCTCGATATTCCAAATATCTTTGAACGCTTAGGACTTAATATAAAATTGAGGGGTTTGTTATTAATTTGTCTCATCTTGTTTAGCGCGCATTATTATATATATATAAAATACGCATCATATTAATAAACATGCAAGCATGTTTGCATAATATATAATATATATAGTATAACATGCACATATAGAATACTATATTCTACCCGAATTGATTATGGACTTTTATTCTAGTTTGGTTCACTAGAGCCACTAAGTGAACTAAAAAAGGTCAAACCCTAAGGGTGCAAGAAATAATATTTAATTATAACTATTACATTTAAACCCGGGCTCCATTACAAACGGGTCTTCAAGCGCCTCGCTTCCTCGATCTCCAATTTTTATTTTTATTTTTAAAATTAATTCTAACTATTCCTATTACAAAACTATTTAAAATAAATAGAAACCTTGATCGTGATCGAGGGAAGTACATAGAGAGGAGTTAGAATTTACATTAAGAAAAAAATTAGAGAAGGCGAGAACGCAGAGACCCATTTAATAAAACTCATACATTCATGCATCCAACTAAAATAAAATCCAATCAGTTGGTCAATAGTCCATAATCAATCCCATTTATTATCATACACATCACTATATGCATCAATAAATAACATTCATCTTATGAATAATAAACATTCAATATATATATTGATATCATTTAATGGGCAAAATTAGTTAGTATAAAATCTAATTTTGTATCAAAATAAACTCCTTTATTTTAATTCAAATTTAAATTAAAATAAAACTATTTTATTTTAATTTATCCAATTTTGAATAAAATAAACTATTTTATTTTAATCAAAATCTTTAATCAAAATAAACTCCTTTATTTTAATTAATTATGGAATCCAATTCCAAAAAAATAAACTCCTTTATTAAAGGAAACACGGATTCTCTTTCCTATTCACAAATAAACTCTTTTATTTTGAATAATATGAAATCTTATTTCATATCTAAATAAATAAAACTCCTTTATTTAAGGAAATACTGGATTTCTTTTCTATTCATAAATAAACTCTTTTATTTAGAATAATATGAAATCTTATTTCATATCTAAATAAACTCCTTTATTTAAGGAAATATGGAATACAATTTCAACTCCAATTAGTTATCATGGAATCAAATTCCAACTCTAATTAGTTAGCATGAAATCTAATTTTAAAATTAAAATAAAATCTTTATTTTAAAATTAAAATAAACTTTTTATTTTAAAATTAAAATAAACTTTTTATTTTCATTATAAAATAATTAAGAAATATATATATATATATATATATATATAACTATATATATATAATATATAAGTAATCAAATTATGGAATACTGTATATATAATATATATATAATAAGTATATATATATATATATATATATATATATATATATATATATATATTACAGGTGGTATATATATTATATATATTATATAATCCGTATGAAACATGGATTCACTTCTTCCTCCAATTATCTAATAACCGAATCAGCAACATGATTAATAGGACAACAGTTTTGGAGAAAGAAAAAAAATGATTCGCGTTTTTTATTTTTTTATTTTTTTTATAAATAAATTTTATACAATAAAATTATGCCCAATTAAATTGTTCTAAAGGCATATCAATATACATATTAAATTAAAATAATTAATAATTTGCATAAAGGTTTGGCTCTGATACCACTGTTAGGTTTGTAATATTCTTGAACGCAATCAAATTGCATAAATTAGCGGAAACGTGTAAAAATCAAAGTTTAAAATTTTTACAAACCATATACCCGGATCACCCTTTATGCACAATTATTAATTAAACAAAAAAGATGAATAAGAAACATACCTTGAAGATCCGAAGCTTCCTCAAGTATAAGTTCACCTCCAATCCTTTTCGCTCAACTTGAATCCACGGGTTTGGTTCCTTCCTTTGATCATCGTTAGCCACCCAAGTGTTTGGCCTCTAGAGGTGATCCACCAAGGAAAAAGAATTTTCAAGAAGAAGGGGTATTGGCTTAAACCCTAGTTTTTCCTATCTGTATAGAAAAAGGGCGTACTCTCCAACTATTGGAATTACGTATGTTGTAAAAGTCAACCACTCTCTCACCCATAATAAGACTCATCTTATTTATAGATGTGGGCAACCCACCTTAACAATTAAGGAATTGGGTTTTATTTAATTAATTAAATTCTTTTAATTAATTAAGCTCCCTAATCTTATTAGGGATAATTAATTAAACTCCTTTAACTAATTTTCCTTCCTAATCCAATTAGGAATAAATGAGAGTACTTATATTAAATTAATTCCTAAACTCTTTTAGAAATTAAAATAATAATAATTGTAATAATATTAATAAGACTCCTCTTATTAATTTATATTTAATATTTCAAAAAATATTAAATAATAATATTAAGCTATTTAATTTATTCTATCACCATAGATTAAATTAAATATACATAACATATTATTACGATTATTCCATTTACTTCTTAAATAATTATTCTTCCTTTTATGGTGTGACCCTTTAGGTTCTCCATATTAATAGGTTGTGAATAAATCAATTAGAATAATTCTAATCTTATTTAAATAAATAAATTAAACAATTAATTTATTTAAATAAATAATATTTATTCTACAATAGGGATAAAGCCTCCTAGCGATCAACGACTTTCCGGATAATATAGATTTCAACATTAATCATAAAAGAACCTTTGAGTAAATAGTTACCGTGACAATTCAATCCTTCCACCATACAATGTCCCAATTAAATATAAGACATGGAATTACTTGTCAAGTCTTATTTTATTTAATTATATGTATTTCGATCCTTAAATGCACAACTCCAAATAATGCAAATTAGAAACTCCTTTCTAATTTCATTCGCCTTTGCCAAGGACTCTTGGGTTGTCATTTATCGAATCACATAGGACATTTCTTTTCTTTTTTAATAGATTCTTTATTGATCATACATTATCTCCATGTACAACTTATTATACCCAAGCATACCCTTTGATATACCCTAAGGGTCTTAAGGAATAAGTCAAAGTATAACTCATCATACACAAGATACTATGATGATCTCAAGTCCAAGGATCACTTGTACTACTATCACTACAGAATTCCTATCGACGAGCAAGTAAAACTCCATTAGGTATTCCTTAGCGAGCCACGTTCAAATGAACTTATTCTCTAATAAGCACCTACATACTTGCTTTAGTGTCTCCACACAAATGATCATGAGATCAATCATCCTCATCCAATGAAGCAAGAACGTATGTACCAATCTATCCGGATTCACTAATCCCCAATTTAGTAATCCAATGATTGGGAACTATTTTAGTTTTAAGCTTTCTAAGAATTTAGATCTCATTAGAATGATCATCATCATTATTCTAAAAGCATTGCTTAAAACTATGGGTTTATCACATATTATAAAACAAAGATCATGTAGATAATTAAAAGCCTTTAATAAATAAATACTTTTATTAATAAATGAATAAGATTGTTACAAAGTATATGCTTTATCATCAAAGCATGATTGGCTTGTGTGCATACTACTTTCAAGGCTTGTCGATCGATGAGCCGAGCACATTGCTGTAAGTCGTAGTTCCGCCAGAGAGTCGAGGTTAACTCAAGAGCTATCGAGGCAGAATAGGAGTATGCAAGATAGTAGATCTCGGAGTTCGTAGACTTCTAGGGGAAACGAAGAAGGATCGTAGTGTGTCGAGTAGAGCTTCCTCGGGATCGTAGTGTGCTAAGGAAGTCATGTTCAGAATCGTAGAGACAACCTGCCTATGAGAAGACCGATCATCTGCCGAAGCCAAGACAGAAACGTAGACTACACTCAGAGTCAAAGAGTCTACTGATGCCGAAGCCAAGTCAAGGATCGTAGATCACACTCTGAGTTTGTAGAGCCTATGGATTACATGCAGAGATCGTAGTCAAGAAAGATCAGATGAAGACAACAAGCACAAGGCAGAAATCGTAGTGTCAAGATCTGATCTCGGGATCGTAGTGTCTGCACAAGCTGAAGCTGAATCGTAGAGTGCAGAACTACGACCTAAGCAGAAATGCTCACAATGCCAAGGTTGAATCGTAGAGCATATACGGTTCTCAACAAATGAGCACTCCTTAATATCCAAAGGAAAGAAGCTCTCCGTTCAAGCTGCAAGCTACATCCAAGGAAACCAGAGGGCACTCAACAAATGGCATACAGGCTAACAGAAGATCTAAGCACCAACCCAATCAGCATCAAGATTGAGTTGTAAAGCCATTCATGATGAAGTCTTCCACAAGGAGATCCTAAGAAGACTTCAAAAGCTGACTAAGGAAAGTCAGCTAATGCAGTAGCTATCAAGTGAACAGAAGACAACGATCTTGGAAGTAACCAAGATCGTAGTGTTTGCCAAACAAAGAAGGAACTGATGGAAGGTGAATTGAGATACTAGTCAGCTTCTGAAGAGTAAGGTTAAAGTGATTAAGTACAGGGTCAGTTCATTGATGATAAGTGAACGGGAGATCACAAGGAGAAAGCAAGCTGGACGCGCCACAAATCTGAAGTGTCTTGATATTTAGAAGGGGACCAGAGCAAGGAATTAGGCCATCAGTCTCTGAGAACAGTCGAAGCAAACAGAAGTATTGAAGCACTGCACAACACAAGGAAGAGGTGTTCTACATTGAAGATCCAATCAAAACTCTTCAAGATCGTAGTGTTAACTCTACCAGTCAATGAGCAACACTCAATAAGACACTACGATCAGGTCCTTGAAGACATGCATTAGAATCGTAGAGTTCAAATAGCTGAAGACTGAAGCATTGGCAAAGGTTCAATCTGAAGGGTAATATTCGGACAAGTGCTTATTGAGAGCATCGATGCAATAGGACAACCTTTGATCGAGAAATCAAAAAGAGCAAATAAAGTCTTCAACCTGCCCAAGACATTAAAGTGATACATCTGACAGGGTAGGTGAAACAGTAGACTGCAACATCAGAAAAAGTATGACATGTCACATCAAGCAGTCTACCTTAAGCAACTCGAGATCTATGAAGATATTTGAATAGCCTTCAATGGCTACTTTCCAACGGAAGGATTAGAAAGGAGTATAAATCTAGATGATCTTCAAAGATCGAAGGTTGCTGGAGTTGCTGAGTTTTGGAGAAAAGGTGGACTGATCTAAATCATGTGAGATAGTGAGTCTGAAGGCTCACTCTACAATCCACCAAGAACACTCAGAAGTCAAACACAAAAAGAAGTAGAAGTGTGAGTTCTACTATATAGAAGTGAGAGTTCTACTACATGAAGAGTGTTCTGAACTGCCGAGAGAAAGAAGAGCATTATGTCATCTTGATGTCCATCATGGGAAGACTCTAAGAACATTAGAGAAGAGCCTACAATCATCTTAGCAAGTCCATCATGAGAAGGCATTAAGTAGCAAGAAGGAAGATCACAAATGCCATCTTGGTGTCAAGCATGACAAAGCTTCTAAGTACCTACCAGAAGAGCTTACAGTCATCTTGGAAGCCTATCATGTGCAGCCATCAAGTACCAAGGAGAAGGATCTTCAAGGAAGTTCATAAAAGGGGTTATCCGAAGTGGTTGAGTAACCGAAGAAGCTGAGCATCATGCAACACTCAGTTGTACTTCAAGGATGATCAAGCCAAGTCGCTAAGGATAGAAGATGTTCGAGCATGAAGACATCTTAGCAACTCAAAGACCGACTCCAACAATAACAAACAAACAACTCAACAAAGCCAGACTCGAGGGGTCCTTGTCTCAAGGGATAAACAAAGTTCAAGTCCTCGTTTGGGCTAAAAGAGTTCTTCAAGAGTTCCTAGGAACTAGAGGAGTCCCAAGGTCACGGCCTTGAAGAGTTCTTAGTGAATCAAGTCCCAAGGTCAGCCGGCCTCAAGGAATCTTAGTGAATCGTGGTGCCGCCCTTCCTTAGTGGAAATCTCGCTAGATGAAAGCGTAAGAGTGGATTAGAGCTCGAGTCTCGAACCACTTAAAACCCTCTTGTGTCTTTTACATTATGTCATTTACATTATGTACTATAACTACTATAACTGCTATGTATGTTTTAACTGTTTACAACTAAACTTACTCCACGAATAATGTATGTATGATTATGAATATATCAATGAAGGGGATCTTTTACTTATTCCGCTGTGCTTGAAAAGATTCTTATGTTTGTCATATGGTAATTTAATAGCTATACAAAATAATAGAGAAAAGTATTTGAAATAAAAAACATCTATTCAACCCCACCTTCTAGATCTATTGTGCCTACTGGGAACTAACAATTGGTATCAAAGCAGGTTCTCATGCTATATTCAAAAGCTAATCGCTTTGAGTCTGATCCCAGGCACCAACATTGTTCTAAACTTAGTTTAGTAGTAAGTAACTTGTTATATGCAGATGAGCTCACATGTTGGAAATATTGTGTATAGGTTAAATGTGTATATACACTTGAAGCTGCTTAGATTGGTCCATGGTCTCGATTGTTACATCAACAAGACCAATCCTTGCCTACAGTCAATCTTGTAGTTTGAAGACCAGACGAGAGAGCTCAAGAGACATCAATGACAAAGTGTAAAGCACCCACCAGTCTGAAAGATGAAGAAGCCATACATGCTAAGAAATGCTTATCAAGAGAAGAAAGAAGATCTTCTCAAACCTATGTCTGGCCAACCAAAAGCTGGGTGCAAACTCTGTCAGCTAAAGGATGTCAAAAATCTTAATGCTGAGATTCTCTTGGCCTATATCTTCAAGACCACTACTGATTAATTAAAGGACGACAAGAGCAATAAGCTGTCAGGAGCAAAAGTAAAGCTATGCACATCAATACCTAAACTCAGTATATCTAAGATAAATGATCATTTAGTAAATCGATAAAAAAAAGGTACTTGCCTCACTATTATAAATGTACATCATAATTGCATCTTCTTATGAACTATAAAAGTATTCTGTCAAGGAGTCATAATCTACCTAAAAAGGTAAAGAGAGAAAGTAACCTGAGGATGGAAACTCAAATGACTATAAACTTTCTCTCCATCCAAGTTTTTGGTTGAAGATGACATCTTGAAGGAAATCTGAAATGGGTCATAAAAGTATCACAGGTCTAATGAACTTTATGTGAAGTAATCCTTACTGGTGGGTTAGTATGTATATACAAGCCTATGTTCTAAGTGTTTGACAACACACAGAGCATGATCAGTTCTGCAAGAGGATCTTGCTGATTCATAGAAACTGATCACATCAATGAATCAACTAGATACTCCCAAATTGTAGAGTTCATTCTCACTCTGTGAACACTTAAACATTGTGAACATAACCAAGTAAATGATAAATCCATAATAAGTGCATTATTTAATGTCAAATCCTATGCACATTCACCATGCATCTCAAAATGTATTATCTTAAGTTAGTTGCATGCATGAATAGGTCTGTTGGTGATAAATATGATGATTATCCAAATAAGAGGAACAGGGGTTTAGAAAACTAATCGAGCAGGACCCATTTGAGTATGGGTACCAAAATAGAAATATATTTAAACCTGCAGGTACTTGGTCAGTCTGACCACACTAAGGAATGATGAAGCAGAAGACTTCAGTCAAGAAGACTCAACCAGCAGAAGGCTAAGGACAATTCAGAGATGATTCTGATAGAGTTCCTATCTATCCAAGCCTGTCCTTGAAGACCCTCTGAGCTATCAAGAATGGAGCTCACATGGCTGCTAATCTGTTTATGGAAGCAAGCCATTCAGCCAAAGAAAGAAAAGGTCTTATGTGCTCAAAAGCCAGTCAAGAATGCTATATGGGAAGAATCCTCAAGGAAGCTCACAACAGAAGATTATCGAGAATCATTCAAGAGGAACTTATTGCGAGAGCAGAACTTCATAAACACAACTATCAAAGAAGACTACGTTCGTAGTACTGTCAAATAATCGTAGAGTGATCAGTCCTAAAAATACTCATCTCTACGATATAAGAAGATCTAAGTGATGATGGAGATTCCAGTCAGAAGAAGATATGCAAGGCTACATTTAAATGTACCTGAAGAAGAGGGAATCACATCAATCTGGGGAGACAACATCAACAATGGGGGAGTAGTGATCTGTTAAGGAACAACAGCACCGAGATATACTATGAAAAGTTGTACCAGCTACATAGTCCCAAAACTTTGCGGCTGATGAACCAAATGAAGATCCATAGTCAGTAGGAACGTCTCAAAACGTACTACTTATAACCTTTCAGCCACCCAACCCATAATCGTGAAGTACTGATCGTAGTGTAAGAGAAGGAGGACAACACGATTTCAGAAAAGCAATTGTCTAAAGCTGGTAAAAGATCTCCCCACCAGAAAAGGTCGAATGAGATGTTAGTACAAATCACTTCTATATCAGTGCATCTGGAGAGCGCCTCAGGGACAAACCTGACCCTTAGCTCACTCTAAGAGGTTGGCCCTTCCTGAGCTACCTTGACCCAGAAGAAATGTTTGATCTAGTTCATCTCAAGGACCAAGTCAGTCGATGATCGTAGAGTCGAGTTTAAAGAGAACTAAACGATCGCAATGCAACCTCAACGATCGTAGTGCTACCTCAATGATCGTAGTACAAACTCAGCGATCGTAGAATACAACTCGACGATCACAGTCCTACCAAAGGGTTCTCTAGTTCACAAGGAGCTTGGAAAATGAGACATTTGCTAAACCATTCAAGTTGAGGAGATAAGTTCGAATATCAGTGATTGAGCTATGCTGCATAAATGTAAGGATAGAAGTCAAAGCCATCCACTGTAGCATCTCTCAGAAGTTGATCGTTGAGTCAACAAAGGAAGTTGTAGAGTCTATAGCTGCCTTATCATGCTACTCTACGAATCAAAAGGTAAACGGTCAAAGCCACGCCAATTAAACGTCTACTCTTCTAAAAGGAAATATCTAACTGAAAAGTTATGGGGAGTTACAACTCATTACTGGGAAACGTGCAACCAATGGACGGTTGACACATCACTGATTATGCAGAGATAGAAGGAACTACCTTAAATACAATTTCAAATTTGCAGACAGTTACCAAAAGCTATCGAACCTTTCTCCCTCCCATTTTAAAACCCTAGAATCCTCTCAAGAGCCAAAATCAGTTAACCCTCCAGAGCCTTACCAAATCACATTCAGCCATCTCTTATAAACATCTCTAAATCAGATACCCACATTCTTTGAACTACTTAAATGGAAAACTGGCAAGTAATCATTGGCATTCAGCTCGGAACCAAATCGTTTGAGAAATCCGAAAAGAAGTTCAGGGACATTCTCGAGCTTGTGAAGAAAGCTGGATTCTCAGAATGCCTTAAGGCAAATACTCGAGTATACATCGACCTGGTGAAAGAGTTCTACTCAAACACCTCCATCAACTCTGAAACTCTTACTACCAAGGTTAAAGGTCAGTCTCTGAAGTTAAAATTGTTTGGCCTCAATCAATACCTAGGTTTTCCTAACCAAGGGCTGGAGAACCTTGATAATGTCAATACTGAACAAGCGAAGGAGGTTATGGGGTACCAAAGAAACCCTAATCTTAAAGACATGAAGAAGAAGGAGTTTCCTGAAGAGTATGAGCTCCTTGCTAAAATAGTTGGAAAGTGCATACTGTGCAAGAACACTGCACATGACACAGTGATTGACCAACAGTTGAAAATAATGTCAGCAATAGTTCTAAAGAAACAAATCGACTTTGGAGCTATCTTGTTCGATCAAATCTCCAAGTGGGTAGAAAAGGCTGAGAAGAAGAAGTCCACTGAAAAACCTCTGACCAAGGTGTTTCATGGTAGGCTGCTGAGTATTGAACTAAAAAAGAAGCTAGGAGGGAAAATCAAGGATGATGAGGGAGAAACTTTGAATGTGCACAAAGTGATGTCTCCACAATTATTTGTGAACTGGAAGAAGAACCCTAAGGAGAACAAAAAGCTGACAGCTAGGAGCAGCAGTAGGGCCTCTGCAAAGAAGAGGAAGATAGAAGAGGCAGAGAGCTCTGAGTCTGATGACTCTGAACCAGCAGCAATCACATGACTAGCTAAGAAGAAATCCAGAGGTGTGAAGAAAGCTCAGACCCCATCAAGAAAAGTCTCCTCAAAGAATAAGGATAAAGAAGAAAAAGTCCTAACTCCTGAAACAACAAAGAGGAGAAGCAACAGGTTGTTTCAAGGGCCAGTCAACAAGAAAGCTAATGTGGAAACCAAACCAGCCTTAGCTTCCCAAAATAGTACATCTGCTGAAGAAAGGGACGTAGAGTCAGCAGAAGAAAAGGAAACAGATGTCAAGGCTGAGTCCCCGCAGATCAGATCCAGCAGCGAAGATGAAGCTGGATTAATGTATGAAAAATTAGTATCTGCTGAAGAAGAGAAATGTGCAAGCCCAGTTGTTAATCCTCAGAGCAGTCACTCTGATAATGAAGAAGAAATTCAAGATGACCAAATTGCATCCCCAAATTCAACTGCCCCAACAAGCCCAGATAATGGGTTAGACAATGCTGTTCTAAGAGAAGAAGAGAATGCCTCCTCAAATCCAGAAAGCCCCCATGATGAATCAAAAGTTGATGAGATGACAGAAGAAGAGTCTGTCCCTGCCAGTGCTGAACCTCAAAGAAGTTTGTCTGCTGAACCAGAGAAGTCAGGGTCTGAAGAAGAAGAAGAGTCCGACTCTCCCAAACCTGAACCTCCAAGAAGAAGGAAAAGCTACAGACTGCAAGCCAAGTTTTCCTCCAAAAGGAGCAATGGTCAATCAAATGCCATCATTGAATTGAGTGATGATGAGTCTGTATCCCCAGGAGAAAGTGCTAAAGATGAAACAAACAATGAAGAAGATGAATCTGAAGAAATCCTTGCTGAAGAAGGATCTGGAAATGGAATGCAGCAAGAAGGATTCACTACTGGAAATGTTCAAGATGGCTGAGGCTCCGAAGGAGAAGAGATGAAAGATGATTATAACTCTGAAAATGAGGAATTAGAGGAGCTAGAATTTTATCTTGTCCTCTCGTCAGCTAGATTCAAAAGGAGAATAGTGGTAGAGGTCCCAAATGAACCATCAGAAGATCCACCTGAAAGATGGGTAAACTATGGAGTTGAGCAGCTCAAGGTAGTAAGAATGACTACTTTTGACTTAGCAAAGAACTAAAACAATATGGAGCTAGATTGTTCAACCATTCTCTACAATCCTGATGACTTACTGATGAGATGGTTCTTTCAGTGGATGCCATGGCTTAAAGCCCATACTGAAGGAGATGGAAGCTACCTCAGTTGGTGTTACAAGTAGTTTCCAAGCATGGAACTGGTGGCTCAGAACTTTCCAAGAGTAAAGAAGTTTGCCACCAAACTAATCAAAGACCAGCCCCACTTCAAAGTCTATCGCCATGCTAAAAATCTCTATATCCCCTACGATTGTAGAGTGGACTCTGAAGGAAGAAGGAACTTGACAAAGGAAGTGATCGTAGAGTCTGATCACTCTACTGCTGATGATGCTCAAACCCAAAACCAGAAGCCTCCTTATGCTCCAACACTAGTATCAGACATTCCCTCATCCTCCACAAGCAATTGGTACTCAATGATTGCTCAGATTATTCAAACCTTCGAAAATCTGTCCAAGAATGAAAATCGTAGAGTCGAATTCAATGCTCAACCCGAAGCTACCCAATAAGAGAATCAAACTATTCTGGAGCAGGAACTACAAAAGAGCTCTGAAGAATTAAGTAGGAAGATATCTCTACTCACTGCAGAGTCATAGAAGCTGACAGCAAAAGGGGATGACTCTCTTCAAAACAGACTTCAAGCTGCTATGGCTGAGATATCGTTCAAACTCCAAGAGAGAGATAGCATCTGTGATGCCCCCAAAATAGGTATACATCACCTATCTTGAGTCGCCAAATACATGGTACAAAATTCAAATACAACTTAATTATACAACAGTCGTGTAAAATACGACTAAACATATGCTGTGAGTTTTAATACAAATATTGTCATCTATACAATATACAAACTCAATGGGGTCCTCATTATATTTATTATCACACTATTTCACAGGATAGTGAGGACTACTAATGTACCATCTAGGACCATCACTCAGTTTCCCCCGATTAGTCCCTGTTACATTCTCATTTCCTGAAGAGAACAATGAAAACAAAAGGGTGAGCTCAACTAGCCCAGTAAGAAATATTATGACTAAGATAATGCAGAATAATTTATCCTTAGCCTTAAAACGATGTTAAACTGATAAAATATAATAAACATCAAGTTTAACTGCAGCGGTACAAACAATCCATTAGAAGAGAATAAAATCTACTATCTTCTATGATTTAAAAGGTTTTTCATCACTTTTATCGCTGAGACTCAACTTAATAAATAATCCACATCATCAAATCATCCCTGCACTACAGGCCTAAGATATTCTTTAGTATCACGACCACGAATTATCCATGTAGTACGGGCCAAAGATAATCATGTTTTCATCAATGGTCCTGATCATGCCATAAAACAATTCATCTTTGCACTCTGGTCAAGAGAATCCATAACCATAATCATACCAAAAGCGTCCATCAATGCTCTACGGCCAATGAGGATTTTTTTTTCACATCATCTCAGAATATTACGGTCATGATTATACCGAATAATCCCTAGTCATAATCATACCAAGTCCATCTATGCACTACAGGCCACAAATGACTTTCAACATAATATAAACATGAGGATGATGACAATGACATAATAATTCAATAAAACAAGTTCAAGAATTAATTTATCCATGAACCAATAACGTCCAAATTGTCAACATGATACTGCTTAATGTAGTAAAATTCAAGAATGCTCAGAAGATTATTTCCATGAAAAGATACTAGATGAAGCGCAAATATCAAGGATATTCCACTAATTTCATGGAGTATAGAAGTCAAAACTTTAACCAACTGAGTATAATAAAGAATGGAATAACAAAAGAAATTTCCAGGCATGCGATAGACCGCACAGACAGGTTATTCCAACAGAATAATAAATAATGGAACCAGGTCATGCGTTAACGCAACGACATGATATTCCAACAAAATAATAAATAATGGAACTAGGTCATGCGTAAACGCACAGACAGGATGTTCCAACAAAATAATAAACAATGAATCCGTGTCATGCATAAACGCATGCATGGGATGTTCCAATGTAATAATAAATAATGGAATAATGTAAGAATTTCACCAAGTATAGGTATCCAGCAGATATAAAAGTTATTCCAATGTAATAATAAAGAATGGAATAACAAAAGAATTTCACCAATAAGAAAGAAGGAATACCCCTAACGATTACAACAAATAATATCCCTTACGAGTACAACAAATAATATCCCCTACGAGTAAAACAAATAATATCCCCTACTATTGAAAGAAGAGTACTCCGACTGGTAGGGCGAGGATATACTTGAAGAAAATTTGGACTATGCTCAAAGCTTTCTTAAACTCTAAAGAAATATGCTCAAGATTATAGAAGAAGAACTCTCTCTATAGTTTCTCTCTCTAGAGTTTCAAAGTGAATTAAGTAAGAAATAATGAAGGAATGAGCTTATATTTATGTAAGAATGGACCGTATAGTAACTAATTCATGAAGCAGTCATGATTGATTTACTTTTTAATTGGACGGTCCATATTTAAAGCAAAATCTTTTAAATAAAATATAATATATTCTATTTATAATATAATAAAATGAATAACTTTGTAAAAGTATTATGTTTTATATATAAAGATTTTTATGCATAATAAAACACTTAAAAACACTATGCAAACACTATGCATAATAAAATTTAATATACTCTATTTATAGTCTAATAAAATGAATAACTTTATAAAAGTATTCTGTTTTATATAAAAAGATTTTCTGTTTTATTACATTAACAATACTAATAAAACAAAATTGAGTGACTTATCACGTAAGCATCAATAATCAATACCGTGTGCTACTATGAAACCATGCGTATTACTGTACTTTTACTACCGAGTAGTTCAACAGTATTAACGATAAAACTTCCACCGTTATTTTCATAAAATATTTTTGTCATTTTCTCAATCCGACAATAATTCCGTTGTGGGGTCCACCAATGATTGTACCATCGTACGGATATTCCCCGACAAAAAGAATATTCCCTGACCAATCGAATATTATACAACAACTTGCATACTTTTTAAAATTTATAAATACTACCCACAACTATAACATTATCTCAAATACACACTATAATATTAAAAAAATATTTCGAGAAAATTAAATCTTTATTCATAAAATCTAGGGTTTCACAATCTCCCCTCCTTATAAAATTTCGCCCTCGAAATTTACGTACGTACCTAGTATATCGAACAGGTTTGGATACCTTGACTTCAATTCAAATTCTAAATCTTGAGGTATAACCTTTGAGCATCGAATATGATCCTTCTTATCTAAGATGTTAACACGTATCTCCTCATACGTTAAATCTTCTGCTATCTCATCCGGTTCTAAATTAATAATGTGGTTTGGGTCGTCCACATATTTACGTAACATCGATACGTAAAAAAAATGTTCTGAACACGCAACATACTTGGCGGTAAAACGAGTCTATAGGCCACAGTTCCTACTTCATCGAGGATTTCAAATGGGCCAATTAAATCGAGGGTTGAGATTTCCTCTCTTCGTCGATTCTTGCTTCTAGAATAATGCCCTCTTGAACCTTCTTCTTCACATTCATCAGCTCTGAGTATGTAGCTTGAGCGGCTTTAACTTTATCGATTAAAGTCAATTCTAATCGTATATTCGTTATCTTCACGTGGGTTCTTATATTCGCACTTGTAACCGCATACGATCTTCTACTCAACGCGTCAGCTACCACGTTCGCACTTCCACAATGATATTGCATGGTACGATCGTAATCTTCAACAGCTCGAGCCAACGTCTTTGGCGCATGTTACGCTTCGCTTTTAAGTAAAGAAATATTTGATGGTTTTAGAAATGGTTTTTGTCTTTGGGGTCAATACAAATTTGATTTCACGCCTAGGGGTAGGCTAAGAAGTCTTCAAGAATACGTCGGAAATTTATTAATAATAGAAATATCATTCAAAAATTGTGACCCTCATCGAAGACTTGGATAGTACGTCACATTGATACCTATCAACTTGACATCGTCATTCACGACATCGCCTACAGAAAGTCTGGCTTTGGTGCATTCCACACAAGAAAGTCAAAAATGAAAGGACCGGGGCTCTTTACTTATGGCTTGATATGACAATGATTTACTTTAGTGGTTTGGTTGCTTGAATTTGCATAACAGGTTGGTTAGGAATATGAAAGCTAACAACCTTACGAAAAGCATGATGAGTAGTTAACCAATTGATTCCTAAAATTGCATCAAAGGCAAGTACTTTAAAAGAGAAAAGATCGACACGTAACGTGAAAGTGGTGATTTGAACAAGATTTATAAATAGTGGAGGTAACGAAGTTTTCTCCCAACTGAGTTTAAATAGATATATCAAAGTCTAACTTCTCCGGAGTTAACTTCAAACATTGAACACAACTAGGTGAAATAAAAGAGTAAGTAGAACCCAGTATTCAACAAGTATAGACTTCATAAGAGTTTATGACTAGCATACCCGTGATAATTTTATTCAGGTTCCTTGTCACGAAAAAAATGCTCTCTCTTAAACTAACGGCTTTAGCTTGTCTGGGACATCCTTTGGCATCACTATCCCAACTGAACTTGACTTCACCATACGACAAAATCGAGCTAGGTGACCTTCTCTTCCGCAATTAAAACACGTTTTGGATTGTCTTTGCATGCATTTTGACGGATGTGTCCTCTCCGTCGCATTTAAAATATACGATCGGTGGTCGTTCTTCTTCCTTTGAAACGGGTGCTGGTGCCGACGTCTTTTCACGTCATTGTTGAACCTTCTCTTCTTGAAATGTCCATTCTTATTATTTTGACCATGATTACCACCGAAGTGGTTACCATTTCTGGCATGTTGATTCCCTCCATGCTTATTTTCACCGCTTTGATGACTATTATCACCAGTATTATCATTTTGCCGGCTGTTCTCGTTTGGTTGCGTTGACTTGTTATCGCGCTCCACTAACTGAGCCATATTTACAAAATCTGAATACAAACACAGTTTATGAGAAATAAGATATTGACGTATCTCCGACTTCAAACCTCTTAAAAACATCTGCGTCATTCTCTCTTCATTATCAACCAAGTGAGACGCAAATCGGGATAACTTGGAAAACTTGGCTTCGTACTACGACACGGTCATGTTGTTTTTCTCCAACTTGATAAATTCCACCTCCTTTATGTGACGAATGCTTTCGGGAAAGTACTTGTCATTGAACAGCTCTTGGAACTTCTCCCAAGACATCTTGATTGCGTCAGGCTGGGTACGTTTTACAAATTCCCACCAGTGATCTGCCTCTTCACACAACATAAAGGTGACAAAGAGAACCTTTTGTTCCTCGGAGCATCCCAAGACATCAAATATCTTGGTGATTTGCTTTAACCACGTCTCCGCCTTAAGTGGTTCTGGCTTTCCCAAAAACTCTGGTGGTCCCAGCTCCTTGAATTGCTTAGCGGTGACCAACCGTGGGTTGCCATTGTTTCCTCCTGCATTATGAACAAGAGCCGGCTTTGCCTGATGTTGTATGAATTCTAAAAAGCTCCTAAACGTACCGTCGTTCGTCAATTGATCAGTGTTGTTGTTTACAGGAGGATTATTGCCATCCTGTTGCACATTGTCCTGATTATTGTTCTGTGGAGAATCAACGGTCTCCTGTGTTCCATTGCTATTCTCAATATTCTCGGATGTCATTTTCAGATACTGCGACAAAACAAAGGTTAATTGACATGTAACATATTATCCATATATTCTACCCGACCAATTAAATACCAAATAAACTTAGGTAGGTCATACTAGCGAAGGAATTTCCCGTCTCTCCCCTCCTAGTTCTAGTCTCACATCTTAGCCAAGGATCATATCCCTAAGCTCTGATATCAACTGTGATGCCCCCAAAATAGGTATACATCACCCATCTTGAGTCGCCAAATATATGGTACAAAATTCAAATACAACTTAATTATACAACAATCGTGTAAAATACGACTAAACATATGTTGTGAGTTTTAATACAAATATTGTCATCTAGACAATATACAAACTCAATGGGGTCCTCATTATATTTATTATCACACTATTTCACAGAATAGTGAGGACTACTAATGTACCATCAAGGACCATCACTCAGTTTCCCTTGATTAGTCCCTGCTACGTTCTCATTTCCTGAAGAGAACAATGAAAGCAAAAGGGTGAGCTCAACTAGCCCAGTATGAAATATTATGACTAAGATAATGCAGAATAATTTATCATTAGCCTTCAACGGTTTTAAATTGATAAAATATAATAAACATCAAGTTTAACTGCAGTGGAACAAACAATCCATTAGAAGAGTCAAGTAAAGAATAAAATCTACTATCTTCTATGATTTAAAAATTTTTTCATCACTTTTATCGCTGAGACTCAGCTTAATAAATAATCCACTTCATCAAATCATCCTTGCACTACAGGCCTAGGATATTATTTAGTATCATGACCACGAATTATCCATGCACTACGGGCCAAAGATAATCATGTTTTCATCAACGGTCTTGATCATGCCATAAAATAATTCATCTTTGCACCCTTGGCCGAAGAGAATCCATAACCATAATCATACCAAAAACTGTCCATCAATGCTCTATGGGCCAATGAGGATTTTTTTCACATCAATTGTAACATTACTACCATGATTATACCTAATAATAATCCTCGGTCATAATCATACCAAGTCCATCTATGCACTACAGCCATGAGATGACTTTCAACATAATATAAACATGAGGATAATGACAATGACATAATAATTTAATAAAACAAGTTCAAGAATTAATTTATCCAGAACCAATAACGCCCAAATTGTCAACATGATATCGCTTTGTGGAGTAAAATTCAAGAATGCTCGAAGAATATTTCCATGAAAGATCTTTGGATGAAGCGCTTGAAATATCAAGGATATTCCACTAATTTCATGGAGTATAGAAGTTAAAACTTTAACTAACCGAGTATAATAAAGAATGGAATAACAAAAGAAATCACCGCATGCGATACACCTCACAGCATGTGTTATTCCAACGTAATAATAAATAATGGAACTAGGTCATGCAAAACGCACCAAGCGTGATATTCCAATGTAATAATAAATAATGGAACTGTGTCATGCGTAAAACGCACGGCATGTGATATTCAAACAGAATAATAAATAATGGAACCCGGTCATGCGTAAAACGCACGCATGTGATGTTCCAATGTAATAATAAACAACGAAACAAAGGTCGTGTAAACGCCACGAGATAGGATGTTCCAAATGCGAATAATAAATAATGGAATAATGTAAGAATTTCACCAAGTATAGGGTATCCAGGTGATACAAAAGTTATTCCAACAAAATAATAAAGAATGGAATAACAAAAGAATTTCACCAATAAGAAAGAAGAAATACCCCTAACGAGTACAACAAATAATATCCCTTACGAGTACAATAAATAATATCCCCTACGAGTACAACAAATAATATCCCCTACCTTTGAAAGAAGAGTACTCCGACTAGTAGGGCGAGGATATACTCGAAGAAAATTTGCACTATGCTCAAAGCTTTCTTAAAATCTAATGAAATACGCTCAAGATTATAGAAGAAGAACTCTCTCTATAGTTTCTCTCTCTAGAGTTTTAGTGAATTCGTAAGAAATAATGAAGGAATGAGCTTCTATTTATAGAATAATGGACTGCATAGTAACTAATTCATGAACGGTCCAGATTGATTTACTTTTAATCGGACGGTCTATATTTAAAGCAAAATCTTTTAAATAAAATATAATATATTCTATTTATAATATAATAAAATGAATAACTTTATAAATGTATTCTGTTTTATATATAAAGATTTTACTATGCAAACACTATGTAGGCACTATGCAAACACTATGCATAATAAAATATAATATACTCTATTTATAGTTTAATTAAACGAATAACTTTATAAAAGTATTCTGTTTTATATAAAAAGATTTTCTGTTTTATTACATTAATAATACTAGTAAAACAAAATTGAGTGACTTATCACGTAAGCATCAATAATCAATACTGTGTGCTACTATGCAACCACACGTATTACTGTACTTTTACTACCGAGTAGTTCAACAGTATTAACGGTAAAATTTCTGCCGTTATTTTCATAAAATATTTTTGTTATTTTCTCAATCCGACAATAATTCAGTTGTGGGGTCCACCAATGATTGTACCATTGTACGGATATTCCCCGACAAAAAGAATATTCCCTGACCAATTGAATATTATACAACAACTTGCATATTTTTCAAAATTTATAAATACTACCCACAACTATAACATTATCTCAAATCCACACCATAATATTAAAAAAATATTTTGAGAAAATTAAATCTTTATTCATAAAATCTGGGGTTTCACGGCATCTATCAGAATGCCATACAAGATTAGAAGGCAGAAGCTCTATAAATTCAGAAGGCCAATGCAGAGCAGATCGAATCCCTCTCTAACAAGATTGACGACTTAAAGCATTCTTTCTTAGTGCAACTAGAGTTGGGCCAGCAGGAACTCATGTTTGAAGTTGCCAACTCCTCCTACCTAAAGGAGCAGCTTATGTCCAACATGGAGCAGCTCTCTAAAATGATTGATGACAAAAAAGGGGAGAAAAAGAGGCATAGAAAAAAGAGGAGCAAGAGGCACTCAAGGAAGAGCAGAGGGATAAGAGAGAAGAAGTCAAAGAAGAAGACAGCTGCTGCAACAAAAAAGAATCATCATCTGAGGGGGAGCCAAAAGATGATGATCACTTGATCGCAGAGTCTGAGGGGGAGCATGATCAGAAAGATGTTGAAGGGGAGCTAAGCAAAGACAGAAGGTCATCATCCCAGGGAGAGCAAGAGAAAGGAGAACAAACAGGTGAGTAGTTGATCAACAAACATCCTGGAAACATACATGGAGCCAAAGAGGTACATCTCTAACTAGTTAGGTATGTTCTGGATATAGGATGTAAAGTGTCTTAATGTATAAATTCCCATATCTTTATAAATGACATTCATGATTATCTATTTTAGAAATACAGCTGCTCACTGTATATAAGATTCATTCATAACATGCATATGCACCTAATATATGATTGTCAGGAATAAACATGTGAATGATATTCCTATTTAATATATGATTTGATTATGATATATATGAATGAATATGCAAGTATGCTTGCATTAAGAAAAGTTATAAAGTCCTTTGATGGATAATAGAAGTATATGCACAAGGACTTAGAATGAATTGATCAAATATGTTAGGTTGATCCTACATAAGCAAAACAACTTTGTAAAGTCCTTAAAAAGAAATGATGTATAAGGACTATAAATATAGAAATATCAAGCTTGTTAGGTTTTCTTATGATGTAATAGATAGGCTTGTCTGATCGTCGAGCAATGCACCAGAAGTCGTAGTCTGCCAGGAGAATGGAGGTTAACTCGAGAGCTATCGAGGCAGAATAGGAGTATGCAAGATAGTAGATCTCAGAGTTCGTAGACTTCCAGGGGAAACGAAGAAGGATCATTGTGTGTCGAGTAGAGCTTTCTCGGGATCGTAGTGTGCTGAGGAAGTCATGTTCAGAATCATAGAGACAGCCTGCCTACGAGAAGACCGATCATCTGCCGAAGCCAAGACAGAAACGTTGACTACACTCAGAGTCGTAGAGTCTACTGATGCCGAAGCCAAGTCAAGGATCGTAGATCACAATTTGAGTTCGTAGAGCCTATGGATTACATGCAGAGATTGTAGTCAAGCAAGATCAAATAAAGACAACAAGCACAAGGCAGAAATCGTAGTGTCAAGATCTGATCTCGGGATCATAGTGTCTGCACAAGCCGAAGCTAAATCGTAGAGTGAAGAACTACGACTTAAGAAGAAGTACTCACAATGCCAAGGTTGAATCATAGAGCATATACGGTTCTCCACAAATGAGCACTCCCACAATATCCAAAGGAACGAAGCCTTAGGTTCAAGCTGCAAGCTACATCCAAGGAAACCAGAGAGCACTCAACGAATGGCATGCAGGCTAATAGAAGATCTAAGCACCAACCCAATCAACATCAAGATTGAGTTGTAAGGCCATTCGTGATGATGTCTTCCACAAGGAGATCCTAAGAAGACTTCAGAAGCTGACTAAGGAAAGTCAACTAATGCAGTAGCTATCAAGTGAACAGAAGACAACGATCTTGGAAGCAACCAAGATCGTAGTGTTTACCAAACAAAGAAGGAACTGATGGAAGCTGAACCGAGATACTGGTCAGCTTCTGAAGAGTAAGTCTAAAGTGATTAAGTGTAGGGTCAGTTCATTGATGATAAGTGAACAGGAGATCACAAGGAGAAAGCAAGCTGGACGCGCCACAAATCTGAAGTGTCTTGATATTCAGAAGGGGACCAGAGCAAGGAATTAGGCCACCAGCCTCTAAGAACAGTCGAAGCAAATAGAAGTATTGAAGCACTGTACAATACAAGGAAGAGGTGTTCTACATTGAAGATCCAATCAACACTCTTCAAGATCGTAGTGTTAACTCTACCAGTCAATGAGCAACACTCAACAAGACACTACGATCAGGTCCTTGAAGACATGCATCAGAATCTTAGAGTTTGAATAGCTGAAGACTGAAGCATTGGCAAAGGTTCAATCTAAAGTGTAATATTCATACATGTGCTTATTGAGAGTATCGATGCAATAGGACAACCTCTGATCGAGAAATAAGAAAGAGGAAATAAAGTCTTTAACCTGCCCAAGACATTAAAGTGATACATCTAACAGGGTAGGTAAAACAGTAGACTGCAGCATCAGAAAAAGTATGATATGTCACATCAAGCAGTCTACCTCAAGCAACTCGAGATCTGTGAAGATATTTGAATAGCCTTCAACGGATACTTTCCAATGGAAGGATTGGAAAGGAGTATAAATCTATAAGAGCTTCAAAGATCGAAGGTTGCTGGAGTTGCCAGGTTTTGGAGAAAAGGTGGACTGATCTAAACTATGTGAGATAGTGAGTCCGAAGGCTCACTCTACGATCCACCAAGAACACTCAAAAGTCAGACACAGAAAGAAGTAGAAGTGTGAGTTCTACTATGTAGAAGTGAGAGTTCTACTACATGAAGAGTGTTCTGAACTGCCGAGAGAAAGAAGAGCATTATATAATCTTGATGTCCATCATGGGAAGACTCTAACTACATTAGAGAAGAGCCTATAGTCATCTTAGCAAGTCCATCATGAGAAGGCATCAAGCAGCAAGAAGGAAGATCATAAATGTCGTCTTGGTGTCAAGCATGAGAAATCTTCTAAGTACCTAACAAAAGAGCTTATAGTCATCTTGGAAGCCTATCATGTGCAACCATCAAGTACCAAGGAGAAGGATCTTCAAGGCAAGTCATAAAAGGGGTCATCCGAAGTGGTTGAGTAACCGAAGAAGCTGAGCATCATGCAACACTCAGCTGCACTTCAAGGATGATCAAGCCAAGCTACTAAGGATAGAATATGTTCAGAGCATGAAGACATCTTAAGCAGCTCAGCACCGACTCTAACAACAACAAACAAACAACTCAATATAGCCAGGGCCTAAGGGGTCCTTATCCGAAGGGACAAAACAAAGCAGGGCCAGAAGGGTCCTTGCCCGAAGGGACTAAACGAAGTTCCAAGCCTGCTGGGCTTGAAGAGTTCCTAGGGAACTAGAGGAGTCCCAAGGTGGCGGCCTCAAGAGTTCTTAGTGAATGAAGTCCCAAGGTCAGCCGGCCTCAAGGAATCTTAGTGATTCGTGGTGTTGCCCTTCCTTAGGGAAACTCGCTAGTTGAAAGCAGAAGAGTGGATTAGGAGCTTGAGTCTCTGAACCACTTAAAACTCCTTGCTTTTACATTATGTCATTTACATTATGTATTATAATTGCTTTAACTGCTATATATGTTTTAACTGCTTACAACTAAACTTACTCCACGAATAATGTATGTATGATTATGAATATATCAATGAAGGGGATCTTTTACTTATTCTGCTATGCTTGAAAAGATTCTTATGCTTGTCATATGCTAATTTAATAGCTATACAAAATAATAGAGAAAAGTATTTGAAATAAAAAGGATCTATTCAACCCCCCCCCCCCTTCTAGATCTATTGTGCCTACTGGGAACTAATATTCCAACAGATGAAGAGGAATGCTTCCGGGTTGATTTGGTGGATCAGGTCTTAAATGATGAAGTAGAGAGTTTGATGGGTCATGAACCGTTGAGAAGGATCATTGCTAAAAATTTAGAATTAGAGGATGAGGAATTTGCAGAACTTGTGCACTTGCTTGATACTGCGCCACAATTTAGAAAATTCAAAATTCTTGTTGTGCCATTGAACAAAGCTGGAGAAACGTTAGTAAAATTGAAGCCATCACTTGAGACACCTCTAGAACTTGAATTAAAACCACTTCCAGAACATTTAAGGTATGCATTTTTAAATAAAGATTCGAAGCTACCTGTGATTATTTCTTCTGCGCTAACATCTTTTCAGGAAGAAAAATTGCTAAGAGTCCTTAGAAGATTCAAATCAACTATTGGATGGACGATAGCAAACATAAAAGGGATCAACCTTTCTTTTTGCATGCATAAGATCCTGTTGGAAGATGATAGTAAGCCGTCGGTGGAGAAACAAAGAAGACTTAATCCGATAATGAAAGAAGTGGTCAAGAAAGAAGTATTGAAATGGCTGGATGCAGGCATAATCTATCCGATTTTAGATAGTTCATGGGTGATCCCAATACAATGTGTACCGAAAAAGGGTGGTATAACCGTGGTTTCAAATGAGAATAATGAGTTGATTCCAACACGAATAGTGACGGGTGGAGAGTCAGTATGGACTATCACAGGCTTAATAAAGCTACGAGGAAAGATCACTTCCCGCTACTATTCATATATCAAATGTTGGATAGACTAGCAGGTCATGAGTATTATTGCCTTCTGGATGGATATCCAGGCTACAACAAAATTGTGATAGCTCTAGAAGACCATGAAAAGATAACCTTTACTTGTCCATACGACACTTTTGCTTTTAGAAGGATGTCTTTCGGGTTGTGCAATGCTCCAGCCACCTTTCAGAGATGCATGATGGCTATTTTTTGAATATGGTGGAACAGAATGTGGAGGTTTTTATGGAAGATTTCTCGGTATTTGGGGATTCGTTTGATTTGTGCCTTGAGAATTTGGTGATGGTCTTGAGAAGGTGTGTTGAAACGAATTTAGTACTGAACTGGGAAAAGTGCCATTTTATGGTACAAGAAAGAATTATTTTGGGACACATGGTTTCGAAGAAGGGACTTGAGGTGGACATGGCTAAGCTAGAAACTATTGAGAACTTGCCACCACTTACTTCAGTAAAAGGTGTTCGCAGTTCTTGGACATGCAGGCTTCTACCGCAGATTCATCAAGGACTTCTCCAAAATAACTAAACCACTATGTAGTTTATTGGAGAAGGATGCACCGTTCAAATTTGATGAGGCCTGCATGTCGGCATTTGAGCACTTAAAGAGGAAACTAACTTCATTACCAATTATTACTACTCTAGATTGGGATTTGCCATTTGAGTTGATGTGTGATGCTAGTGATTACGTTGTGGGGGCTGTTTTGGGTCAGAGAAAGGAGAAAATTTATCATGTGATCTATTATGCCAGCAAGACCCTTACAGATGCGCAATTGAACTACTCCACAACAGAGAAAGAGTTATTGGCAATGGTGTATGCCTTTGATAAATTTCGAGCATATCTGATTCGGTACAAAGGTGATAGTATACATGGATCACACGGAAATTCGACACTTAGTGGCAAAGAAGGATGCAAAGCCCCGATTTATCAGATGGATATTATTGTTGCAGAAATTCAATTTGGAGATCAAGGATAGAAAGGGCACTAAAAACCAAGTGGCGGACCACTTATCTCGACTAGAGAATCCAGAAAGGGAGGCAGACGACAAAGTTGTAATTAACGAATCCTTTCCAGATGAGCAGTTGTTTGTGGTGAAAGGGGAAGTGCCATGGTTTACAGACTATGCGAACTATTTGGTGAGTAAGATGGTACCTTCTGACTTGGTGGGTTATCAAAAGGAATTTTTTTTGCATGATGTCAAATGGTATATATGGGATGAACCATACTTGTTTAAACAGTGTGCTAATCAAATGATAAGAAGGTGTATCCCATATATCGAGACCGAGGGGATTTTGCAAGATTGTCTGGCTTCTGTGTATAGGGGTCACTATGGTGGAGAGCGAACAACGGCTAGAGTGCTACAAGCAGGATTCTACTGGCCAACAATTTTCAAGGATGCGTACAGTTTCGTCCAGAGATCTGATAGATGTCAGAGAGTTTGGAACATTTTGAAAAGAAATGAAATGCGTTTGAACACAATCCTCGAAGTGGAAATTTTCGATGTATGGGGGATAGATTTCATGGGTCCTTTCGTTTCTTTATGTGGAAATCTGTACATCTTGGTTGCAGTGGATTATGTGTCGAAATGAGTAGAAGTGGCAACTCTTCCAACAAATAATGCTAAAGTAGTCCTCAGATTTTTACAACAAAGTATCTTCACGAGGTTTGGGACTCCTAGGGCCATCATTAGTGATGAAGGCAGTCATTTCTGTAACAGGCAATTTATAGCTTTGTTGGCTAAGTATGGGGTGAACCATCGCATTGCTACATCTTATCACCCACAAACAAATTGCCAAGCAGAAGTGTCAAATCGAGAAGTTAAAAGAATTCTGGAAAAAGTTGTGAATCCCACTAGGAAAGATTGGTCTTTAAAGCTTGATGATGTTGTGTGGGCATATAGGACTGTATACAAGACTCCGTTGGGTATGTCACCTTTTTAGCTGGTTTACGGAAAAGCATGTCACCTTCCTATGGAGCTAGAGCATAAAGCATATTGGGCGATTTAGAAGCTCAATTTTGATTTGAAAGCTGCAGGGGAGAAACGCCTACTCCAAGTCAACGAATTAGATGAATTCCGATTACAGACACATGAAAATTCTAAGTTGTATAAGGAAAAGGTGAAGAAATGACATGATCGCAAGATCATAGAAAGAACATTTGAACCGGGACAAAAAGTTTTGCTTTTTAACTCCAGACTTAAACGTTTCCTGAGAAACTAAAATCAAGATGGTCAGGGCCTTTTACAGTAAAGACTGTCTTCCCACATGGTGCGAGAGAAGTGTTCGATAAATTCTCGGACCAGCCTTTTAAAGTGAATGGGCGACAATTGAAGCATTACTTTGGTGGCGAGGTGGACAGTCAAAAAGTCACCTCAATTCTTTCTTCGACATGAGATTCAGAGACAGTCAAGCGAATTGACTATAACTTAGTGCTTAATGGGAGGCAACCCATTATTTCTATCTCTACTTTTTATTTATTCAGTTTAGGTTGTTTATGTTAGTTCATTCCC
The DNA here is from genome assembly GCA_020205615.1 of Panax quinquefolius. Classification (NCBI taxonomy): domain Eukaryota; kingdom Viridiplantae; phylum Streptophyta; class Magnoliopsida; order Apiales; family Araliaceae; genus Panax; species Panax quinquefolius. The sequence continues at coordinate 72,556,378 of CM035169.1, read as the reverse complement.
ATTTTTAATTGTGATAGTCAGATTAGCTTTGCATAAATATTTTAGTAACTGAATTTGGATATGAGTATGTTTGTACATAGCCTCGAAATTATGGTATTAAGATAGACACTCATGCTTGTTTAGTAATTTATGCTTTGACAGTGCTTATTGGTGTTATTATAGGTATATTGGAATGAATTCAGTAAGGCCTTGAAGTGTTGGAAAGGAAAAATTGACAATGCAGACTGCAACCAGGCGCGGTCGCGCCTGGAAAGGCTTTAGACACCGCGTGCCCACGCTGCAAGCTAACTTCATGCGCACACATCCACTCAAGCGCTCAAGGCCACATGCCAAGGCCTACCGCCGCCCGATCTCCATTGCAAAGTCGCGCTGGAACCTGGATTTGAAAAAAATAATAATTTGGTTTTAAAACAGGTTGTAACTCATTTGTTTATCAATTGAAATAACAGAAGGCATATGCTCTTTCTCTCCTCAACACACACGTCTCCTCATCTCTAGTCAGTTATAAACTGCAGCTATAACTCTTATCTCCACTACGTGATTGTCGCTTCAAATCTCCTACCCATGATCACATACACTGATATAAACAAGGGTTTTAGATTGGGTTGTGCAAAATCAGTTTGGGGGTAATTAACTCTTCGGCTATTACTCACTGTCAAGAATCTTCTTCGTTATCTATCTTCAATGGGTCCTAAGCGTACGAGGTCTCATACCCTGAAATCATTATCGTCAAGCAGTGACAGTGGGGATAATGTGGATTTATCTAAATTTATCAATTTGGATGCTCAAATTGAATACTACCGAATCGTGGAAAAGTCGTTTGTTCGGGAGTGAGGGTTTAAGCCCAACGCGCAGGATGGTGAGTTAGTGAACATGATTCACGAGAGGTGTTGGCATGGGGTGTACTCTACGCCAGTGGCTGCACCTATGGCTATTGTGTGGGAGTTTTACGCTAATGCGCAGCAAGTGATGGACGGGTTTGCTTTCGTACGTGGGATTCAAGTGGATTACAGACCGAGAGCCATTCGTCAAGTGTTCCATTTACCCGACCCTCCGGCTGAGCGATGAAGTTGGGTGGAGACAGATCATTCGGATACAGATTTGAATGTTGTTATCACAGATTTGTGCATCCTAGGGACTCAGTGGACATGCACGCCGGGCACTAATCACCCCAAGACTTTTCCGGCATCCACTCTCAATCGCTATGCAAATGCCTGGAACCTATTTGTGTGTGCCAAACTCATGCCATCTTCTCATCAGCATGAGATTATAGTCGAGGGAGTAATTATACTATAGGGGATCATTGTGGGTAAGCATATCGATGCTGGTTACCTGATGAATTAGAACATGCTAAAATACATGCGGGGAAGTACCACGGGCAGTATCCCATATGCTTCTATAGTGACGCATCTATGTGTTACGGCCGGAGTGGGGTGGACAGATGAGCAGTTATAATACCCAAGGCAAGACATTACGCATTCTACCATCGCTAGATTTGATGATTGACATGGAGGTACACTGCATCCCCGAGGAAAGGGATTTATTCTTCGCCCGACATCGTCTACACCACCACCGCAGCCCTCTAAGTAGATGAAGCGGGCCCGTCAACTCAAGCAACAGCTGCTACTGGGGATCGATAGCTCCAAAGGTTGGAGCAAAAAGTCGATGCTATATATGACAATTTCGCAGCATTTGCAACGGGTTTGATGAGGTCACTAGCAGAGGCATTTGCACAGCAGGGGACGATGCTTGAGTGGCCTCAGTTTGGCACGGCCACGTCATTTCCACCACTGGATTCCCCACTCGAAGAAGGTGGTGCAACTGATGATTAGGGGAGTTTCTTGAACCATTTACCTTCATTTATTGAGACAATGAATATTTTAAGTTTGGGGGTATTGGGTAGTAGGTAGTTACATATAGTGTTTGCATGTTTAGTGTTTGTATATGTATTTTAAAATTTTGCATGTTTTATGTGTTAGATAATAGTTGCATATATTTTTTCTGTTTTTAGTCATTATATTGTGTGTTAGTATATGTTCAGTTGCATTTGTTGTTAGTTGAATGTCTCACAGTTCTAGCTTTATGGAAGTTATGTCCAGCCAATGATAAATTTGAATCTTGAAGGATTGTTGAATTTAATGGATATCTTAAGCTTAGCTATAATGTTTTACATGATATTATCCATGATGATTTTTAGATGCTTTAAGTTTGCACTACAGTGTTCACAATTACTTGTAGGCATAAGAATTATATGTTGTATTGCTTGATAGGAAATGTGGTTTTAAAAAGAGAATTATGTGAAAAATGGATTTGGACTATGAAAAACATTGATAATCAAACTTTGGGGACACATGGGTATGCTATATAAAAAAAATGAAAAATAAGTTATCTTGAAACCTTCTTGAGCTGAATTATTGACTCTTTGGAAGGAGCGAGATGGAGCGTAAAACGCACTCGCTGTATAAAAAAAAAAAAAAATGAAAAATAGCAATAAACACCGCGGGAAATAGCGAAAATCGCCCTCGTGAGTAGAAATACACCAGTTAAACCCATTATTGAACCTCAGTTTGATTTGATGTGTTGGAACATTTTTTGTTGCATAAGTATACATGAATCTTGATTTGGACTGTAATTTTTTGTTTTGAGTAGTTTAGCATGTGTATTCTTGCTTTAGTCAAGTTTTGGTGAACACAACACACATACAACATCTTTATAGCATCTATGAATTATTTGAGTGTATGATATTATGCCTATAGTTTGGTTTGAATTTGTATTCTCGAATCTGGATAATTCGCTGAGGCATTTTGGATTGAATTTATGTTATAGCTAGAGAATGTGAGACTCCTTTGCATCATGATTTAGTTGCATAGCATGTAGTTGCATTTTCAGTGTTTAATGTGGTATACATTGCTTGAGGGCAAGCAATAGTTCAAGTTTGGGGGTATTTGATAAGTAGGTTTTATACCTACTTATTGGATATCAATTCACGAGAACTATGCCCATTTCAAGTACATTTTAGTATGTTTTTAGTTGCATTTTTTTTTATTTTGCATTGCATGTACTGAGAACTCCTTTGGTGTAAAAGTGCAGGAAATGGCATAGCTCAGCAGTGGCATGTGTGAGGATAATAGCGAAGGCATGGGACGTGAGACGAATGGAGATAAGGAATTGAACAGTGATGAAGGAACCAGCAACAAGCAGTGGAACATCAGGAAACAGCAGCAGAAAAACAAGAATGTAGAACACAAAAGCCGTGTTGATTGAACAAGTTAAATTATGCGGCACGCGCCACACTGCGAAGCAGAATCGTTACGGTAGCGCGCTGCGTGCGTGGTGCACTAAGGGACCTCATGCCGTTGCACATGACGTTGACTCAAGCTGCTGACTTTATTTTATTTTCGAAATTTTAAGAGTTGGAGTTAATAAAAACTATTCTGGTAGGCACCAAACGGATCTATCGATTGTTTTTACGTGTTTTTCATAATAGAGACTAGGGTTTTACGCTTTGAGCGAATTCCATTGATGAACCAAGCATAGACTTAATATTTTCTACTTCTTCTTTGGGATTCAATCATTTTTACTGAATTATGTTAATGTTGCTAGAGATTACTGAGGATTTTAATATCACGTTTGGATTATAATCAGCAATTGGGTTTGATCAACTCTATCTTTTCTTTCAATTGTTTTTGGTTATTTTCCATGTGTTACTCTAATCCTATAATGGCTTTTGGTTCAGACATGAACTAAACTTCATTATGGGATTCTAACGGAGTTTGATATGTAGTTTAATTGATTTCTTGATTGCTGGACTGTTTATGTATCATCAGGAATTTCTATTATGGTTGATTTGAATGCATGAATGATTGAGCACCATTCATTTTATATGCTTGTATGGCGTTGACAAATAACATACGAGTATGGCTGTAATCATGATAGCATGCGTATATGGGGCTGATTTGCTTAGCTTTATATTTCGTGAACCAGATAGACATATACTGTTTTACCGTGTGAGTTATATAAGGGCTTGTGCTTAAATTTAATATGGCTGCAATTTCACATAGAAATATAGTGATCTTGGTTTTATTGAAGATTACATAATGTCCATTGTATGTGGATGTTATGTAAGTAGGTCATAATACATTGAAAAATGGTTATGTCTACATTCGTGATCTTGGCTAATTTTCTGTGATACGTGAATAGTCTTGCATGACGGTGGTAATTAGATGAACTATTAAATGAAGTTAGGATCCCATTATTTCCAGATTTGATTTACTACATTGATATTCTTCTTTTATTTGTTATTTGATTTTAGATTTATTCAAAATCATAAGCGTTTCGTTTGAGCATATAAAAATAGTGATATAGTTGATGCATAATAGTTTAATTTAGAAACCTTTCTTCGTGGATCGATACTCTACTTACTCTGTATTACTTGTTGACCCATGTATGCTTGCATGAGTTAGAGCTCTTTTGTTAGAACTAAAAAGGATTGCAACATACTCCATTCCCACATGATTTGGTGCTCATTATCAAAAACTATTACATCTAACTACCCATCATAAAGGATATAGACAGAATTTAAATAACTTCAAACAATAATCTTCCCATTAAAGGGTTACATCATCTCAAAACAATCCCAGGTAATCTAACCTTAAATTATTACATAAGTTTGCGGAATACATCATAAAATAAAACAAGTCTTATAACATAATTCACTTAAATAAATTCTCATAAATCTTCAACACTTAGACATCTTGCCCTTTCCTTTGCTAGTAGATGGCTCATCGACTTTCTCAACTTTAGCTGCAGTGTTAAATGCAAAAGTGAGCAAACAATTGCTCACTGATATAGAGAGTAGCAACAATATAAACATGAGAGCGAACAACGAATGCTGAACAATGGTGAACTTGTTCTACGAATCAAAAATAGAAAACAAGTTCAAACTTTAATATCTGAGGGTCTTAAGACCACGAACTCTGTCCCCGGTATTTAGGTATTACTACCCCAACCTTAATAGTCATTTAGACTATACAAACCCTTATTTATGCACTTAGGGGGATCAGCCTTTTGTACCATGTATTGTGTACACACATCTAAACATTACACGTACAAAATCCCCTATGTTAGGGTTGTTCGTCTCAGTTTGGATTTAGAATTTCCACACTAAAAAAAGTTTAGCTCGGAACTAACTTATCAATGGTTCTAGAATTTTAGAACACTATTCCATTATAGACTAGTTCAATCAATAAGAGTTTGCTTACTACTTAAAGGTTTAATACAACAATATAGAATTAAACGAGGTTATCAAAGTCAAAGATCAAATAAAAAAATGTACCATTGAATAGATATAGTATGTGTGCAAAGTACCACATTCAAAAGAGTTAGAACAATCTCATCTGAATTAATGTATTAGAACAATATATACTTTGAATAACAATATTAAGACTTAGGAAAATGAAACTTGCTCAATGCAACAAACTAGATTACCAGAGCTTGTACAATCATACACGAGATTAAAGTTTAGAAATAAAAAGCTTGCTTGACATAAAAGATAACATAGCTATAAAACTTACATTCAATATAAAAAGAATGAAGTTAGGAAACTTGTTCAATAAAAGTTTAAGATAAGGAACTTGCATTCATTATAAAGAGAATGAAGTTAGGAAACTTGCCTTGTATATAAGCTACACAAGTATAATAATGTTCGCCAATTACACTACACATATCATTGAAATCAAAATAACAATTAGTTGTATTAATATTAGCTTTATGGGTTTAACCCACCATTTAAGTCATACCCTTAACTTAACACCTAACCATGTTAGTTAACATCCTTAACGAATCTGAAATCTCACTATAAACTAACATAAACTTTATCATTTATCTTTAACTCTTATAAACATCACTTTTTAATCATTACATAACTTAATTAAATAATCACTTAAAATCTTCACACTTAATATTACATTACATTAAAATCTGTTATTTTAGTCCACGTTATATTTTAACATCATTAACATGCATGCCAAACTAGATTAAGTCCATGAATTACAACCCATAAATAAACAGACTTCACTGCTTAGGCTCGAGTGCACGGCCTTAACCACGTTGTCCCAAGCTTTTGCATCGGTAGCAATTTATTGCTTAAGTCTTGATTCGCTTGAAGACCAATGGCACATCTACGTCATTTCAAATTTTGTGGTATGCAAGAAATACGCTATACACACCAGATAAAAAGCGCATCAATGACTCTGTTACACAATAATCACCAAAAATCAACCCAAATCCAACGAATTCATAAAACCTAACATCTAAACTTTGTATTAACATCGTTAAACATGTTATTCATCATTATAACATCATAAACATTACATATACTGAATTTTGAAGGATCAAAACCCCAATTTTCCCAATTTCTTCATTGTTTACACTTTTAGCGAATTCGATCGCCACAACTTCGTTTCTTAACCAATTGACACGATTCAAACTACACCGTTTTTGTTTCTTAACATACTAACACAATCTAACATAAGTTCGCAGATTACAACACATATTGAACATTAAATTTTATACTTTCTTAAGCCATTTTCATACATATAACACTGTATTAAAATCTTCTACTACAAACCCAATTTCATGTATTTAATCATCAAATAGCACTCACAAATGATGATTGAAAGATTATAATCTATATATACATGTATATGTATCAATCCAACATAACTATCAATAGAAGTTTCAAACATAAAAGTTAAAATTGAAGTAAGTTATACCTTGATTTAGCAAGACGATTAGCAAACCCTTCTCTTTCTCTCTGTGATTCTCTCTTCCTTACCAAGCTCTCTCACTCTATTCTCTGTGTTTCCTTCTTCCTTCTCTAAATTCTCTGAACTTAGCCTTTAGGAATTATGCGCAACATATAAACTGACTCCCACTTCCCCCACTTACATCAGGTAAAAATACAATACGTCTGTGTCAGTTAAATTAGGCCAAAGACCACAAGGCCTTGTTTGGCTAACCACAATTCCCCTCTATTAGATTATTTTTATATTATAGTTTTTATTTGTCACACATGTAACCCATTTAATTAGCTTACACTTATAATTATAATAATTATAATTTTTATTTTAATTATACTTATGATTAATAAATAATTATATATCTAATACTTTGTAAGTTTAAGTTTTTCCAAATTTCAAACAGAAAATATCCGAAATCCACATACGGACAATTTTCAACACCTCTATTCCGACAAAATACTGATAAAACACCTCAGCATTTATTCCTTCATTTTTATCCACATAAAATAAATATTTCTTTATCATATAAATCAATAATTAATTTTTCATAAATAATATTACAGAATCGCAATTATAATAACCAGGCCATTCCCAGGAAAGAGGGGCCTTTCCGATAAGGATTTCTCCTTACTGGCGCGCAATTAGGTGACCAAACCTCTCCTTGACAGAACTTTCTAGACATTTTCAAAAATGTTATCTAATAATATTATTCAAATAATATGAATTATTGATCTGATAATGGGAAATTCTGTGCAGCGACAATTATTGAAACAACAATAATATAAAATATCAACGCAATAATTATTGAACCAATAAAATAAAATATTGAACAGTAATTACTGTAACAATTATTGAGTAGTGCCTTCTTATATAAGAATCAATAATTCAAAAAAACATGCGGTAATACCGTATGCTTGCATCGCAACAACAAGTATTACTATATTTTAACCACCGGGTATTCCAACAGTGTTAACGGTAACAACTACGTCGTTATTTGTAAAAACTCAAACTTGTCCTTTTTTTTATTCGACCATTTTCTGTTATGGGGCCCACAAATGGCTGCGTCATCGTACAAATATTCCCCGACAGCAAGAATATGAAAGTAATATGCACACAAGCCAATCATGTTTGATGATAAAACATATACTTTGTAACAATCTTATTCATTTATTAATAAAAAGTATTAATTTATTAAAGGCTTTTAATTATCTACATGATGCTGTTTTATAATATGTGATAAACCCATAGTTTTAAGCAATGCTTTTAGAATAATGATGATGATCATTCTAATGAGATCTAAATTCTTAGAAAGCTTAAAACTAAAATAGTTCCCAATCATTGGATTACTAAATTGGGGATTAGTGAATCCGGATAGATTGGTACATACGTTGCTTGCTCATTGGATGAGGATGATTGATCTCATGATCATTTGTGTGGAGACACTAAAGCAAGTATGTAGGTGCTTATTAGAGAATAAGTTCAATTGAGAACGTGGCTCGCTAAGGAATATCTAATGGAGTTTTATTTGCTGTCATCAATAGGAATTCTGTAGTGATAGTAAGTACAAGTGATCCTTGGACTTGAGATCATCATAGTATCTTGTGTATGATGAGTTATACTTTGACTTATTCCTTAAGACCCTTAGGGTATATCAAAGGGTATGCTTGGGTATAATAAGTTGTACATGGAGATAATGTATGATCGATAAAGAATCTACCACTTCTAATAAAAGAAGAGAAATGTCCTATGTGATTCGATAAATGACAACCTAATAGTCCTTGGCGAACAAGCGAATGAAATTAGAAAGGAGTTTCTAATTTGCATTATTTGGAGTTGTGCATTTAAGGATCGAAATACATATAATTAAATAAAATAAGACTTGACGATAATTCCATGCCTTATATTTAATTGGGACATTGTATGGTGGAAGGATTGAATTAGACGGTAACTATTTACTCAAAGGTTCTTTAATGATTAATGTTGAAATCTATATTATCCGGAAAGTCGTTGATCATTAGGGAGGCTTATCCTATTGTAGAATAAATATTATTTATTTAAATAAATTAATTATTTAATTTATTTATTTAAATAAGATTAGAATTGTTCTAATTGATTTATTCATAACTTAGGTTTAATATGGAGAACCTAAAGGGTCACACCATAAAAGGAAGAATAATTATTTAAGAAGTTAATGGCATAATCGTAATAATATGTTAAGTATATTTAATTTAATCTATGGTGATAGAATAAATTAAATAGCTTAATATTTATTATTTAATATTTTAGAAATATTAAATATAAATTAATAAGAGGAGTCTTATTAATATTATTACAATTATTATTATTTTAATTTCTAAAAGAGTTTAGGAATTAATTTAATATAAGTACTCTCATTTATTCTTAATAGGATTAGGAGGGAAAATTAGTTAAAGGAGTTTAATTAATTATCCCTAATAAGATTAAGGAGCTTAATTAATTAAAAGAATTTAATTAATTAAATAAAACCCAATTCCTTAATTGTTAAGGTGGGTTGCCCACATCTATAAATAAGAGGAGTCTTATTATGGGTGAGGGGAGTTGTTGACTTTTACAACGTAATAATTCCAATTTGTTGGAGAGTACGCCCTTTCTATAGAGATAGAAAACTAGGGTTAGCCATAACACCCATCTTCTTGAATTCCTTTTCTTCCTTAGTAGATCATCTCAGAGGCCAAAACACATGGGTGGCTAACGTTGATCAAAGGAAGGAACCAAACCCGGTGGATTCAAGTTGAATGCGAAAAGGATTGAGGTGAACTGAACTTGTGAGGAAGCTCGATCTTCAAGGGTATGATTTTATTCTTTATCTTTTCGTTTAATTAATAATTGTGTATAAAGGGTGATCCGGGGTTTATGGTTTGTAAATTTTTTAAACTCGATTTTCCACGTTTTAGCACTTTTTATGCAATTTGATTGCGTTCTTGAATATTACAAAACTATGATTGGCATCGAGCCAAACCTTTATGCTAATTATTAATTGTTTTAATTTAATATCTATATTGATATGTGTTTAGAATAATTTAATTGGGCATAATTTTATCATATAAAATTAAAAAAAAAAAAATAAAAAATGACGTAAAGCGCTTTTTTAATATAACCGATTCATGTTTCAAATTTGAGGAGCATGCGACGAATTCAAGCAAAGAAAACAAGGCCAATTGTTTTTTAAAAAGGAGAACTCTGCTATGTGCTTTTTTTAAAAAAAAAAAAAAAAAAAAAAGCATGTGCGGTTTTTTATAAAAAAGGGAGCGGATATATATATATATATATATATATATATATATATATATATATATATATATATTATATATATATATATATATATATATATATTCTTAATTATTATATAATTAAAATAAAAGTTTATTTTAATTTTAAAATAAAAATTTTAATATAAAAATAAAGTTTTATTTTAATTTTAAATAATTTTATAATTAAAATAAAAGGTTTATTTTAATCTTAAAATAAAAGGTTTATTTTAATATTAAAATAAAAGATTTATTTTAATTTTAAAATTAGAATTTCATGCTAACTAATTAGAGTTGGAATTGGATTCCATGCTAACTAATTGGTGTTGAAATTGGATTCTATTTTTCCTTAAATAAAGGAGTTTATTTAGATATGAAATAAGATTTCATATTATTCAAAATAAAGGAGTTTATTTGTGAATAGAAAGAGAATCATAATTTCCTTAAATAAAGGAGTTTATTTAAATATGGAATAAGATTTCATATTATTCAAAATAAAGGAGTTTATTTGTGAATAGGAAAAGAATATCCGTGTTTCCTTTAATAAAAGATTTTTTTTTTACATGGAATTGGATTCCATAATAAATTAAAATAAAAGAGTTTATTTTAATTAAAGATTTTATTATATATATATATATATATATATATATATGGAATTGGATTCCATAATTAATTAAAATAAAGGAGTTTATTTTGATTAAAATAAAATAGTTTATTTTATTCAAAATTGGATAAATTAAAATAAAATAGTTTTATTTTGATTTAAATTTGGATTAAAATAAAGGAGTTTATTTTGATTCAAAAAATAGATTTTATACTAACTAAATTTGCCCATTAAATGATATCAATATATATATTAAATGTTTATTATTCATGAGATGAATGTTATTTATTGATGCATATGATGATGTGTATGATAATAAATGAGATTGATTATGGATTTATCTATTGACCAATGCGATTGGATTTTATTTTAGTTGGATGCATGAATGTATGGGTTTTATTAAATGGGAATTCACGTACCTCGTCTTCTCTAATTTTTCTTAATGTAAATTCTATTCCCTCCTATGTACTTCCCTTGATATTCTTGATCAAGGTTTTTATTTATTTAAAATAGTTTTTGTAATAGAATAGTTAGAATTAATTTTGAAAATTGGAGATCAAGGAGCAAAGAGCTTTTGAAGACCCGTTTGTAATGGAACGGGTGTTTAAATGTAATAGTTATATTTAAATGTTAATTCTTGCACCCTAGGGGGTTTGACCTTTTGGTTCACTTGGTGGCTCTCTAGTGAACCAAACTAGAATAAAAGTCCATAATCAATCCGAGTAGAATATAGTATTCTATATGTGCATGCTTATACTATATATATTATATATTATGCAAACATGCTTCGTGATGTTAATTAATATATGACGCGTATTTTATTATATATATATATATATATATATATATATATATATATATATATATATGTGCATGCCGCTAAACAAGATGAGATAAATTAATAACAAACCCCTCAATTTTTATATATTAAGTCCTAAGCGTTCAAAGATATTTGGAATATCGAACGTCGCCTTCTAGCATGGTAAAATTAATAGAGTATTAAATATTTAATATAAGTTTGTTGTGTCACCACAAGGATGATATTTTTCTTTTTTGAATATATTGAGTGCTAGGTCGGACTTAACTTGGATAATTTTGATTCAGATGTGCCACCACTTGATCAAAATAATCTAAGAGGCAAAATACAAGGAGTTGCATAGTTGATGTAATTGACAAAAGTTGTCTACCTATTTATTTATATATAGTTTGTTGTGTCACCACAAGGCTATATACATTTGAAATGGGATCCTTATTCTCACTAGCAAATCTTTAATTAGATTTTTGTAGAACTATATAAGTGAGGTAATATAGTTTGAAGAAAATAGTGGGAGATACCAATTTAAAACAAGACCTAAATTATTTTGGTAATTAATAAAAGAATGTATGTTAAAATGTTGTTAATTACAAATTCATTTACGTAATTTTACAATGTCTAAAATTACTATCACAACGATGGCGTATTAGATGCTAAATTAATCGCATCAATTAAACGGATTGGTTAAGGAATTTGAGAATAGTTCTCATAGTGAAAAGCTATCTTATGTCATAATACGCCTATCCTCGCAGCAATGGTTGCGCATAATGCCTCCGAGGAAGAGATTGCTACTTTTAGAAAGTGGCAAGATGTTGCCACGATTGGCTCAATGCATCATGCTCGTATCCATGAGTAACAAGCTTCACCACACTGAAACTATGGATACTTCTACTATACTCCCCGCACGCCAAGTAGTTGATGGTGAGGAAAGTAGACTGATAGATATCAAATATCTAAGGAGCTCTTCCGATCTAGAATGGCCAATGGCACTATAAATGCTGCACAAAAAGTTCTTAACATAATTAATTTTTTAATCAATTAGGACAATTTGGTTTTGTCATGGATGGAGAGTTGAGCCAAGATTTGATCTTGCACTCACTCCGGACTCCTTTCACAATTGTTGTGAATTTTCATATGAACAAGCTAGATATCGACTTTCTTGATTTGCTTAACATGTTGAAAAATGTTGAGAGTCACTTTCAACCAAGAAAGATCAAGTCTTCTTGGTAGGGGCCAAAGGATCTTACGAAATAAAGAAGCGATTCAAAGAAGGTAAATAGAAAGGCATAAACAAAGGATAATAAGAACAAAACTGATATGGATAGCAAAGGAGTTTGCTTCCAACCGTAATAAGCCTCGGACACTCGGAAAGAAAGCTGAGAAGCATCTTGCAGAGGCTAACCAAAGAAGCTTAGTGAAGTTTGATACATAATACGCTTTTTGTTCATGATTGAAATAAATTTTCTTTAAGTCAAGATTCTACTTGGGTATTGGATACCGACTTTGGTTATCATAAATATAGATTTATGAAGGATCAAGGTAAGTAGAAAGTTAAACAAAGATAAGTAATCCTATGTGTGGAAAATGAAGCAAAAGGTTCTTGCATTAGCTATAGAAACTTATAGTTTAGCATCGCTTACGGGCAAATCTATTAAGTCGATAAGTTGTTATTGTATTCCAGTTCTTGTTAAAATATTATTTCCATTTTATTGTTGGACAATGAAAACTTTGGTATTATAATTAAGAACAATTGTTGTTCTATTTATAATAATAATGTTTTGTATAGAATGGAATATTACTTAATAAATTTTGTATACTTGACTTACATGAAAATAATTTTGCATATTGAACAAATTAGTATAAGAAAAGGAGATAATCATTCAAAGAGTTGAATGTGTGTATTTGCTAAAATACAAGTGTGAATTATTTGAAAGGTTCAAAGAATTTAGAAGTGAAACAAATTAGCAAAGTATTAAGATTTTTGATTAGATCAAGGATAAATACTTGTGCAATAAGTTTCTAGATCATCTCAAATAGTTTTCTCATAATGGACACATCACGATATGCGATAATTGATTGATGTATCCGAAGGAAAAATCGTACCTTGTTGGACATGGTGCGGTCCATAATGATTTTACCGACATTCCAAAGATCCTTCAGGATAATGTCCTAGAAATGGTCATCGCATATCTACGAAAATGGTAACCTCAAAATCCGGCCCCAAGACTCCATAAAAGTTATGGACAGGGAGGATTCCTAATCTTAAGTATGTTAAGATAAGGGGTTGTCCAACTTATGTGAAAAGGTTTCAAAGGATAAGCTTGGGACAAAATTTGACAAATACAGATTTGTGGGACATCCTAAAGTAAGTTTAGGGTATATGTTCTATAATCCTGCTTAGCAAAAGGTGTTTATTGTGAAACACGCTGCCTTCTAAGATAAATGTGTTTATCATTGAAGGGGCTAGTGGGAGGATAATAGATCTTGAAGAGTTCAAGAACCACAAAACACTATAAGTCAAATAAGAGGAACCTATAGATAGACCTATTGTATCACAAAGATAATCGTAAAACGGAATAGTACATCAAGATACCTAGGAGGTATGGATTCATCATGGATGATGATGATGAGGTACATCATAGAAGATGATGATCCGAGTTACATTCGATGAGGTAAGACTTCTAGTGTGTACAAAAGGACAATTGGGAGCGCCTAGTGACATTCCTAATATTATATGTTGATATACTACGGATAAGGAATGACATACCAATGCTACAATCAAAGAATGATAAAGTTGTTCTAAACATTCCTCCATGAATGGTTTGGGAAGAGTATCTTAATTGGGGATAAAATCTATATAGATAGATTCAAGAGGATGCTCGACTTAACCCGAGGAACGATATTCATTTGATGCTAAAGTTGTTTAGCATGGCAAACTCCAAGAGATGTCTCATGTCGATGAGCTATGGAGTGTATCTCTTAATAGTCCCCACGGACTCGAAAAGAGAGGTCGCATGAGTGACAATCATGTATGCAATGAAATGTACGAGACTGATGTTGATCACGGTCATATTATGGAGAAGTTCACTATGAGTCGGTGAAAAATATCTTAAAGTGCTTAACCCAAGACTAAGGATGTGATCATATTTATGGTGGGTCTAAATTAAAACTAGAGGGCTTAATGAGACTCAAGTTTTTTATGCATCAAGACGACAGAAAAATCCACTTTAAGGTAAAGGGCTACCTTGAACAATTGGTGCGTTGAATTGGAAAGGTTCCAAACAAAGAAAGAGTTACTTGGTTTAGTGATAAAGACAAAATATATAGCTATAAATGAAGGTCATGAAGTTGATTGTTTGGATTAAAAGTTCATTTACGTAACTAGGAATAGTTCCTAAGTCTCATCTTGGATCTAAACATGTGTTGTGGCACTTTCATTTGATTATTAGAATCATTGAAAGATGGGAAATCACTATAGAGATAGTGGACTCTCAAGAACAACATTACATATCCATTTAATGAAGCTTATCCAACAACAGGATAATCGTCACTTGAAGAAGAAGAGTATGGGATACCATGACGATTGGCTTTAGTGCAAGTGGGAGATTGAAAGTAATATGCACACAAGCCAATCATGTTTGATGATAAAGCATATACTTTGTAAAAATCTTATTCATTTATTAATAAAAAGTATTAATTTATTAAAGGCTTTTAATTATCTACATGATGTTGTTTTATAATATGTGATAAACCCATAGTTTTAAGCAACGCTTTTAGAATAATGATGATGATCATTCTAATGAGATCTAAATTCTTAGAAAGCTTAAAACTAAAATAGTTCCCAATCATTGGATTACTAAATTGGGGATTAGTGAATCCGGATAGATTGGTACATACGTTCTTGCTCATTGGATGAGGATGATTGATCTCATGATCATTTGTGTGGAGACACTAAAGCAAGTATGTAGGTGCTTATTAGAGAATAAGTTCATCGAGCGTGGCTCGCTAAGGAATACCTAATGGAGTTTTATTTGCTGTCAATAGGAATTCTCAGTAGTGATAGTAGTACAAGTGATCCTTGGACTTGAGATCATCATAGATATCTTGTGTATGATGAGTTATACTTTGACTTATTCCTTAAGACCCTTAGAGTATATCAAAGGGTATGCTTGGGTATAATAAGTTGTACATGGAGATAATGTATGATCAATAAAGAATCTACCACTTCTAATAAAAGAAGAGAAATATCTATGTGATTCGATAAATGACAACCCAAAGAGTCCTTAAGGCGTAATAAAATTAGAAAGGAGTTTCTAATTTGCATTATTTGAGTTGTGCATTTAAGGATCGAAATACTTATAATTAAATAAAATAAGACTTGACAAAGTAATTCCATGTCTTATATTTAATTGGGACATTGTATGGTGGAAGGATTGAATTGTCGCAGTAACTATTTACTCAAAGGTTCTTTAATGATTAATGTTGAAATCTATATTATCCGGAAAGTCGTTGATCGCTAGGGAGGCTTATCCCTATTGTAGAATAATATTATTTATTTAAATAAATAAATTGTTTAATTTATTTATTTAAATAAGATTAGAATTGTTCTAATTGATTTATTCACAACTAGGTTTAATATGGAGAACCTAAAGGGTCACACCATAAAAGGAAGAATATTTATTTAAGAAGTTAATGGCATAATCATAATAATATGTTAAGTATATTTAATTTAATCTATGGTGATAGAATAAATTAAATAGCTTAATATTTATTATTTAATATTTTATAAATATTAAATATAAATTAATAAGAGAGTCTTATTAATATTATTACAATTATTATTATTTTAATTTCTAAAAGAGTTTAGGAATTAATTTAATATAAGTACTCTCATTTATTCCTAATAGGATTAGGAGGGAAAATTAGTTAAAGGAGTTTAATTAATTATCCCTAATAAGATTAGGGAGCTTAATTAATTAAAAGAATTTAATTAATTAAATAAAACCCAATTCCTTAATTGTTAAGGTGGGTTGCCCACATCTATAAATAAGAGGAGTCTTATTATGGGTGAGGGGAGTTGTTGACTTTTACAACGTAATAATTCCAATTTGTTGGAGAGTACGCCCTTTCTATAGAGATAGAAAACTAGGGTTAGCCATAACACCCATCTTCTTGAATTCCTTTTCTTCCTTGGTGGATCACCTCTAGAGGCCAAACACATGGGTGGCTAACGTTGATCAAAGGAAGGAACCAAACCCGGTGGATTCAAGTTGAATGCGAAAAGGATTGGAGGTGAACTTGTACCTGAAGAAGCTCGATCTTCAAGGGTATGATTTTATTCTTTATCTTTTCGTTTAATTAATAATTGTGCATAAAGGGTGATCCGGGTTTATGGTTTGTAAATTTTTTAAACTCTGATTTTTCCACGTTTCCGCACTTTTATGCAATTTGATTGCGTTCTTGAATATTACAAACCTAACAGAATATTCCATGACTAAACGAATATTCCCCGACAATAATGAATATTTATAACCATTTGCTTATTTTGAAATTTTTTCACATTTCACTAATAACCAAAGCATTATATCAAATTAACACCTTATTATTCACAATAATAATTAGAGGAAAATTCAATTTTATTTATAATAAGTTGGGATCTTACATGTCCCTCCTGCCCACACTTAAAACAGACAGACTTTCCCTTCAAACACTCTTCGGAATGGTTCTTCCCACAGTTTCCATTTTGCACCACCTACTTCTTCACACCCTCCTGCTTAATTTTGATATTTCCTAAATTGTCCTCTTTTCTTTTTCCCATCTTACTTCCATTACTCCCTTCCATTTTGACAACTCTCTCTACTTTAGCTTTATTCTTCTTCTCCTTATTGTAAAGAGGCATGGCTTCACTCCCCTCTTGGCTATGATAGCCTTGTCAAATAGTGCTGCAAAAGTACCAATCTGTAATACTGCCACCTTGTAGTAGAGCCAGGGTTTTAAGTCCAGCTCAAACCTTCGTGTCTTCCTTGCTTCCGTGTCCACTTAATGTGGAATGAACTTAGCTAATTCATTAAATTTCGCGGCATACTCCGCCACTGACATGTCCCCTTGCTTCTACTCCAAAAATTTCACTTCCATCCTAGCTTGCATACTAGTCAAAAAATAATTCTCAAAGAAAAGTGTTTTGAACCTAGTCCACGTCACCTCTCCTACTCCAGCTCTAGTTTGATTTGTCGCCCACCAGAAATTTGCCTCCCCTTTCATCATATAAGTGGCAAAAGCTTCCTTTTGCCCTTCAGCTACCCTAGCGATCACATAAGCCTTTTATATCTCCTTTATCCAAGTCTGAGCTTTTACCGGGTAAGTTGTCCCTCTAAACTCTGGCGGTCCTACGACTTTGAAATCTTTAAAATTTGCCAACCGATTATCGAGCTAATTTTCTCTAACTGGTACTGCATTTTGCATAGCTTGAGCTATCATGTTAGCAAAATTCTGTATTGGGTCTGGTTGTTGTCCTCCAACATTGTTGACAGATTCTTCTGCCCTTTGGTTTTGATTTTGTCTTCTTAGCGGCATTATCTGTTAAAATCATAAATTATCCTTTTATTGACTTATATTCTATGTCTTATCGTATATTTTTAACATATAACGCGTGATTTCAAAATTAAATAATCATATACTCAAAATGTTAAATTTTGAAACTTGGTTTACTGTATTATCGAATACTCAAAACTTGGTTTACTCTTCACATTCATTCATAATACTTTACACCGGATAACACATATTGTTATAAGCATCCACTATCCCTTTATGACCACAAAAGTCTAGATTTTCTACTACAACTTATACCCAAAAGTTAGAAATATTACATTACACACATATTATATCATTAAACATAAATATTCAAATACTAGTCCTACTTATTCCCTACACCTTCTCCTGATCTTAGACAATCTTTCGCCTGATGACCTTCCAACCCACAAATAAAACATGCACCTTGCTTATAGTCAGGACAATAAAGAGAGGTATGTCCCTCATAGCCGCAAATGTAACATATCTTTTTCCCTGTCTTGCACATGCCTCTACGTTTTCTTTTACGATTCCTACACTTTCCTATTTTCTTAAAATTTTTAGAATTTTCTAACTCACGGTCGTTCATCTTTCTTTTCCCCTTCTTGCTTGGAGTTGCACCTGATATTCAACTTTTGGCTCCTATCTGATCTATTTGGATCTTAAGCTTATCTTGTTCTTCCATAATTTTGATCAACGCCTTCTGCAATTGACTATTAAATAGCTTTTCTATTTCTAATAATTTTTCTAAAAAAGAAATCTAGTCCCGCAGATTCTGCACTTAGGTTGATGCTTAATCAGCTCCAACTTTGGTGTCCAAATCACTATCTGTTAGTTCCACCGTTTCTGGGTCTGGTTCTATATTCTCCAAAATAATCATTAAATCAAGGTTACTTTCAATGTGAGCCTCTACTTTAGCTATTAGCTTTGATATTAGCTCGGGTGTTTTGTTTTGATCCTTCTTCATGTTATAAGCGCATAATAATCCTTTTCCACCTGACATCTACACATAAATTATTTTGATTAGTACATGTAGTATATTATATTCACACAGCCAATAATAGTTTTATATATGTTATCATTTTATTTTGTTTTACGATGAATTTATTTAATTCATTTCCTTTAAACTCTATTTAAGTTATTTAGATTTTTAACGTTTCCCTTTGTCCCAAGGTTATAGCCTAAGGTATATCCCACCTAAGGTTTCTAACCCTAAAACTTTGATACCATGTTGTGACGCCCCTAAATCCAAGTACTTGAAACCCGTATTTGGTGTTCCACGATAACATTCATTCAACTACTTAATGTATTAATTAAACAAAATTATTATATCAAAGTTATCTACCTTCCCAGTCTCGAGAACCTTTAAGTCATAAATTACATAATATTTAGTGTTTCATTCCACCAACAGTTAATACAAATAACATTATATAACCTAATACTTCAGTTTCCCCTTCCCTTTGTCCTTGCCAGAACCTTTAGGTCGTGTTAGTTTAGCTGAAAACATTTAAATTTAAAGCAAGAATGAGCATTTGAGTGCCCAACAAGTAATAGCAATGAATAAAGATTATATGAAAGATTTATATGTTTTCTTTGGTTGAAACTTCTACAACGATGCAAAAGTTGTGAAGTAAGGTGAAACATTAGTGAACTATATAACAATTCTTTTTTATTTTTAAAACTGCGTACTGACTATAAATGGAAAATAGTTTGATAAACTATAAACTTTAGTTTTAATTTTCAAAAAGGTTAAATAGAACTTCATCTGAAAACTATCATGTCTTACGGACACGGTGGGTGATCAGCCCGTTATACCCTGTATTGATCAACACTACTTCATTGAAAGATAAGTCGTTAAGCTGGTCCGCCTTTGGCGCATAAAAGTTTTCCGTGTTTGGGATGTTTATAATTAATCTTAAATCTGAATTAAAATAATTCAATGAAATAATAATAACATTCTATCATGATCTACAATATTTTTCATTCTATGTCTAGTTGAGTTAAATAGCTTAGATAATTTTAAATAACATATACATATCTGAAAAGTAGTAGGTATGTACCGACATGAGACTAAATACAATCATTATCCAAGTGAGGGCACTTGTATAATCTAATTTAACTATCTATATACAGGTATACATTGATCATACATTACTAGTGTACTAGTAAACGAAAAGAGTTTGATAATTGGTATGGATACTAATGTTGAAATACATGATTGATAATAGTATAGTTTAATAACTTATATAATAGGAATATAATTTGATAACTTACTTACACATGAGTATTGCATAAGTAGATACGAAGAGTACGGATACTTGCCTGATCTACTGCTTACACAACTTTGTTTTATCTTTTATATTAAAACCTATCATTCATAAGATTATTCTTTTGATCAGAATAATATATCATAACACATAACACTGCTATTTGCAGTCATCATGTAGCGTAAACACATTGTCAAATAGTTATATCAGTCATTCTAACATAAATAATTACTTATTAGGTCAATCTATATAAGTCCTGAAATAACTTTGATTCATTTTTTGCAAAATCGACTATGGGCTTTATCAGATAATAATCGAGTTTATATTTACTTAAACTCTAATCTGTAACTTCAAAATATTAATCATATTATTTTTCAAGGTATTATAATAATTTTTAAATAATTATTATAATTTATCATGATTTTTCAAACACTGAAATCATTTTTAAAGGATTTAAATACATAATAATTCCATTATCATTAATATTTAATAATATAAAAATATTAATGAAATATTTGACAAAATATCTAAGTCGTTAATAATAACTCAAAATAATTTTAAAACATTTATTTTACCCTTAAATGATTTTTAAAACATTTAAAATCATTTTTAAATGATCACTATTAATATATAAATATTAATATATTATTCATGAAAATATTAAAAGTCATTTATTATAACTTCAAATATTTTTAAATCCTTTATATCATTTTTAAATGATTTTTTAAATCATTAAAACCATTTTAAACTATTTATTTAACATAAATATTAAATAAACCTATTATCATTAATATTAAATTATTAATGAAAATTACCTTAAAATATTAAAAGTCATGATTTATAACTTAGAATATTTTTAATCATCTTATTATTATTTAAAATAATTTTATAATATAAAAATCATTTTTAAACTATGTATTTAATACATTTACTAAATAAATTTAATATCATTAAATTTTCAAATAAATAGTAATATTAATGAAAAATATGTCAATTTATCAAAAGTTAGTTTTCATAATTTAAAATAATTTTTAAAACTAATTTTGTAATTTTTAGAAATTTATTTCTATTTTTACTGAATTTTTTGGAAATTATAAAAAAATAATAATTAAATCCGTCGCTAAAGGCTTTAGCGACAGTTTCTGTCGCGATTGATGTTCTTGAGCACTGAAAGTCATTGTTCGTGGTGCCACGTTTGACCGTCTTTACCTTGTTAGTCAGATTGTTTTTGGGCAGGGTCTTGTAATGGTCTTGTAGTAGGGTTGTAACACTACACAATACAACAACTAATATGGTCATAAAACAACATAGATGTAAGATCTGGCTTGGCAAAGTCACTATCAGAGCTTCTGGGTTTTCCAGAAACCCAGACAGCTTCATGGGTCCATTTTTTGGCTTAAATATCTATAGGTTCTAGTTACGATTAATGTGTTCTAATGGTTTAGGGTTGTAGTCCACATGTCAAAGTACATTTATCAATCATCAGGTTATCCTAACTACATTAAAATCATAACCTAGCATCTGGTTAAACATTGTCAGAACTAATGTTCATACGGTTTCTGGGTTTTCCCAGAAACTCCATCCGTGAGTGAGTGGCCTAGTTTGACCATCATTTACTTTCATTCTATTGTTTATCTAGGTGATTGAGGAGCGTGAATATGTAGTATACATACAAGAGTATAATCTTATAACACTAATACAAGAAAATCATCAAACACATGCAAGATCTGGAACCATAAAGTTCTTGTCAGACACTGAAAAACACATTCTGGGTTACCCAGAAAATAAAGGTCAATGCCGAGTAGGCTACTTTGACCATCCACTACTTACAATCTATTGATTGTTTGAGTGATTTAAAGGCATGGAACTGGAGTATAACTAACAGGCTACAAACTAAATACAATAACATCTCCAAAACAGTTAACACGTGACATATCAAGGCTTGACAAAACCTTGTCAAACACTGATTTTGAGTTTCTGGGTTGCCCATAAACTCTGTGTCATGCTCGGTCCACTGAGTTTGACCATGAATAACATTTGTTCTGGACATGATCTAAGCATGATTTCAAGTTCCGATTAAAGTCTTTACAGCAAACTACAAGTCTAAAACTTCAAACATACAAAATCATTAACAAGCAAGAATCTATAGCCTCTGACTTATGCTTGTCAGACACAAAATTAGGGTTCATGGAAGTTTTGAAAAACTTTAATTTTAAGGCACTTTGAGGTTATAGATCTATGATGTAACATCATAGATCATCACATAACATCTTCTAACACTTAAATAAACACAAAAATAATATATCTAACATGGCTTTAAGAATAAAATTTGAGTTTTAGGGTTATACATCTTTCTTGAAATTGCTTTGATCTTGCTCTATACAACTGATCTTGGTGTTCAGGAGAGTTGTTTAGGGACTGAATAACTTAAAGATTTCGTGGGTTTAGAGAGGATGGCTAGGTTGAGTGTTAGATAGTAAGTGAACAACTTTGATAAACTGTATCTCTCTTTTTCTCTTATAATTTGATTCAATGAATCTAAGCTTGCAAGGTGTCAATTAAGATAAGGATGGCTGAGATTTTAGGCACATGGAAGATCTAACAAGTGATGAGTCATGCATTTGTAGAAAGTCTTTTTGCTTACAAGTTAAGTAAACGGGTAATTTGGTCATTTCGCACACTAAAGGGTATTTTGGTCTTTTCCACTTAAATTTTAAGGGTATTTTGGTAATTTCATATATTTCCCTTAAATTCTAATTTTAAGATTTGTTAATTACCATTAGGGCTTGCTAATCACCAATTAGGGTTTAGGGTTTCTTAGAAATCAAATTAGGGTTTCTTTATAATCGTTAGGGTTTTCCCCTAATTAGATTCATCATCATTAACATATCTCCTTGATCACATATACCTGATTAATAATCAGTCTTAGTTTCCTATTTAGGATTTGAATTAGGGTTTATTGATTTAAACTTAGGGTTTTCTAATACTCTGCTATGTCTGATTAACATTAAACCATACACACTTATAATACATACATATCATATTGAAATATAATTATTATATATTAATATTCTCATTCCTTGTTCATAATCCATGAATTAGGGTTCTGGACCATATCTTTCATTATCCGTCAACTTAAAAATTTAAATTGAATATGCTGCTAAATCCATCACACATATATATATATATATAAATTATTCGTAAAAATATAGATATAATTATTCAAAAAATTTCGGGTCTTTACATTCTCCCATCCTTATAAAGATTCCATCCCCGGAATCACCATTACCTTACCCATAATATTAATGTTTTATCCTTAGATTTTTAATTATAAAACATTGAATTACTATATTCTCCCCTCCTTATAAGATTCGTATTACGAATCCGGAACTCAAATTCCTCCATCAAAAATCTTTTTATTAGTGATTTATTATATTGTTTTATCAAACTCATGGTAAGAGAATAGGTTAAATCCGAATCAGGTGTATATATTAATATTGTTGGTCGGGTTCAAACCTGGAACTCCATCTCCTGCTGCGACCGTATCTTGAACTGTCATATTGAAGGTCCTTGTGGTAGATTTGGTTGGTTTTCTTGGTAACATCGGACCAGTTATTGCTAGCGTCCCACTTGTAACGCCCCCAAATCCGGGTACTTGAAACCCGAACTCGGTGCTTTACGATACCATTTCTATGAGCGGAATAATACTAATAATAATAACTATAATATAAATATCAAACTTATCTTACATTTATCAGAGTCAAATCCCAAGTACGCAACCTTTACTATAATTCTTTACATGATATATAATACATATCATTATCTATATATTGTCAAACTATTACAAAAGACACCATTAAACATGTTCTGTTTGTTTTCCTTTCCACGTGTTCTTGTCTGAACCTTCGGGTTAATCATGCCTAGCTGAAAACTTAAATTTAAGCAAGGGTGAGCATTTGGGTGCCCAACAAGTATTAACAATTAGAAATATAATTAGCTGAAAGAAATAAATGTTTTCTTTGTACATCACTTCTACAACGAATTTATAGTTGTGAAGTAAACTGAACCGATAATAATAACATAACAATTATATCTCCAATTTTTGAAACTACGTATTGACTATATGTATAGGGTAGTCGACATACTATGAACATTATTTTAAATTTTTGATAAGGTTAGACAGAACTTCATCTGCAAACCGTCATAACTTACGGGCACGAGGGTGTACATCCCATGGACCCTATATTGATCAATACTACATTACAAGAACGATAGGATCGTTCACTTTGTCCGCCTTGGGCGCATAAAAGTTTTCCCTTGATCGGGATGTTCATACTTAGTCTAGAATCCGAACCAAAACAATTTGATTGGATACAAAAAGGTTTTAACTTATTCAACGGTATTTCTGAATTTGTGTCTAGCTGGTCAAATAGCTTAGACGGCTTATATATATATATATATATATATATATATATCAACATGTGATTAAATACAATCATTATCCAAGTGGGGACACTTGTGTAAACTTGTTTAGAAATTAACGAACAAAATATATATATATCCTAATTACCATATACTAACATGTTGATAAACAATGATGGGATATAGAATATATCACAATAGGGTTAATAATATAGCATAATAATAATATAATTTCAAACTTCTTACTCATGTCCATCGCAGATAAAGGAAATACAAAGGTAAGATATCTTTGATGCTACGCTACATACCAGAACTTAGTTCTATCTTTATATAACACCTATTAGTAATAAGATCATTTGATCGATTAGAATAACATACTATAACACATAACACTGCTTATTGCAGTCAGCACATAACCTAATCACATTGTCACATATGTTCTACAACCATTGAATCACAAATAAACACATATCTAATCAAATAATCTAAGTCCAGATCAATTTCTGAAATATGTCGATGTACCGACGGCTTTATCGGGTAATTATCGAGTCTAAGACTCTATCCTATAGTTCAATATTTGTAAGTATCAGTCATATTATTTTTAAATGGCTTATAATAATTTTTAAACATTTATTATAATTTATCATGAATTTTCAAACACCTAATCATTATTAAATGATTTAAATATTAAATAATTCTATTATCATTAATATTTAATTAATATCAAACTATTAATGAAACCATTGCCAAAATATTAAAGTTATTTATAATAACTTAGAATATTTTTAAAGTATTTATATTATCCTTAAATGATTTTTAAAACAAATAAAATCATTTTTAACTAATTACCATTAATATTTAATTATTAATGTCTTATTTATAAAAAATATTAAAAGTCATTAATTATAACTTCAAATATTCTTAAGGTATTAATATTACCCTTAAATTATTTTAAAAGAATTAAAATCATTTTAAATAATTATCTTTAATATTAAAGTATTAATGTATTATTTATCAAAATATTAAAAGTCATTAATTATAACTTGAAATATTTTTAATTCATTTATATCCTTTTTAAATGATTTTTAAAGTAATAAAACCATTTTAAAACTATTTATTTAATATAATTATTAAATAAATTTAATATCATTAATATTAAATTAATAATCATTAATATTAAATTATTAATGAAATTATCCTTTAAATATTAAAAGTTATATTTTATAACTTAAAATATCTTTAAACACTTTATTTTCATTTTAAATGATTTTTATAATATTAAAATCATTTTTAAACTAATTTATTTAATATGATTATTAAATAATTCTAATATCATTAATAGTAATTAATTAATGGAATTTACTGTTAAATATTAAAAATTTTATTTTATAACTTAAAATATTTTTAAACTATTTATTTTCATTTAAAATGATTTTTCTAATATTAAAATCAGTTTTAAACTAATTTATTTAACATAATTATTAAATAAATCTAATATCATTAATATTAAAATAATAATATTTTTCATGACAAAATATCAAAAGTTATATTTTATATTTTTATAACCTTTAAATCATTTTTCTATAATTTTTAAATCATTAATTCTATTTTCCATAATTTACTAGAGCATGGTATGAAACACTGACTAACTTCTTAATCGAAAATGGGTTCACTAGAGGTAGAGTAGATACCACACTATTTCTTTGAAAGCATAAAGACAAAGTCTTACTAGTTCAAATCTATGTTGATGACATTATCTTTGGTTCTACTGACGAAAAGTTATGCAAGAGATTCTCTAAGCTAATGCAAAGCAAGTTTGAAATGAGCGTGATGGGTGGGCTTAACTTCTTCCTTGGACTGCAAATAAAGCAGACTGAAGAAGGAATTTTCATAAACCAAGCCAAGTACATCAAAGACTTACTGAAGAAGTATGGCATGGAATCAGCCTCTCCCATGAAAACACCAATTACTCCTGAAACCAAGCTTGACAAGGATGAGAAAGGTAAAAGTATTGATATCATTCAATACAAAGGTATGATAGCTCTCTTTATACATAATCGCGCGAGAGACCAGACATAATGTTTGCAACATGCATATGTGCTAGATTTCAAAGCTAACCTTAAAGAGTCACATTTATCTGTCAGTAAGAGGATCTTGTGTATCTCAAAGGTACACCTTACTTGGGGCTTTGGTACCCCAAGGAATCCTCATTTAAACTAACAGATTCACAGATCTTTGATTTTACGGGATGCAAAATCGATAGAGAAAAATACCAAATGGCTTTTGTCAATTGCTAGAAATAGACTTGTGTCTGGTTTAGCAAAAAGCAAAACTCGATTGTCTCACTTCAATCGCGGAAGTTTGAATATATTGATGTTGGCAATTTGTTGCTTTCAGATCATATGGATGAGAAATCGGCTAGCTGACTATGGGTTCGATTTCAAATCTATTCCCATACACTGTGATAACACAAGTGCTATAGTAATAACTCATAATCCAGTCATGCATTCTAGGACTAAGCATATAGAAATAAGGTATCACTTCATTAGGGATCATGTGAAAAATGGAACTATATCTTTACAATATGTCCCTACTAAAAATCAACTTGCTGATGTTTTTATAAAACCACTAGATGAATCCAGATTTAATAAGTTAATAAGTGAGCTAGGAATGCTAAATCTACAACCATGAAATATATGCTCTAGATTGTGCTAACCATGACAGATACAAAGGTTGAACTCAAAATCGTAAACATGATTAAGGAAAGCTCACGATCGTAGACCTGAAAAGAAAACTACCTCAATGATCGTAGCAAAGACTTAACTATCGTAGTGCAGACTCAACGATGACACAAGCCCCATCCACAAAGCAAAAATGTATCCTGTGATGACAAGATTCATAACAAAGCAATCTCTCTAAGAGGTGCCTCAGAACTAACCTAACCCTTGAATCTCTCCAAGAGGTTGGCCCTTTCTGAGTTACCTTAAAAGAATGCTTAGTTAAAAACTCATCACAAGGATCCGGTCTACGAATTTGACTGATAAGGATTCAACGAATGCTGGACAGACTCGACGATCGCAGGATAGACTCAATGAACATAAGACTACCTCAACGATCATAGTCTTCCTCACATCAGCTCTGAAGAAGCTAAGGGCAAATCAGTACATTCCTGCACAATCAAAATCGTAGAGCCAAGCAAAAATCGACACCTGTCCACTAAGCGAAAAAGAAGAGAGGGAAGTTACAAGTACAAGTTGAAATCACAATTTTGAAATCTGAAGTCCAAAATATTATCTCTCTTTCTCTCACTCTCTCTCTCTCTCAAAGTAAAATCCCTAAATTAGCAGAAAGCTCAGACTTATCTCACCTCCAACTACAGAATCAATGGCTGCTTCAAATGTGGTATCCGGCTACAGACTCTATTTTGACGAGTTCAAAACAGCTCCACCAAAATTTCACAAGACCCGAGCGCTGCTGAAGAAGGCGGGTCTCGAGGAGGCTCAGAGCACAGATACCCTTATCTATCCCAAGCTAGTGAAAGAGTTCTACAAAAATGGTGTGTTTGAAAATGACACCATCATTACAAGAGTAAGGGAAGTAGAAATTAGACTAAAGGCAGAAGACTTCAATCTGGCCCTAGATTTCAAGAATGAAGGGCACCCATTCTTAGACAGGATAGACTTCCAAGAGGGACTAAGAAAAATGCATCACAAGAAAAACCCCTCTGTGAAATGGTACAAAAAGAAGGAGTTCCCACAAAGGTACGAATTTTTGGCGGACATTATTGGGAAATGCATCTGCTGTAAGAGCTCAGGTCATGACTCGGTGAATGAAGCTCAACTTAAGCTCATGACGGCCATGTTTTATGGTATACAACTCAACTATGGAGCTGTATTGCTCGAGTGGATCGGCAAGTGGATCGTCAACTCGAAGAAATCATAAAGCCCTTAGAAGATGCTATATGGGTGTTTCTTAAGTATCATTCTACAATCTGCACTGGGTGACAAAATTGGGGATGAAGAGGGAGAAGCCATAAACCCAAATCGAAGAATGACCCAGCAGCTGTTTGAAAACTAGAAGAGAAACCCTGCTGAGTATGTACAAATGATGACTGAGTCCAGTGGAAGAACTGGGGAACTGAAGGACGCATGCTTTCCAGGAAACATGTCTGTTGTCAAGGAAGCTAAAGAAGAAGAAGAAGCCAACAAGGGAGAACCCTCTGTCCTTACCAGAAAAAGCAAGGGCAAGAGGAAGCTAAGGGCTAGACAGATAGAAGAGCCTCATGGATCTACAACTGATATTCCTGTAGAATCCTCTGATATAGAGACTCTGAGGATGCTAAGAAGGAAGCAGCAGCAAGATGAAGCTGATGAGGATCAAGCCACCATATCACAGATCTTAAAGAAGAACAAAGCTAGCCATAAGTCCAAAAGGCCATCAACCACCTCAATCGTAGAGTCTCTACTGTTAGTGGAGACCAGACCAAGCATGGTAGACAAGGAGGTAGCTGCTTCAAGCATAGTGGCTGTTGAATAGGACAAAGCTGAGATTCAAGAGAGTCCTGAAGTTGTGACTAAATCCAGCAAAGCAAGGAGAAAGCTGGTCAAGAAGTACATTCTTGAAAATGAAAAGGTGCTAAAAAAGGAAGCAGAAAGTGTGGATGTAAAAGAAGAACTATCCCGAGCAAATCAAGAGGACAGTGCTCCAGCTGAGGGGGAGATCCCTAAAATTCTCATGATAGAGAGAATACACCTATTTGAGGGGAGATGTCTGCATTTCAAGAAGATGTTCCAGCTGAGGGGGAGTTTCTGAACTCTCAAGAAGATAATCATGCTGAGGGGGAGCCTCATGATATCCACATGGCAGAAGAAGAGGTCTTTGCACAAAATAAAGATGAACCAGTGCAAGACCATCCAGAGACCATTGAGATAATGGAATCCTCATAAGAGAACAAAGAAGAAGAACAAGATGATGATGATGATGAGCTCGAAATCACTAGTATAGGTAAAGGTGGATATAGAAGCTATCTGTACAATCAAATGTTTTCTTACCTACCCATGATGGCATACCATCAAGCTCAAATCCTGAACTCATGGGATCACATGTTCTGGAGCTTTAAAGAGTATCCAGCCATCTCAGTTCTGGCTCATGGATTCCCAGGGAAAGTTGACTTTGCCAAGAAGCTGCTTACTGACCATTCTTCATCTAAGGATAA
The DNA here is from genome assembly GCA_020205615.1 of Panax quinquefolius. NCBI lineage: Eukaryota > Viridiplantae > Streptophyta > Magnoliopsida > Apiales > Araliaceae > Panax > Panax quinquefolius. The sequence goes on along the minus strand of CM035169.1, from coordinate 72,526,402 downwards.
ACTTGAGGTACTGACTATCCCTGATCTCTTCAAAGTTAATCACTTGCCATCATCTTCATTCAGTCAATTCTATGAATTTCCTCGGTGGTTGGAAGTGATTCTTCACCCACTCAATCAATTTCCAGTTGTAGAATCCCAAAATTTTGTGACTGAAGAACCAAATGAAGTCAACCTTACTTTGCTCCCACAAACCACCATCTCTACGATCTCTGACTCTAGCCCAGTCGTAGAGTCCCAAATAGATATCGTAAAGCCCTATATTCCAAACACTGAACCTCAGGCCCCTCCATCTGATATACCATCCTCCTCATCAAATGACTACTTTAGTCTTGATCTTGCTCTTTACAACTTGCAAGATCAATCCCAGCAAACAACCCCTCCAACCAATAATCCTCAAACCAATGATATTCTCCTAAACCTGCCCACCAAGGATGACTTGAAGGAAGCAACCAAGAACATGGTCAAGAATATAGAAGACAGTCTGGAATCTCACTCCGATCTCATCCATATTCGACTGAATCAAATGATTACAGCAGAAAATAATATTCTTGGCACTATGAACACTGAGCTTACAAAGAAGCTGAGGGAAATTATCCAAGAAATTCTTAAGAGTATGAAGGACAGAGATGAGATTCACTTCCAGATAGCTGCCAAGCAAAGAGAGGCTGTTCTTGAAATGCAGAAACATCAAGACAGTCAACATAAACTTATGCTGGAGAATATCATCAACTTGAAAGCTTCTGTCTACGACTTCCAGAAATCTTATGTCAATCAAGAAAAATAGAATGACATGGTTTTAACAGCCCTCCAAAACAAAGAAGCAAGATCTGATAAATAGATCAAGGAAAGTAGAGAGGACATTGCTCAGACTCAAAGCCAACTGAACGAGTTTGTCCAAGGTGTTAATCGACTGTTTGCAGATATTCAAACCCTTGATGCTGACATAAAGGGGGAGAATAAAGGGAAAGGAGTAAAGAGAGGACAAGGAGATCAAGGCAGAGGCAGAGGAGGTCATGGAACTCAAGAAAGGGGAATAGGACAATTTTATGCTCAAGCATCTCGAAGCCCTCCTGCAAGACAATTCCACCATCAGACTCAACGATCTGATCAGCAGGGAATTTTAACGGCTATACCTTTAAGTCGTTAGGAGTCAACTCCCAGCTCACAAGATGTGTCTACTGTACGCATAAGAATGCCAACTGGAGATCCTATATTCATGTACAGAAATGAGGAAAATCCAAGACTAAGTCCAAGCGAATTGGAAGAGTTAGTCAGAAATGAGGAAAGCTTGCAAAAAAAGAAGGGCTGAGGAGTATGCCAACCCACCTGCAAGAAAGAGGTCAAAGAAATAGAGATAAGTTTAAAATTTCTTATTGATGTAAATGCTAAACTGTAATATCTCTTGATCATCAATAAATTCATGCTTATCCTCTAGAAATTTTAGCTGCTCACTGAAATACTAAGTCATGTTTAAATATCCTGCAAATGCATCTAGTCACTAATAATCATGACAACAAATCTCCTTAGTTATATCAACATCAAATAGGGGGAGATTGTTGGGAGAATATATATTATGATTTGATGTTTTAATGTTTATGCTCATGATTATTTGTAAAGTCCTTCTAATAAGATATGTACAAGGACTTAGTGATAGATCAAAGTTGTTAGGTTGATCTAAGCTCTTAACGTGTATCATTCTGTAATGGAATGTATAGATAGAAAGATCAAAGTTGTTAGGTTGATCTTGAGCTGTAATAGATAGGCTTCGAAGAACTCGTAGTGTATCATCTGATCAACTGTAAAGTCCCCAAACTCGGGTACTTAAAACTCAAACTCAGTGCTTCACGATACCATTTCTATGAGCGGAATAATACTAATTATAATAACAATAATATAAATATCAAACTTATCTTACATTTATCAGAGTCTAATCCCAATTACGCAACCTTTACTATAATTCTTTACATGATATATAATATATATCATTTTCTATATATTGTCTAACTATTACAAAAGATACCATTAAACATATTCTGTTTGCTTTCCTTTTTACTTGTTCTTGTCTAAACCTTCGAGTTGTTCATGCCTAGCTAAAAACATTTAAATTTAAGCAAGGGTGAGCATTTGGGTGCCCAGCAAGTAATAACAATTAGAAATATAAGTAGCTGAAAGAAATAAATGTTTTCTTTGTACATCACTTCTACAACGAATTTATAGTTGTGAAGTAAACTGAACCGATAATAATAACATAACAATTCTATCTCCAAAATTTGAAACTACATATTGACTATATATGAGGTTTAATTTACATACTATGAACATTGTTTTTAGTTTTCGATAAGGTTTAGCAAAACTTCATTTGCAAACCGTCATAACTTACGGGCTTTAGGTTGTACTTCCCATGGGCCCTGTATTGATAATATTCTAACTGCTAGAACGATATTATCGTTCATCCTTTGTCGCTTTTGGCGCATAAAAATTTTCCGTGATTGGGATGTTCATATTTAGTCTGGAATCCGAACCAAAACAATTTGATTGGATACAAAAAGGTTTTAACTTATTCAACGACATTTCAAAATTTGTGCCTAGCTGATCAAATAGCTTAGAACTTATATATATATATATATATATATATATATATATATATATATATATATATATATATATATATATCAACATGTGAGTTAAATATAATGATTATCCAAGTGGGGACACTTGTATAATCATATATAGAAATTAACGAACTGAATAATTATCTGAATTACCATATACTAACATGTTGACAAACAATGATCGGATATAGAATATATCATAATAGGGTTAATAATATAGCATAATAATAATATAATTCTAAAACTTCTTACTCATGTCCATTGCATAAAGGAAATGCAAAGGTAAGATACTTGCACGATCTTGCTACGCTTACATTCAGTAACTTAGTTCTATCCTTATATAACACCTATCAGTAATAAGATCATTTGATCGATTAGAATAACATACTATAACACATAGCACTGCTTATTACAATCAGCACATAACCTAATCACATTGTCACATATGTTTAACAACCATTGAATCACAAATAAACACATATCTAATTAAATTATCTAAGTCCAGATCAATTTCAAGACGCATTGCAAAAAATTAAGCGGCTTTATCGAAGCAATTATCGAGTTTAAGACTCTATCCTGTAGTTTAATATCTGTAAGTATCAGTCATATTATTTTTAAATGACTTATAATAATTTTTAAACAGTTATTATCTTTTATCATGAATTTTCAAACATCATAATCATTATTAAATGATTTAAATATTAAAATTTCTATTATCATTAATATTTAATTCATATTAAATTATTAATGAAACCATTGCAAAAGGTTAAAGTTATTTATAATTAAATTATTAATGAAACCATTGCAAAAAACGTTAAAGTTATTTATAATAACTCAAAATACTTTTAAAGTATTAATATTACCCTTAAATGATTTTTAAAAGAATTAAAATTATTTTTAAATAATTATCATTAATATTAAAGTATTAATGTATTACTTATCAAAATATTAAAAGTCATTAATTATAACTTCAAATATTTTTATTTCATTAAAATCCTTATTAAATGATTTTTAAATAAATAAAACCATTTTAAAACTATTTATTTAATATAATTATTAAATAAACTTAATATCAATTATTATTAAATTAATATTATTAATTCTAAATTATTAATAAAATTATCCTTTAAATATTAAAAATTATATTTTATAACTTAAAATATCTTTAACCACTTTATTTTCATTTTAAATGATTTTTATAATATAAAAATTATTTTTAAACTAATTTATTTAATATAATTATTAAATAATTCTAATATCATTAATAGTAAATAATTAATGAAATTTACCTTTAAATATGGAAAGTTATATTTTATAACTTAAAATATTTTTAAACTATTTATTTTCATTTAAAATGATTTTTGTAATATTAAAATTCATTTTTAAACTAATTTATTTAATATAATTATTAAATAAATCTAACATTATTAATATTAAAATATTAATATTTTTATAACAAAATATCAAAAGTTATCTTTTATAACTTCAAATATTTTATAATCCTTTATATAATTTTTATATAATTTTTCAATTATTAATTCTATTTTCATCATTTATTTAATATATTTATTAAATAACTTAATTACCATTAATATTAATTAATTAATAAAATTTATCACAAAATATTAAAAGTTATCAAAAATAACTTAAATTATTTTCTTATACCATAATATAATTTTAAATGATTTTTCATGTATTAAAATCATTTTTAAATAATTTATTTAATATTATAATTAAATAAATTAAATACTTTTAATATTCCAAAAATATTAAATATTTATGAAATATATTCAAAATAATTAAAAACTAATTTTGGATTTTAAAATAATTTTTAAAACCGATTTTTTATAATTTTAGGAATTTATTCTTATTTTTAAAGCATTTTTCGGAATTTAGGAAATTAAATTAAAAGAAACCGTCGCTGTAGCCTTTAGCGACGCTTTCTGTCGCTGTTGGTGTTCTTGAGCTCAAGAACACTGACAGCCGGCCTTAACAAGGGGGTCTACTTTGACCAACTTTAAATCTTAATCCAAACATGTTCTGGGATATCCTTAACCATGACCGTGTAGTCATTACACAACACTACAACTACCAATCAACATCTAGGCCATACTACGAAAACACAAAGAGATCTGGGATTGTAAACATGTTGTTAGACATTCATCTGGGTTTTCTAGGCCCAGATAGTTACGAGTTTACACATTCAAGCTCACTTTAATCTATGTTCTGGTCTTGGTCCAGGTGGTTTAATGCTTCAATGTTATAGTCCATGTATGATAGAATATTTACAAAGTAGAATATTAGATCAACAACAACAAAATCATAATTTATGAGTGAATTCAAAGGTCGTCGGAGAGCTTCGCTTTCATAGACTTTTCTCGAAATTTTAAATACAAAAAACAAAGTCAAGTGGCCTACTTTGACCGCTTTCCACGATTGATATGTTGATTGTTTATGGGATCTTAAGACATGAATCTATAGTCCATATTACCAGTTACAACATGTACCAAGCAAAAAGATTAAAGCACTTAAAACCTGACAGATCCAGACTTACAAAGTTCTTGTTAGACGCTGGAAAATGCTTTCTGGGTTACCTAGAATTCATCTGGTTATGCCCGGTCAACGGGTTTTGACTGTTTATAAAATGAAATCCAGACCTCATCAAACCTTTATTTGAGTTTTAGAATAAATACTATACTACATACTACAAGTAAAAACCTTCAAACAACAAAACTACATAACATGCTAAGATTTACAGGGTCTGACATTTGTTGTCAGACCACAAAAAATTAAATTACCAGATTTTGAAAAACTTAAATTTTGAGCACTTTGATGTTATGGATCTGGGATATAACAACCCAGATCACTAAATAACATCTTATTACACAACATTAAACAACAAACAACAAAATCTAACATCAGATCAAAGGATTTTCAAATTCTAGGGTTTATACCTTTTCTAAGCTTTGATTTCGATTCTGACCTCCTAATTTGTTAATGGTATTCGTGGGGCTTGATTGGGGACTGATCTAGCAAGTAAGTTTTGTAGGTTTTGGGTGGAGAGAGTTTAATTGAGTGTTTGTAAGAAAAAAATGTGCAAATGCTCACTTTTCTCTCTCCAATTCTATTTATATCATTTGGGTGCAATGAATTGGCTGATAAAAGGGCTGATTGCTGGGATTAGAGAGCACATGCATTGGTTGGTTTAGGTCACCAACTAAAGCATTAGCTAATTTGACAAGTTATCCTCAATTATAAAATAAGGGCATAATAGTCTTTTAGTTCACAAATTTAATGGCACTTTGGTCTTTTGGCAAACCCTTAAGGTTTGACCCTAAGGTTTTCCAACAATTGCATTCTAGAATTACATTTTAGGGTTTGTAAAAAAAAATTAAATAAATTTTAGTTTCTAAAATTTGTAAATTAGGGTTTCTTAATTAGATTAGATTTCAAATTATCTAAACTTGAAAATTAAATTAAGAATTTACTAATTATAATTAACCTCGCTAATTTAGCAATTAGGGCACCAATTAGCAAATTAGGGTTACTAATTTACAAATTAGAGTTTCTAGCTAATTAGGATTTTGAAAGTTAGGGTTCTCCCTAATTAGGGTTAATATCTATCACACCAATCATAAATCACAATAACATCATTACCAATAAATCTTGAACTCTAATTTGAGTTTCAAATTAGGGTTTTAAAATAACTTAGGATTTTCTAAATATTAATAAGGGTTTCTAAAAATTAATATTTCTAAATATTAATTAGGGTTTACCTAATCAATATAAAATTATATAATACATAACATGCATGCACCATATAACATGCTTATATATATAATGATTGTCGAACTCAACCTGAGTTTTAAATTAGGGTTTCCATTTAGCAATTAGCTAATTATTATTTAAGATTTCTAATCTAAGAAACTAGGATTTTATTAAAATAATACTTGGATTTTTCATGCTACCTTAAATTGTTTCACACATTATCCTACACATATAACATACATACTTATAACACCGAAAAATAATTAATATTATATTATTATCCTTTTTCCTTATTCCAAATCCGTAATTAGGGTTTGGATTCCATATCTCGATTTATCTTTCATATTTAACCTTAATAATTAAGGTCAAATAATTAACTTAATAATCTATACTAAAATTCATATAATAAAATAATTATTATATATATTCAAAGAAAATCATTTCATATATTATTTAAATAATATATAATTATATTTTCATGAAAATTAATTAATAAAATCATTTCTACTATAAAATTAATTATTATAAGAATAAACTTTATAATAGTCAATAATTCTAAAGTAAAATTATTTGTAAACATTCATGTAATAAATATATTTTTATTTATTGCATAATTACATACATACATTATCTTGTACAAATCCTCATCCTTAAAATAAAATAAAAATTTATATGCAAAATTTCTGATTTATTTATACAGAAAATATCGGGTTGTTACATTCACCCTCCCTTATAAAGATTTCGTCCCCGGAATGAACGTTTTAAAACCTATACATACCACGGTACATAGCATACACAATCATTGCGAGTAGATCTCGATCAAAATTGATCGAACTGATCTTTAACTATTCACATAAAGCTTGTCTTTCTGATTAAACGGAAATTTGATTCCTAAAAGAACTCAAATTCCTCCTTCAAAATAATTTATAAAATAATTTACTATATATAAGAAAATAATATATAAGAAATAAAATTGGTTTGAGTAATACCTGGACTTGCATCCCCAGCTGCTACAGTTTCTTGTACAGTCTTGTTGATGACGCTTGCGGTTGTTTTCGTTGGTTTGATTGTTGATGTTGGTCCCGTTGTCACCAATGTCCTGCTGCCTTTCCTTGTTTGCGCATTCATTGCCTCCCTTCTCCTTCTTGGACAGTCTTCCACCTTATACTCCATTGATTCACACTTAAATCACGCAGACTTTCCCTTTATCTCCATTCCTTTTATCGTATAGGTGACAAAACTATCTTTTGCCTCTCTATTATCTTAGATATCACAAATATTGCTACAGGGTCAGTTGACCCTCTAAATCCTGGCAGTACGATGACCTTGAAGTCTTTGACGTTCATCTATCGATTATCTGACTGATCTTCTCGCGACTGGTATTCCGTTCTGCATAGCTTGATTGTCCATATTAGTAAAATTCTGTATCGGGTCGGGTTGTCTTCAAGCTTTGTTGACAGGTTCTTATGTCCGGGTATTTCATTTTTGTCTCCTTGGCATCATTATCATAATTTGTTCTTTATTCTAAGCCTTATCGTATACGTATAATCATATAACACAAAACTTTCTACTCTAATAATCATGTACTCAAAATATTAGATTTTGAAATTTTGGTTTTCTGCATTAACCAGTACTCATATAATTTACTACTATCTTTATACCAACTTATTTCATTAATCCCATATAAATTCATTCACATATCACTTGACATACCATAGTACATATTGCTTTAATCATCCGTTATCCCTTTGTGACTGATCAAAAGTCGGGAATCGCTGACACAACTTATATAAAAGTTAATAATATTATATTATACAGACATACCTATTCAAGTAATACTAATACTACTTATTTCTTACGCCTCCACTAAGGATCAATTGCTTAGTAATCTATATAGTCCAATTATCCTCAATAATCCATTCACACCTAACTATACCTTGTTAGTCCAACTTACCATACATTATGATTTTAAGAACTCACCACAAACATATGAGTTTAAGAACTCGACATTGAGCACCTATTCTTTAACTATACTTTACCTATCAGTCATACTATCGTTTCAGGGTCCGGTACTATACTTTTCAAAACAACCACCTCATTGAGGTAGCTTTCAATGTGAGCCTCTGTTTCAGCTATTAGCTTTGATATTAGCTTGGGGTACGGGTTTGATCCTACTTTACGACCTGAGGGTATCCTAATCCTTTTCTATCTGACATCTACACACCTAAGTTATCCTGATTATCAATTAATATATACACATAACAAATAATAGTTTTATACAAGTTATCTTTAATTTTGTTTGACGATGAATTTATTCAACTCATCTCCTTATAAACTCTGTATGAGTTATTTGTATTTTCAACGTTTCCCTCTGTTCTAAGGTTATAGCCTAAGGTCTAACCCACCTAAGGTTTTTAACCATAAGCTCTGATACCAACTTGTAACTTTCATGGTGCATCCAACCATAGCACCTTACAAGGGTACCTATCAGCTTGCCACCAACTGAATCGGCGTCCCCTACGGAGAGTCTAGCTTCGGTGCATTCCACACAAGGAAGTCACCAGCGAGAGGCTCGGGGCTCTTCGCAAATTCATGCTTTATGGCTCTGATACCAACCTGTAACTTTCATGGTGCTTCCAACCATAACACCTTACAAGGGTACCTATCATCTTGCCACCGACTGAATCGGCGTCCCCTACGGAGAGTCTGGCTTCGGTGCATTCCACACAAAGAAGTCACCAGCGAGAGGCTCGGGGCTCTTCGCAAATTCATGCTTATAGCTCTGATACCAACTTATAAAGCCCCCAAACTCGGGTACTTGAAACTCGAACTCGGTGCTTCACGATACCATTTCTATGAGTGGAATAATACTAATAATAACAATAATATAAATATCAAACTTATCTTACATTTATCAGAGTCTAATCCCAATTACACAACATTTACTATAATTCTTTACATGATATATAATACATATCATTGTCTATATATTGTCTAACTATTACAAAAGATACCATTAAATATGTTCTGTTTGCTTTCCTTTTTACTTGTTCTTGTCTGAACCTTCGAGTTGTTCATGCCTAGCTGAAAACATTTAAATTTAAGCAAGGGTGAGCATTTAGGTGCCCAGCAAGTAATAACAATTAGAAATATAAGTAGCTGAAAGAAATGAATGTTTTCTTTGTACATCACTTCTACAACGAATTTATAGTTGTGAAGTAAACTGAACCGATAATAATAACATAACAATTCTATCTCCAAATTTTGAAACTACATATTGACTATATATGAGGTTTAGTTGACATACTATGAACGTTGTTTTTAGTTTTCGATAAGGTTTAGCAGAACATCTTCTGCAAACTGTCATAACTTACGGGCTTTAGGTTGTACTTCACATAGGCCCTGTATTGATCAATACTACATTGCTAGAACGATATTATCGTTCATCCTTTGTCCGCCTTGGCACATAAAAATTTTCCCGTGATCGGGATGTTCATATTTAGTCTGGAATCCGAACCAAAACAATTTGATTGGATACAAAAAGGTTTTAACTTATTCAACGACATTTCAAAATTTGTGCGTAGCTGATCAAATAGCTTAGACGGCTTATATATATATATATATATATATATCAACATGTGATTAAATACAATGATTATCCAAGTGGGGACACTTGTATAATCATATATAGAAATTAACGAACATAATATATATCTGAATTACCATATACTAATATGTTGATAAACAATGATCGAATATAGAATATATCACAATAGGGTTAATAATATAGCATAATAATATTATAATTCTGAAACTTCTTACTCATGTCCATTGCATAAAGGAAATGCAAAGGTAAGATATTTGCCTAATGCGCTGCTTACAGTTCCTAACTTAGTTCTATCCTTATATAACACCTATCAGTAATAAGATCATTTGATCGATTAGAATAACATACTATAACACATAGCACTGCTTATTGCAGTCAGCACATAACCTAATTGCATTGTCACATATGTTTAACAACCATTGAATCACAAATAAACACATATCTAATTAAATTATTAATGAAACCATTGCCAAAAGGTTAAAGTTATTTATAATAACTCAAAATACTTTTAAAGTATTAATATTACCCTTAAATGATTTTTAAAAGAGTTAAAATCATTTTTAAATAATTATCATTAATATTAAAGTATTAATGTATTACTTATCAAAATATTAAAAGTCATTAATTATAACTTAAAATATTATTAATTCATTAAAATCCTTATTAAATGTTTTTAAATAAATAAAACTATTTTAAAACTATTTATTTAATATAATTATTAAATAAACTTAATATCATTTATTATTAAATTAATATCATTAATATTAAGTTATTAATGAAATTATCCTTTAAATATTAAAAGTTATATTTTATAACTTAAAATATCTTTAAACACTTTATTTTCATTTTAAATGATTTTTATAATATAAAATCATTTTTAAACTAATTTATTTAATAAAATTATTAAATAATTCTAATATCATTAATAGTAAATAATTAATGAAATTTACCTTTAAATATGGAAAGTTATATTTTATAACTTAAAATATTTTTAAATTATTTATTTTCATTTAAAATGATTTTTCTAATATTAAAAATCATTTTTAAACCAATTTATTTAATATACTTATTAAATAAATATAATATCATTAATATTAAAATATTAATATTTATCATGACAAAGTATCAAAAGTTATCTTTTATAACTTAAAATATTTTTATAATCCTTTATATAATTTTTCAATTATTAATTCTATTTTTCATCATTTATTTAATACATTTATTAAATAACTTAATTACCATTAATATTAATTAATTAATGAAATTTATCACAAAATATTAAAAGTTATCAAAAATAACTTAAATTATTTGCTTATACCATAATATAATTTTAAATGATTTTTCATGTATTAAAATCATTTTTAAATAATTTATTTAATATTATAATTAAATAAATTAAATACTTTTAATATTCCAAAATATTAAATATTTATGAAATATATTCAAAATAATTAAAACTAATTTTGAATTTTAAAATAATTTTTAAAAGCGATTTTATAATTTTAGGAATTTATTCTTATTTTTAAAGCATTTTTTCAGAATTTTGGAAATTAAATTAAAAGAAACCGTCGTTGTAGCCTTTAGCGACGCTTTCTGTCGTTGTTGGTGTTCTTGAGCTCAAGAACACTGACAGTCGGCCTTAACAAGGGGGTCAACTTTGACCAACTTTAAATCTTAATCCAAACATGTTCTGGGATATCCTTAACCTATTTAACTGCAGTAGTCATTACACAACACTACAACTACCAATCAACATCTAGGCCATACTACGAAAACACAAAGAGATCTGGGATTGTAAACATGTTGTTAAACATTCATCTGGGTTTTCTAGGCCCAGATAGTTACGAGTTTACACATTCAAGCTCACTTTAATCTATGTTCTGGTCTTGGTCCAGGTGGTTTAATACTTCAACGTTATAGTCCATGTATGATAGAATATTTACAAAGTAAGATATTAGATCAACAACAACAAAATCATAATTTATGAGCCGGTCAAAGGCTGTCAGAGAGTTTGCTCATAGACTTTTCTGGAAATTCCAGAAATACAAAAATAGTACAAGTGGACTACTTTGACCGCTTTCCACGATTGATATATTGATTGTTTATGGGATCTTAAGACATGAATCTATAGTCCATATTACCAGTTACAACATGTACCAAACAAAAAGATTAAAGCACTTAAAACCTGACAGATCCGGACTTACAAAGTTCTTGTCAGACGCTGGAAAATGCTTTCTAGGTTACCCAGAATTCATCCGGTCATGCCCGGTCAACAGTTTTACCGTTTATAAAATGAAATCCAGACCTCAGCAAACCTTTATTTGAGTTTCAGAACAAATAACATACTACTTAATACAAGTAAAAACCTTCAAACAACAAAACTACATAACATGCTAAGATTTATAGGGTCTGACATTCGTTGTCCGACCACAAAAAATTAAATTCCCAGATTTTGAAAAACTTAAATTTCGAGCACTTTGATGTTATGGATCTGGGATATAACAACCCAGATCACTAAATAACATCTTATTACACAACATTAAACAACAAACAACAAAATCTAACATCAGATCAAAGGATTTTCAAATTCTAGGGTTTATACCTTTTCTAAGCTTTGATTTTGATTCTGACCTCCTGATTTGTTAATGGTATTCGTGGGGCTTGATTGGGGACTGATCTAGCAAGTAAGTTTCGTAGGTTTTGGGTGGAGAGAGTTTAGTTGAGTGTTTGTAAGAAAAAAATGTGCAAATGCTCACTTTTCTCTCTCTAATTCTATTTATATCATTTGGGTGCAATGAATTGGCTGATAAAAGGGCTGATTGTTGGCATTAGAGAGCACATGGGGTGGTTGGATTAGGTCACCAACTAAAGCATTAGCTAATTTGACAAGTTATCCTCAATTATACAATCAGGGCATAATAGTCTTTTGGTTCACAAATTTAATGGCACTTTGGTCTTTTGGCAAACCCTTAGGGTTTGACCCTAAGGTTTTCCAACAATTGCATTCTAGAATTATATTTTAGGGTTTGTAAAAATAAATAAATAAATTTTAGTTTCTAAAATTTGTAAATTAGGGTTTCTTAATTAGATTAGATTTCTAATTATCTAAACTTGAAAATTAAATTAAGAATTTACTAATTATAATTAACCTCGTTAATTTAGCAATTAGGGCACCAATTAGCAAATTAGGGTTACTCATTTACAAATTAGAGTTTCTAGCTAATTAGGGTTTTGAAAATTAGGGTTCTCCCTAATTAGGGTTAATATCTATCACACTAATCATAAATCACATTAACATCATTACCAATAAATCTTGAACTCTAATTTGAATTTCAAATTAGGGTTTAAAAATAACTTAGGAATTTTCTAAATATTAATAAGGGTTTCTAAAAATTAATATTTCTAAATATTAATTAGGGTTTACCTAATCAATATAAAATTATATAATACATAACATGCATGCACCATATAACACAGTTATATAACAGTGTCGAACTCAACCTGAGTTTTAAATTAGGGTTTCTATTTAGCAATTAGCTAATTATTATTTAAGGTTTCTAATCTAAGAAATTAGGGTTTTATTAAAATAATACTTGGATTTTTCATGCTACCTTAAACTGTTTCACACATTATCCTACACACATAACATACATACTTATAACACTGAAATATAATTAATATTATATTATTATCCTCTTTCCTTATTCCAAATCCGAATTAGGGTTTGGATTCTATATCTAATTTATCTTTCATATTTAACCTTAATAATTAAGGTCAAATAATTAACTTAATAATCTATACTAAAATTCATATAATAAAATAATTATTATATATATTCAAAGAAAATCATTTCATATATTATTTAAATAATATATAATTATATTTTCATGGAAATTAATTAATAAAATCATTTCTACTATAAAATTAATTATTATAAGAATAAACTTTATAATAGTCAATAATTCTAAAATAAAATTATTTGTAAACATTCATGTAATAAATATATTTTTATTTATTACATAATTACATACATACATTATCTTATACAAATCCTCATCCTTAAAAAAAAAAAAAAATTATATGCAAAATTTTTGATTTATTTATACAGAAAATATCGGGTTGTTACATCAACATTGCAGAAGTCAAGGCAGAAAATGTAGAGCTTCGAAGATCGTAGTGTGTCTGCCTTAAAGGGACTCTTCGGAAATCGTAGAGTGGTCCCAATGTTTGTCGAGCCATCTCAACGTTCATAGTGTGCTGAAGGAAACATGGAGTTTACAAGTCAACGATAGTAGTGTGCTCTCGAAAATGTAGAGATAATAACACGAGCAAGTGAAGATCGTAGTGTGCAAAGGTTTAAGAAGAATCGTAGTGCTCTCGACTGATAACATCAGACATGGCACCAAGATGATAAGGCACTACGATCTGAATCGTAGAGTATCATGACATGAATCATAGAGCATATGTCTTGTGTCAGAGAACGTCGAGCCTCATGATCTGAGTGAAGATAGATTCCAACATATGAGGAATGGATTCTAGACGTTGCAGCACTCATCAGTCCCAGAGTAATATGAAATATCCTTAGTATGCAACAAAGAAGCGTATTGAAGAAGCTAAGGAAAGTACCATGGGTAAGGGGGGGAAAACACCTTTTCAGGTGTTAGGTGAGAAAGTAGTCTGCTGTGTCAGTGTACCAGAATGTAGTTTCAGAAGATGTGCAGAAATGTCTCCATCGAAGATCAGAAAAGTTAAATGCATTTAATGCCTCAATGGATGGATCCAATGAATAGTTTTTAAGATCACATATATGCAGATCAGACAGATGAGAAAGAAAAAAATCAAGCATTGAACAAACAACGTGAACATCTCTCTCGAGCTCAACTCTACGATCTGAGATATTGCAAAGCTTGCTCAGCTACTCAGTTCTTTAGAACAAGTGCTTACACGAAAGGCGAGTAGCAACCATCAAGAACTCAACATTATCAACCAATGAAGAAGTGTACCAAGTCTGCTTTGGACTTGAAGAGTTAAATAGTGAACTATAAGAAAGCCAAGTTTCTTTGGACTTGAAGAGTTCAAGAGTGAACTAAGAAGTTCCTGGCTCTTTGGTCAGAAGGAATCTGTGTGATTCAGAAGTTGTAACAAACATCCTTAGTGGATATCCTACTCGTTGAGTAGAAGAGTGGACTAGGAGCTTTAAGTACTTTGAACCACTTAAAAACGACTGTGTCTTTTACGTTCATGCCATAACTGCCATATCTCGTTATATATCGCCATAAGCGCCTCACTCTCATAACTCCACTGCTTGGTAAAGAAGATTAAAACAAATATTAAATCCGCTAAGTTTTAATCATTATCAAAGAACAAGTTTAAAACGAAAAGATTTTTTAAATATCTATTCAACCCCCCCTTCTAGATAACTATTGTGCCAACTAGGAACTAACAAAGAGACCTATGGATATCATCCCTATTATATATGAGGGTTAAATTCCATCTAGATCACTCATATTCCTCACATGATTCATGATGTACCCAATAATCACCTTTATAGTCCACCCTATTAAAGGTGATCTTTGATGATATCAAAGTATATAAATTCCCGTGTAGTAATATAATGATTTCAGGTCAGATGATCATTACATCATTGTCACTATGAGAATTGCTAATGACACTTCGCGTAATGCTCCATATAGAATTCTCATGGTGGGTCTGTCCGGTACATCGTTCTCTAACATGTACCTATGTATTGACTCAATATCTCATATATTTATGACCAATGAAATTTGGTCATTAGTCAATCAACATATTAGTCTCAATGCATCATTGTTGTCCCATCAACAATGATACTCGACTAGGGACATTTAAGAGCAATGATACTAATGGTAATTATATAATCTCATGTTCAAGTCACATACTTGAAATTATATAATTTGTATCACTATTCTAAGGAATTTTATTATTTTAACATTTATATAACGCAGTAAATAAAACCATAATAAAATCATTCATTTATTCAATCAAATATAATATCAAAATGTTAAGCAAATATATAAAATAATTGGCCTCTAGGGCATAAACTCTAACGTGTTGCTCCATGGAAAGGAGTTACAAGATTTGGAAAGAAAGAAAAGTGTTAGTTCCCAATAGGCACAATAGTTATCTAGAAGGGAGGGGGGTTAAATAGATAATTAAAAATCTTTTCGTGTTAAACTTGTTAGTTGATGATGATTAAAACTTAGCGGAATTAATGTTTGTTTTAATCTCCTTTACGAAGTAGTGGAGTTATGAGAGAGAGGCAATTATAGCAGTTATGGCAGATATAGCAATTATAGTAAGAAAGTAAAAGACACATTCGTTTTAAGTTGTTCAGAGCACTTAAAGCTCCTAGTCCACTCTTCTACTCCTCGAGTAGGAAATCCACTAAGGATGTCTTTTACAACTTTTAAATCACACAGATTCCTTCTAGACCAACATTCTAGGAACTTCTTAGTTCAATCTTGAACTCTTCAAGTCCAGCAGACTTGGCTCTCTTACAGTTCACTTAGAACTCTTCAAGTCCACTAGACTTGGAACTTTTTCTTCAGTTGATTGGTAGATGTTGAGTTCTTGATGGTTGCTACTCAGTTGTTGTTTAAGCACTTGTTCGAAAGAACTGAGTAACTGAGCAAGCTTTTCTATTTCTCAGATCGTAGAGTTGAGCTTTGAGATTTCTGTACGTTTTTGTTCAATACTTGATTGCCTCTCTCATCTGCTTGATTTGCATATATTTGATCTTGAAAACTATCCATTGGATCCATCCGTTAAAGCATTAAATGCGTTTGACCTTTCTGTTCTTTGATGGAGACTTTTCTGCACATCTTCTAAATTGTATTCTGGCCCACTGACACATCAGACTACTTTCTCACCTAACACCTGAAAAGGTGTTTTCCCCCCTTACCAAAGGTACTTTCCTTAGCTTCTTCAATACGCTTCTTTGTTGCATACTATGGATATTTCTTATGACTTTGGGACTGGTGAGTACTACAACGTTTAGAATCCATTCTTCATATATTGGAGTTTGTCTCCACATAAATCGTGAGGCTTGATGCTTCTGACACAAGACAGATGATACTCTACGATTCAGATCATGGTACTCTACGATTCAGATCGTGGTACTCTACGATTCAGATCATGGTGACTTGTCGCCTTGGTTCTTGGTCTGATGCTATCAACAAGAGCACTATGATTTCTCTTAACTATTTGCACACTACAATCTTCGCTTGCTTGAGTTGTAAACTCTACGTTTCTGAGAGCACATTACGATCTCTGAGTTGGCTCGGCAAACGTTGGGACCACTCTACGATTTCCGAAGAGGCCCTTCAAGGCAGGCACACTACGATCTTTAAAGCTCTACGTTTCTGCCTTGACTTCTATAATGTTGATCAAATTGATACAATATGAATTCTTCAAAGCCCATCTATTACATCTCAAGATCAACCTAACAACTTTGATCTTTCTATCTATACATTCATTTTCATAATGATACACATTTAGAGCTTAGATCAACGTAACAAATTTGATCTATCACTAAGTCCTTGTACATATATTCCTTGAAGGACTTTACAAATAATCATGAGCATTAATATTTAAACATCAAATTAACATATGCATTCTCCCAATAATCTCCCCCTATTTGATGTTGACATAACCAAGGAGATTTTGTTTTCATAATTATTAGTATCTGGATGCAATTTCAGGAAATTTAAACATGACTTAGTATTTCAGTGAGCAGCTAAAATTTCTAGAGAATAAGCATGAATTTATTGATGATTGAAGAATATTACAATTTATCTTTACATCAATAATAAATTTAAACTTTCACTTATCTCTATTTCTTTGGTCTTTTGCCTGGAGGATTGGCATACTCCTCAGCCCTTCTTTTCTTGCTTGCTCCATCCCTTCTGGCTATCTCTTCCAGCTCACTTGGGCTTATTCTTGGGTTGTGATCATGCCTATTCATGAATGCAGGATCTCCAATTGGCATTCTTAGGCCTGTGGTGGTCACATTTTGTGAACTGGTAGCTGGTCCTTGACTCCTTATTGGCTGAGCCATCAAGACTTCCTGCTAATCAGATCGTTGAGTCTGATTGATTGATCGTGGAGTCTGTTGATGGAATTGTCTTGCAGGAGGGCTTCTTGACACTTGAGTGTGAAGTTGTCCTCTGCCTCTTCCCTGGCTTCCTTGAACTCCTCTGCCTCTGCCCTGGCCTCCTTGAACTCATTTCCCTTTATTCTCCCCCTTTATGTCAGCATCAAGGGTTCAAATTTCTTCAGATAGTCGAGTCACTCCTTGGACAAGCTCGTTGAGTTGACTTCGTGTTTGAGCAATGTCCTCTCGATTTTCCTTGATCAGAGCTTCAGAGTGAGCTTCTTTGTTCTGGAGGGCAGCTAGAACAGTGTAAGTTTGTTGTTCTTGGTTGACATAGGCTTTCTAAAATTCTTTGACTAAAGCTTTCAGGTTGATGATGTTCTCCATCATAAGGTTATTTTGGGCTTCTTGAGATTTCTGTAATTCAAGAACAACCTCTCTTTGTTTGGTGGCTATCCGGAAGTGAATATCATCTCAGTCCTTCATTCTTTGAATCATTTCCTTAATAATTTCCCTCAGCTTCTTTGTAAGCTCAGTGTTCAGAGTGCCTGGGAGATTATTTGCAGCAGTTATCATTTAAGTCAGCCTGAGATGAATGTGTTCTGAGTGAGTTTCTAGGCTCTCATCAATGTCCTTAACCATGTTCTTGGACATTTCATCCAAGTCATCTTTCGTGGGCAAATTTGTGAGTGGGTCACTGGGTTGAGGAGTGGTTAAAGGAGGGGATGTTTTCTGGAATTGATCTTGCACGGAGTAGAGGGCAAGATCAAGATTGAAGTATTCGTTGTTGGATGAGGAGGGGAATATCCGATGGAGGGGCCTGGGTTTGGGTGTTTGAGTTTGGTGACTCTACGATTTGAGGTGGAGACTCTGCAATGAGGCTAGAGTCTGTGATCGTAGAGATGATGGGTTTTGGGAGCATTATGAAGTTGACTGCATTTAGTTTATCAGTTACAGAATTGTGGGATTCTGCAACTGGAAATTGATTTAGTGGATGAAGAATCACTTCCAACCATCGTGGGAATTCATAAAATTGACTAAATGAGGATGATGGCAAGTGATTAACTCGGAAGAGGGTTGGGATAGATAGTACCTCAGGTTTATACTTTGAGGAAGAGAAGTTTGTGAGTAACATCTTGGCAAAGTTGAATCTTCCTGGGAATCCATTGGCTAGTACTGAGATGCTGGATACTCTTTGAAGCTCCAAAACATGTGATTCCAAGAATTTAGAATCTGAGCTTGATGGAAAGGCATCATGGGTAGATATGAAAATAGTTGCTCATAGTTAGCTCTTCTGTACCCATTTATGCCCACAGCTGTGATCTCGACCTCATCATCTTCTTCCTCTTCTCTGTTCTCGTTGGAGGATTCCATTATCTCAATGGCCTCTTGATGTTCTTGCACTGGTTCTTCTTCATTTCGTGCAGGGACCTCTTCTCCTGCCATGGAGATGTCATGAGCCTCCCCCTCAACTTGATCATCTTCTTGTACGATCAATAGCTCCCCCTCAACTAGAGCTGTTAGAGTTTATGCCCTAGAGGCCAATTATTTGATATAATTGATTAACATTTTGATATTATATTTGATTAAATAAATGAATGATTTTATTATTGTTTTATTTACTGCATTATATAAATGTTAACATAATAAAATTCCTTAGAATAGTAATACAATTTATATAGTTTCAAGTATGTGACTTGAACATGAGATTATATAATTACAATTAGTATCATTGCTCTTAAATGTCCCTAGTGAAGTACCATTGTTGATAGGACAACAATGATGCATCGAGACTAGTATGTGGATGTTGATGACCAAATCTCATTGGTCATAAATATATGAGATATTAAGTCAATGCATAGGTATGTGTTAGAGAACGATGTCTTGGGATGGACCCACCATGAGAATTCTATGTGGAGCATTGAAGTGTCATTAACGATTCTCATAGTGACAATGATGTAATGGTCCTCCGACCTGAAATCACTATATTTCTACACGAGAATTTATGTACTTTGATATCATCAAATGTCACCTTTAATAGGGTGGACTATAAAGGTGATTATTGGGTACATCATGAATCGTGTGAGGAATATGAGTGATCTAGATGGAATTTAACCATCTTATATATTAGGGTTGATATCCATAGGCCTCTTGATTGAGTAGGACTATGAAATGCATGGCCATGCTCAAATATTGATTTGTTTCATATAGTCTACTCATTGATCAAGAAAACTCATATTAAATTATGAAGAGTATGACACATTCCATGACTCGAGTTTAATCTAGTATATTAAGGTTAAAAGGATTAAATTACATTAAAACATTGGTCACGAAAAGGTTGCATCGAATCATCGATCTTATTATTACTTGGGTAGCAGTGATGCATTACTAGATGTAAAGCTCCTTTGTTTATAATTTTATAATATGATTTTAAAATTATTGCCAACGTAATAATAACCTATAAGTCACACACAAAAACGTTATTAAAGGAAATTAATTTAAATTGTAAGGATTTAAATATATCAATATGATTGATAGTATTGAAATCAATTTAAATTAAAAGGATGCTTTTATATATGTATATATATTAATTAAGTAAGACTTAATTAAGATATAATATATATATATATAGATATTCAGATTTTATTTTAATTAGATTAGCGTTTTGATTAATTCTAATTTATTGCTATATATATATATATGATATATCAGCGTCTTTAGAAAGTTAATCAAAACAAAAACCCTAGCCGCTCTTAGAGAGAGACTAGAGAAAACTGTTTTTAAAATCCTCATCCTTGGTGGCTAGTACCGTGATACCTTCTTCTGCAGATCGTAGGACAATTCGTGGAGCGTTCGTGTGGATACAGTAGAGACGCAGTTCATTCAAATTGCGTAGGAGATTCGACCGCATCGTTTAATCGCTTTCTTAATCGGTATAATTTCTAACCACTGAATTAACTATTTTTTGCATGGATCCTGTTTAGAGTTTTGAATTTGGTTTAAATTGTTCCATTTTCGCTGTGCGTTTCTGTGTCAAAACCCTTCAAGAGCATCTTCTAGGATTGGAGCTTCAGGCATCTCCCCCTCAGCTGGTGTATTCTCAATCATAAGAACTTCAGGGATCTCCCCCTCAGCTGGAGCAATGTCCTCTTGACTTGTTTTGGACAGTTCCTTTTTGGCAGCCATACTTTTGTCTTCCATCTTGAGTGCTTTTTCATTTTCAAGGATATATTTCTTGACCAGTTTTCTTCTTGATTTTCTAGGCTGAGCCTCACCCTCAGGACTTTCTTGAACTTCAGTTTTGTCCTTTTAATCACCCAGACTATCAGGTGTGGCAGCTTCTTTGCTCGAGGTGTTTGGTCTGGTCTCTACGATCAGTAAAGACTCTACAATTGAAGAGAGAGATGGCCTTTTGGGTTTGTGGCTGATCTTATCTTTCTTCAGCAGCTGAGATATGGTAGCTCTATCTTCTTCTGCCTCAGCCTGTTGTTGCTTCTTTCTCAGGATCCTTAGAGTCTCAATGTCAGAGGACTCTACTGGTTTATCAGTTGTGGATTCTTGGGGTTCTTCTTCCATCCTAACCTTAAGCTTCCTATTGCCCTTGCTTTTTCTGATAAGGGCAGAGGGTTCTCCCTTGTTTGTTTCTTCTTCTTCTCCTTCACCTTCAATTTCTCTGACAGCTGACAAATTTTCTGGTACTCCTAATTCCCTTATTTCACTAGTTCTTCCACTGGATTCAGACATCATTCGCACATTTTCAGCTGGATTCCTTTTCCAGTTCACAAATAGTTGTTGGGTCATTCGCCTGTTTGGATTAATTGCTTCTCCTTCGTCGTCCTTAATTTTGTCACCCAAAGCAGCTTGTAGGATGATGCTTATGAATCATCCGTAGAGCATCTTTTGAGAGCTCTTTATCTTCTTTGAGCTGATTAACCACTTCCCAATCCATTCAAGCAATAGAGCCCCATAGTTAAGTTGTATTTCATAACTTATGGCAGTCATGAGTTTGAGTTGCACCTCATTTATAGAGTCATGACCAGAGCTCTTGCAACATATACATTTTCTAACAATATCAGCTAGAAATTCATACCTTGGTGGAAACTCCTTCTTCTTATATCCTTTGACAGAGGGTGATTTCTTGTGATGCATCTTTTTGAGTCCCTTGTGGAAGTCTATGCCATCTATGGACGGATACCCTTCAATTTTGAGACCTAGGGCTAGATTGATGTCCATAGCCTTTAGTCTGATCTCTACGTTTCTGAATTTTGCAGTGATGGTGTTGTTTTCAAATACACCATTATTGTAAAATTCTTTTACCAACTTTGGGTAGATCAATGTGTCTGTGCCCAAAGCTTCTTCGAGACCCGCCTTCTTCAGTAACGACAGAGTTATGTAAAACTTGGATTCAGCTATTTCGAATTCGCCAAAGCAGAGTCTGTAGCCGGAGATAACACTGGAAGCCGCCATTAATTTTCTTGCAAGAAGTGATTTACTGAGCTTTCTTCTGATTTAGGGTTCCTGTTTTGAGAGAGGATGAGAGAGATAATCTTTTGAACTTCTGATTTCAAAAAGGCACTTTCAAATAGTACATGTAACTTCCCTCTCTCCATTTTGCTTAGTGGGACAGGTGTCGACTTTTGCTTGGCTCTACGAATTTGATTGATATGGATTGTACTGATTTACCCTTGGCTCCTGCAGAGCTGATGTGTCCTTAGGGAGGACTACGATCGTTGAGGTAGTTTTGTGATCGTTGAGTCTGTTTTGCATTTGTCGAGTCTGAACTATGATCGTTGAGTCTGTCCAGTAATCGTCGTGTTTGAGCTACGATCATCGAGTGCATCCGGCCCAATGAATCGCCGTGTCCGAGATACGATCGTCGAGTCATCCGGCCCAAAGATTCATCGAGTCTGTTCAAAGAATTGTAGGTATACGAACTAAGATCGTCGAGTCTGACCGGATCCTTGTGATGAGTTTTTGACATAACATTCTTTTAAGGTAGCTCAGGAAGGGCCAACCTCTTGGAGTGAGTCAAGGGTTAGGTTTGTTCCTGAGGTGCTTATTAGAGAGATTTCTTTGTTTAGAGACTTATCATCACAGGATGCTCCTCTTGATGGTTGGGGTTCTACTATCATTGAGTCTGCACTACGATAGTTGAGTCTATACTACGATCGTTTTCTTTCATGTCACTTCAACTCTACGATTGTGGACTTGCCTTGGTCATGTCTACGATTTTGAGCTTAGCCTTTTGTATCTGATATGGTTAGCATAAACTAGAGCATATATTTTATGGCTATAAATTTAGCATGCCTAGATCACTTATTAACTTATTAAATATGGATTCATATAGAGGTTTTTTAAAAACATCAACAAGTTGATTTTCAGTAGGGATATATTGTAAAGATATAGTTCCATTTTGCACATGTTCCCTAATGAAGTGATACCTTATTTCTATATGCTTAGTCCTAGAATACATAACAGGATTATGAGTTATTGCTATGGCACTTGTGTTATCCCAATGAATGGGAATGGATTTGAATTCAAACCCATAGTCAGCTAGCTGATTTTTCATCCATAGGATCTCGAAAGCACAAAGAATGCCAACAAAGAATATATTCAACTTTCTACAACAAGTAGATAATCTTTGAGTTTTGTTTCTTGCTAAACCAGACACAAGTACATTTCCTAGCAATGTGGTGCCCTTTGGTACTCTTTTCTATCTATTTTGCGACTCGCAAAATTAGCATCTATGTATATCTGTTAGTTCAAATGAGGATTCCTTGGGGTACCATAGCCCCAAGTAAGGTATACCTTGAGATACGAAAATCCTCTTTCTGACGAGATAAATGTGATTCTTTAGGGTTAGCCTAAAATCTAGCACATATGCATGTGTTGCAAACATTATATCCGGTCTATCGCGTTAGATATGAAGAGAGCCTATCATACCTCTGTATTGAGTTATATCAATACTTTTACCTTTTTCATCTTTATCAAGCTTGGTTGCAGGAGCAATTGGGGTTTTCATAGGGGAGGTTGATTCCATGTCATTCTTTTTGAGTAGATCTTTGATGTACTTGGCTTGGTTTATGAAGATTCCTTCATCAAATTGCTTTACTTGCAGTCCAAGGAAGAAATTCAGCTAACCCATCATGCTCATTTCAAACTTGCTCTGCATTAGCTTGGAGAATCTCTTGCATAACCTTTCGTCAGTAGAACCAAAAATAATATCATCAACATATATTTGAATCAATAAGACTTTGTCTTTATGTTTTCTAAGAAATAATGTGGTATCTACTCTACCACTAGTGAACCCATTTTCAATCAGGAAGTTAGTTAGTGTTTCATACCATGCTCTAGGTGCTTGTTTAAGACCATATAAGGCTTTGTCTAATCTATAAACATAATTGGAAAGAGATGGATTGATGAAACCTGGAGGTTGCTCTACATAGACTTCTTCTTGAAGTTCTCCATTCAGGAATGCACTTTTGACATCCATTTGGAAGACCTTGAACTTCATGTGAGCAGCAAAGGCAAGAAAGATTCTGATGGCTTCTAGTCTGACAACAGGTGCAAATGTCTCATCGTAGTCAATGCCTTCTTCCTGAGAGTAACCCTTGGCCACCAGTCTTGCCTTATTTTTGGTTATAACTCCATCTTCATCCATTTTATTTTTCTGAAGACCCATTTGGTTCCAATGATAGGATGACTCTTTGGTCTTGGTACCAATCTCCATACTTTGCTTCGTTCAAATTGGTTGAGTTCTTCCTGCATGGCTTCTATCCAACTGGAGTCTTCCATAGCATCCTCTATATTCTTTTGTTCCATTTGTGACAGGAAGCTTAGATAAAAGCATTCATTCTGGGTGGCAGCTCTTGTTTTGACTCTAGCACTCGGATCTCCAATGATTAGATCTTGAGTGTGATCTCTGGCCCATCTGTTTCCAGTTGGGACATCTGTCCTGATGCCTTCTTGTCTTAAGTCTTCAAGATCTATTTCTTCTTCTTGGTGTGGAGGTTCGTTGTCTTGCATAAACCTCTCTACGATCTCATTTTCTTGCTCAACAATTTCATTCTCTGGCACTACGATCGTAGTGTTGAGCTCGACGACTTCATTCAGTAGTGTCTGCAATATCGGTCATAGTGTCTTGAAGCACTGATTTGTCTAAGTCTGTTTCATCAAAGATGATGTGAATCGAGACTTCAACATTCAGTGTCTTCTTGTTGAACACTCTGTAGGCCTTATTGTCTATGGCATATCCAAGAAAAATTCCTTCATCTGACTTGGGTTGAAATTTTGTCAGGTACTGCTTTCCATTGTTGAGAATGTAGCATGCACAGCCGAATACATGAAAGTAGCTAACACTTGGCTTTCTTCCTTTCCACAGTTCGTAGGGCGTCTTCTTGATCGTAGAGTGTATCAGTGATCTATTCTGCGTGTAACATGCAGTGTTGACGGCTTCTACCTAGAAGTATTCAGGTAGATGAACTGCTGCTAGTAGAGTTCTTCCACCCTCTATCAAAGTTCTATTCTTTCTTTCAGCTACACCATTTTGTTGAGGAGTTCGTGGAGCTGAGAAGTTATGACTGATGTCATTGTCTGTGCAGAACTGGTCCATTTCTGAGAAGTTGAATTCTCTTCCATGATCACTCCTTATAGCCTTGATTTTCTCTCCTTTCTCGTTCATCACCAGTCTGAACATCTTGATTAATTGAGAGCTCGTTTCATCCTTTGAAGTTAGGAAGAATACCCATGTGAATCTGGTGTAGTCGTCGACTATAACTAGAGAGTGTCTTTTTCCTCCAAGACTAGGTGTTGGAATTGGCCCAAAAAAATCCATGTGGAGCAACTGCAGGGGCTTGTCGATAGAGTTGGCAGTTTTGCTCTTGAATGAGCTTCTGGTTTGCTTTCCAAGCTAACAGGCATTGCATGGCCTTTCTTTTACGAAGTTGAACTTAGGTAGGCCAGCAACGAGATCTTTTGATGCTAGTTTGGACATGCTTTTGAAGTTTAAGTAGGACAACCGTCTATGCCATAGCTAGCTTATTTCTTCAGATGCTTTTGCCAGAAAACATATTGTCTCGTCTGAGCTTAGTTGACCAAGATTCACTGTGTAGACATTTCCTTCTCTTGTCCCGGTTAGCTTTATAGCAGATGTCTTCAGATCTCTGACTTGACACTGGTTGTTGAGGAATGTTACTTGGTGACCCTTGTCGCAGAGTTGGTTGATGCTTAGAAGGTTGTGTTGGAGACCTTCCACATATGCTACTTTGCTGAAAGATACTGCACCATTGCCAGCAGAGTCGTATCCTCTTGTCTTGCCCGAGCCGTTGTCTCCAAAAATGACTGAGGGACCCTCCTTTTCTATGTAGTTAGATAGAAGGGCTTTGTTCCCTGTCATGTGTCTTGAGCATAGACTGTCCAGATACCAGGTTGTGATCGTGGAGCTCTTTTCCTGTCATAAAGTTTAACCTTCATTTTGGTACCCATATTTGCATGGGTCCTATTTTGTTAGTGCCCTTGGGGACTTAATCTGTTTGATCTTGGGTCTCACATGCATGGAATTATAATAGCACTTGGCAGCCTTGTGACCAAATTTATTGCATATAAAACATCTAGTATGATGCATGCCTGTGTGTGTATGATTATTCATCCTCCATTTTCGACTTGTGTGATTCTTTAGTTGTCTTACATTAAGCCGATTCTCCTTCTTCTACGTGTCATTGGGTTTCATAAATCTTGATGAGTGTGCCTTACCTCTCTTGTACCTTCCCGGTTGATTCGTAGAGTTGGTCTTACTTGACTCTACGATTCTTGAGGTTGATGAGTAGAGGTTGGGTTACTCTTCTCTTTTGTGAAGCCAGTGCCGCCGTGAGACCCTTTACTCCTTTGAGTATGGATGGAAAGCAGATGAGAACAAGGTTGAGCTCGGTTCTTCTTCTACGTGAGGATTTCACAAAGGTAATGCTTCTACTAAAACTTGAGGCATTACTAGTGCTAGTTTCCTTTGTCTTTTCCACACATGGCTCTGAGATGGATTCCCCAAAGCCTAGGCATGTTCTATCGAATGTACTTCTCTGACTAGAGAGCAGGGAGTCCATGGATGATGAGGATTTGTTCCATGTAGAGATAATCTTTTCTAGTTCCTCAATTTTAGAGGTTAGATTAGACTCTCTTTGTGAATTGAGTTTATTTATCTATTTTAAGATCTCATTCTCAGCCTCAAGCTTGGAGAGAAGGTTAGTACTTAGAAGGGTTGTTTCAAGCTCTTCTTGAACTTTCTTTTTCTCCTCTTGAAGAAGTGAATGATCCTTAGACAAAACTCTGAACCACTTCATGTATTGATGTAGATCAGTGGTTATGCCATGCAGTGCAATTCTTAAATCATTTATGTCTACATCAGGAGAGTTGAAGTCAAATACCTCATCGAGACTTACTTCATGTATGTTTGAATTTTGTTTGTCCTTTGCATGTTTGGCCATTAGGCACAGATTAGCCATTTGTTGTTCTTCATCATCTCCAGAATCAAGATTGGAGTCATTGTCTGAATCACTCCACGATCCTCCAGCTATCAGGCCTTTATCTCTCTTCTGAGGCCTTTTGTTGCCTTTGTATTCTTTCTTTGAATGTGATTTCTTCTTTAGTTCTTCTCTGAGAGGTTTGTTGCAGTTAGCAATGAAGTGGCCAGGCTTCTTGTAGTTGTAGAATAGATCATTCATTTGCTCCTGGCTGTTGTAGTTGGTGACCTTCTTTGGTTTGCTGGTTTTTCTTTGACGCATGAACCTTCTTAGTCTTTTTACCATTATAGCAAAATCTTCATCATCGTCTTCATCATAATCAGAGTCAATCTCAGTGTTGACCTTAGATGCACCTTCAGTTGCTTTGAGAGCAACACCCTTATCCTTCTTTCTTCCTTCTGATAGGGTTTCAGCTCGTTGAGTCAGCTCCAGTTCGTATGTCAGAAGATTGCCATATAGTTGTTGAACTGTCATCTCATGAAGATTCTTTGACTCTCTAATAGCAGTGGTTTTGGCATCCCATCTGCTCGGTAGGGCCCTCATGAACTTTATGATCATATCTTTATTTGGATAGATCTTTCCATATGCTCATAGAGAGTTGAGCAAAACATTGAATCTTTCATAGGTGGCAGTTACGTTTTCTCCTTGAACATGAGCAAACATTTCATACTGCTGTGTCAGGAGTGATTGTTTGTTTTCTCTTACTTCTTCCGTTCCTTCGTGCATGATGATCAGTGCTTCCAAACCTCCTTAGCTATTTTTCTGTTGACAACATTTTCGAACAGATCGTCTTCTAAGGATTGAAATAAGATGTTCTTGGCCTTTTTGTCAAGTTGGACAACTCTCTTCTCATTGTCTGTCCACTCCTCCTTGACTTTGATTTGTATTCTGTTTGGATCGTCTGTTGTTGGTGCAAGCTTTGTTGGTATATAGGGCCCATTTTGAACGGTCTCAAATAGATCTTCATCTATTGAGTCCACGTATGCTTGCATCCGAACTTTTCAGTTAGAAAATTTATCTTTATTGCATATTGGTGGCTTGCTGCCTCCTCCAGTTCGTGATTCACTTGATAAGTGTGCCATTGGATCTTCTAAAGCTTTGTAGGCTATATAATAGAACTTCCTTTGATACCAATTGTTAGTTCCCAATAGGCACAATAGTTATCTAGAATGGGGGGTTGAATAGATAATTAAAAAATCTTTTCGTTTTAAACTTGTTAGTTGATGTTGATTAAAACTTAGCGGAATTAATGTTTGTTTTAATCTCCTTTACGAAGTAGTGGAGTTATGAGAGAGAGGCAATTATAGCAGTTATGGCAGATATAACAATTATAGTAAGAAAGTAAAAGACACAGTCGTTTTAAGTGGTTCAGAGCACTTAAAGCTCCTAGTCTACTCTTCTACTCCTCGAGAAGGAAATCCACTAAGGAAGTCTTTTAAAACTTCAGAATCACACAAATTCCTTCTAGACCAGCAGTCTAGGAACTTCTTAGTTCACTCTTGAACTCTTCAAGTCTAGCAGACTTGGCTCTCTTACAGTTCACTTAGAACTCTTCAAGTCCACCAGACTTGGAACTTTTTCTTCTGTTGATTGGTAGATGTTGAGTTCTTGATGGTTGCTACTCAGTTGTTGTTTAAGCACATGTTCGAAAGAACTGAGTAGCTGAGCAAGCTTTTCTATTTCTCAAATGTGAGACCCCAGATTTTATCAATAAAGATTTAAATTTTGTCGAAATAATTTTTAATATTATGGTGTGAATTTGAGATAAATATTATAGTTGTGGGTAGTATTTATAAATTTTGCAAAGTATGCAAGTGGTTATATTATATTCGATTGGTGAAGAATATTCGGTTTAGTAGGGAATATTAGTACAACTACTCAATTATTGGTGGACCCCACAATGTAATTATTGTCGGATTGAAAAAGCGACAAAAATATTTTATTGAAATAACGACGGAAGTTTTACTGGTTGATCTTATTGAACTACTCGGTAGTAAAAAAGTACGATGTCACGTGTGGTTGCATAGTAGCACACGGTATTGATTATTGATACTTATGCGAGAAGTCACTCAGTTTGATTCCATTATTGTCGATTAATAATATGAATTATTATAGCGATAATGACGTTTTGTTTTATTCGTATTATTAACGTAATAAAAGCGAAACATCTTTTATATAAAATAGAATACTTTATTAAAGTTATTCTATAAATAGAATATATTATATTTTATTATGCATAGTGTTGCATAGTGTTTTGCATAGTGTTGCATAGTGTTTGCATAGTAAAATGTTTTTATATAAATAGAATATATTATATTTTATTTAAAAGATTTTGCTTTAAATATGGACCGTCAGATTAAAGTAAATCAATCTGGATCGTTCATGGATTAGTTACTATGCATTCTATTTTCCTATAAATAGAAGCTCATTCCTTCATTATTTTCTTTGAATTCTTTGAAACTCTCTAGAGAGAAATTATAGAGAGAAGCTATAGAGAGAAAATCTATAGAGAGAAAGAAGAAGAGTATACGGTACTTCACTACTTTGATATCCAAATGTCTTTTACGGTAAGGGGTATTATTTGTTGTGCCGTAAGGGATATTATTCGTTTGTATTCATGAAGAGAACTTGAGGTTATTCCATTCTTTATTATTACGTTGGAATAACTGTATATCTGTGACATACCCTATACTTGGTGAAATCCCTCCGTTATTCCATTCATTATTATTACATTGGAATAACTTTTGTAAAAGTGGTATACCCTATACATAACACTCATATATGCAAAGATACCCTATACTTGGTGAAATCCTTATGTTATTCCATTCTTATTTATTACATTGGAATAACTTTTATATCTGTGAATCCCCTATACTTGGTGATCTTCTTACATTATTCCATTCTTTATTATTACTTTGGAATATCCTATCTGTGTGTTTTACAGGACACAGTTCCATTGTTTATTATTCGCATTTATTATTACATTGGAATATCACATACGTGTGTTTTACAGGACTGGTTCCATTGTTTATTATTCAACATTTATTATTACATTGGATCATCTCGCCGATTGTGAATTTCACGACGACTGGTTCCGATTATTATTATTACATTGGAATAACTTATCTATCTGGCAATCTGAACGCATGCATGGTGATTTCTTTTGTTATTCCATTCTTTATTATACCCGGTTAGTTAAAACTTTGACTTCTATACTCCATGAAATTAGTAGAATATCCTTGATATTTGCGTTTCATCCGATATCTTTTCATGGAAATATTCTTACGATCATTCTTGAATTTTACTCTACAAAAGCAAGTATCTTGTTGACAATTTGGGACGTTCTTAATTCACGGATAAAATAATTCTTGAACTTGTTTTATTGAATTATTATGTCATTGTCATCATCCTCATGTTATATTATGTTATCTTTGGCTTACGTGCATAGATGAACTAAGTATGATTATGACCAGGGATCATTCGGTATAATCATGGCTTGTTATAAATGATGTGATAAAAGTCCTCGAGTGGCACGTAATGCGATGATGGATAGTTTTGGTATGATTATGACCAGGGGTGATTCGGTATAGTCATGACCATTGATAATTTGATGAAAATCCTTGACCGTGGTACAGGGATGATTAGATATTGTGGTTTATTCATTAAAGCTGAGTCTCAGCTATAACAGTGATGAAAAACCTTTTAAAACCTAAAAGATAGTAGACTTTATTCTCTACTTGACTCTTTTAATGGATTGCATATTCCGCTGCAGTTAAACTGGTTGTCTATTGTATTTTATCAGTTTAACATTGTTGAAGACTATTGATAATTTATTCTGCATTATCTTAGTCATAATATTTCTTCTTTGGGCTAGTTGAGCTCACCCTTTCTTTCTTCACATTTTTTCTTGTGAAATGAGAATATATTTGGGACGAGTTGGGGAAGCGAGTGATGGTCCTGAAGATAGCTTTAGTAGTCCTCACTATTCTGTGAAATAGTGTGATAATAGTTATAATGAGGACTCCTTTTGAGTTTGTATAATATCTAGTAGACAATATTTGTATTCAAACTCACAGTTTATATCGTATTGTACACGACAGTTATATTAGTAAGTTGTATTTGAATTTATGTACCATGTAAGTGGCGACCCAAGATGGGTGACGTATACCTAATTTTGGGGGCGTCACATCAAATCGTAGAGTTGAGCTTTGAGAGTTCTGTACATTTTTATTCAATACTTGTTTGCCTCTCTCATCTGCTTGATTTGCATATATGTGATCTTGAAAACTATCCGTTGGATCCATCCGTTGAAGCATTAAATGCGCTTGACCTTTCTGTTCTTTGATGGAGACTTTTCTGCACATCTTCTGAATTGCATTCTGGACCACTGACACAGCAGACTGCTTTCTCACCTAACACCTGAAAAAGTGTTTTCCCCTTTACCAAAGGTACTTTTCTTAGCTTCTTCAATACGCTTCTTTGTTGCATACTAAGGATATTTCTTATGACATTGGGACTGGTGAGTACTACAACATTTAGAATCCATTCCTCATATGTTGGAGTTTATCTCTACATAAATCGTGAGGCTTGATGCTCCTAACATAAGACAGATGATACTCTATGATTCAGATCATGGTACTTTATGATTCAGATCGTGGTGACTTGTCGCCTTGGTGCTTGGTCTGATGCTATCAACGATAGCACTACGATTTCTCTTAACTATTTGCACACTACGATCTTCACTTGCTTGAGTTGTAAACTCTACATTTCTGAGAGCACATTACGATCTCTGAGTTGGCTCGGCAAACTTTGGGACCACTCTACGATTTTCGAAGAGGCCCTTCAAGGCAGGCACACTACGATCTTTGAAGCTCTACGTTTCTGCCTTGACTTCTGTAATGTTGATCAGATTGATACACTACGAATTCTTCGAAGCCTATCTATTACATCTCAAGATCAACCTAACAGCTTTGATCTTTCTATCTATACATTCATTTCTAGAATGATACACATTAAGAGCTTAGATCAACCTAACAAATTTGATCTATCACTAAGTCCTTGTACATATATTCCTTGAAGGACTTTACAAATAATCATGAGCATTTATATTTAAACATCAAATTAACATATGCATTCTCCCAACAGAAAGCTCAATCCTCGATTCATTGGCCCATTTGTAATCCTCGATCGAGTAGGAACTGTGGCCTATAGACTCGTCTTACCGCCAAGTATGTCTCGTGTTCATAACGTTTTTCATATATCTATGTTACGTAAATATGTGAAAGACCCGAACCACATTATTGAATTAGAACTGTACAAAATAGTGGAAGATTTAACGTATGAAGAGGTACATGTTAAAATCTTAGATAAGAAGGATCATATTCTACACTCCAAGGTTATAGCTCAAGTCAAAGTTTTGTGGAGAAACCATAATATTGAGGAAATGACCTGGGAGTTAGAATCTGAAATTAAGTCAAGGTATCCTCACATCTTCAACATACCAGGTACGCACCCTAATTTCGAGGACGAAATTTCATAAGAAGGGGAGGTTGTAAGACCCCAACTTTTATGAATAAAGATTAATTTTTCTCGAAATATAATTTTGAATATTATGGTGTGTATTTGATATAATGTTATAGTTGTGTGTAATATTTATAAATTTTGCAAAGTAAGCAAGTGGTAATAAAATATTCGATTGGTCGAGGAATATTCATTTTAATAGGAAATATTCGTACGATGGCACAATCATTGATGGACCCCACAAATGAAATTATTGTCGGAGTTAGAAAACGACATAATTATCTTTTTATAAAAATAACAGCGAAAGTTTTACCATTAAACTGTTGAAATACGGTGGTAAAAGAACGATGTCTGGCTGTGGTTGCATAGTAGCTACGGTATTGAATATTGATGCTTACGTGAGAAGTCACTCGGTTATACTCAATTATTGCTACGATAATTCTTTGTGATAATATCTCTCATATTATTGATTCAATTATTGTCACAGTATCATCTGCATAATATTTTATATTATTAAATCAATAATTGAGACGACAAAGTTATTCATATTATTATTTACAATATTGACAATGTCAGAAAGTTACATCAAGGAGAGGCTTGGTTACCTAATTCATGGCATGATAGGGAAAAATCCTTATCTGAAAGCCCCTCTTTCCTGGGAATGATCTGGTTGTTAAATATTGCGAGTTATAATATTAATGATGAATAAGTTCGTGTTGATTAAAGATGAAATTGATATTTCCATTGTGTTGTGATTATTAGGGTTAGTGGAAATTGACATTTATTTCGATAATAATTGATATCTGGAGGTTATATTGACCAATCGGGTAATTAATCGGATAAATGAGCAATTAAATGCTTATAACTATTTGTTCACATGCATGTACTATTAGGGGAGGTGGTGCAAGATTAATAATATTTATATGACTAAATTAAAAATAGAGGTATAGATGAAGGTACTATACCGTAACTATTTTTTTTCACATGTATAGAACTATTGATTAAAATGAATGTACTATTGATTCACATTCATGTACTATTAGGGGAGGTGGTGAAAGTTTTATAATACTTGCATGACTAAATTAAAAATGAAGAAAAATATGAAGATATTATACTGTAATATTTCGAGCCCCAAAACATGCAATTATCGAAACTATATTTTCCTATAAATAAAGCTCATTCTTCTTTCATTCTCACCAATTCACTAAGACTCACAAGAGCAATTATAGAGAGAGAAACTATAGAGAGAAAGAAAAAGAGAAGTCTGCTATTTCACTATTCCAGTATCCAGTCTTCTTTTGAGGTAAGTGATATTATTTTTGTTCAGTATTCATAAGAAATAATATTTTCTTTCATACTCTGTAGTATGTGAGTAATATTATTTCATCTCGTATTCCTGATTATACCCCCATTCTATTAAAGTATTGCTTCTATACTCCGTGAAATTAGTAGAATATCCTTGATGTGTGCGCTTCATCTAGTATTTTTTCATGAAAATATTATTCTGAGCATTCTTGATAATTATTGATCTTTTCATGCCGGAATACTATTCACAAAGTACTATTCACGGAATTATTTTTAAGGGGTGAAAAATGTAATAACCCATTTTTTTAATAATTAAATATTAATTACTTTTATTTTATACAATTATATTTAATTTGGAAAAGGTAATTGACTCTTTTTTTCTCCTCTTTTCTTCCTTGTTTTGTTTGGAAAATTAAATTCTTTTAGTAGATAATTAAATAACTGATTAAATTAAAATTGAGAAAGATAATTCCTTTTGTTAAAGTCTTGTGGTAAAATCATCCGGAGCGCGGAGCTACTTGGGAGATTGAGGAGCCTATTCGAGCGGAGTATCCGCATCTTTTTGATAATTAGGTACTTTCCATTCTTTTGATTCCGGGGATGGAATCCTTTTTAAGGGGAAGGTAATGTAATACCCAAGAAAAAAAAGAAGAAAAAATAATAAAATTTTATACTCTTAAAACATATTGTTTGAACTTTTTCTTTTATTTGAGTCAAACTTGTTATTTAATTAATTTGGGCATTTATACTAATTGGGTCAAACTAATTTTTAGTAAAAGTTTGGGCTTGTTAAACTATTTGAGCCCAAATTAAAGTGATGGGCTTAAAAACCAAATTAGAATAGGAGTAATATATTAGGTTAAATTCCTTCCTAATATATATATATATATATATATATATATATATATATATATATATATATATATATATATATATATCTTGACATAATCGACTAAAGAGGGATTCTAACGAAGCGAGAAACAAAGAGGAGGCGGAATAAAGACTTTGGGATAAAAGAAAATTTGAGAACAGAATTGTGAGACTATATTCAACATAATTGTATCTCCAAAAGTTAATTATTGATTTTATTTTTGAATATAAAATAATTAATTTCATTAATATGATTATAATTTGTTTTGGAGAATCGACTAGATCGCTTATTAATTCAATGATATGTAACTTAGAATATTTGATAATTTATATATTAAATAAGAAATTAATTTGTTAGTATGGGTTTGGTTCGTAAACCATATGTGTGTATATGTAAAGTATGGTGTCGTTAATTCGACAAAGTTGAATCTTAATTTGTTCATGTATGTTGATAATAGAAAGCTGATTTTAGAAGTGCCAAGTCAGGCTTGCTACTTTAAAAAATAATAATAATAATAAAATAAAAAAAATGAATGATGACTTTTGAATTGTAATTTCGTAAATGAGAGCATGGTCATTCTGGTGCATATTTCAATGGGATGATTAATTATAATATAGTCTTCCATCAAATTCTTGTTGCATATATTTTATAATATGGTGGTTAGAAAGTTAGAAATCAGTGAGTTAATAAACTTAGTATCAGGAGGTTCAACCGAATTAATAAAGAATGAATCTATATTATATTATATTATATATATTATTTTTGGAACAGAAGTTAGTATGAATCTTGGTGTACTTTGTATATAACGAACATGAAGCTAATATTATTTTATAATAGTAATATAATAATAATAATAATAGTAATAACAAATCATGAAAAAGGGGAAATTATTAATTATGAATTTAATATACTGTTATTAATTTATTTATGTTAATTTGTGTAATTAGCTCGGACGGAAGAAACTTAACGAGTTATATTTGGAATATAAATTTTGGGTATTACATTGCTCAATTCATGTACGGATTTCGTACTCTTTCAGCGATACTCTTGTTAAATTTGATTTATTCGTTTGTCTCCTTATTTCGAATTATGTTATGATTTCACATAATTGTTTCCTGTAAAATAAATATATTTGTTTCATTTTGGAGTTGATACACATGACTCGTATTTGTACTATTTGAATTAGGATATCATGTTTAGTATTTATTTTTGATAATTGTAGAGCGGTACATGTTGCTACCTTCTTTTTGAGACCTTATGACTTTAATTTGATTTGGTTCAACATGTACATATAGAACCCTTTTGTTGGTATTATGTCGCATGTGTTGTGACATAGTATTTTTGTTAGAATATATCGTAGGGTATACCTGAGCTATAACCACCTATGGGGGTACCACAGGCATGTCGTCTTGGCACGAGAGGCATGACACTTTTCGTGGCAGTGTGATTAGTCAACGGAGTCTCCGTTTTGGGCTCCGGAGGAAGTGGGTCATTTGGTGTTTTGTTGTGGGAGGCGTATGGGTTAACCCTAGTTTTCTGTTCTGCGGATTTGTGATGTTGTGCCAAACACACCTATCCGATTTTCATACATTTGGATTCGCGGTCCAATATTTGATTTGCGTATGTGGCATTATTTTGGTTGTCTGTGTGGCATCATTTGACTTGCCTGTGTGGCATTATTTTGATTTGTCTGTGTGGCATTATTTTGACTTGCCTGTGTGGCATTGTTTTGACTTGCCTATATGGCAATATATATTTCTGAGCTCAATATCGGTATGAAATAACACTCAACCATTTGATTCAGCCTATTATTTCATTGCATTAGTTTTGTTTGTTTCTGTTAAGTTCAATTCATTGAGTTAGTTACTTCAGTTCGTTATTTCTTTATTCTCTATTGGTTTCGTCAATTCTGTTGATTCAGATATATTCCATTAAGATTTTTGGAGAATATATTTTTGTCAGTATTTACACTTGAGACTTTGTTCAGTATTTTGTCTCAGTTGTTTTCGTATATCAGTTGTATATCTTTTGTATATATGTATCCGTACTGGGTAATTGGCTCATGCTGTGTTTTTCTTCCAGCAGGTTTGCAGGGGTGATTCAGGACTAGTGTGATGAGAGAGTTGTCTTTGACCATCTAGGTTGTTTCGAATTTTGGTTATTTTAACTCTATTTGGAGAATTGTATTTAGTACTTCATTGATGGATATCACTATTAATATTTTGAAGTTATTAGTGTTATGTTTACTTATTTTTGAGATTTGTTGTGTTTTGCACGTGACCTCCCTTTCCTATTCGGGAAGGGGTGTTACAATTAGTGTAATATGCCCTTGCACCATTAAGAACATATCCAAATTCTTCGATGAGAGAAATAAGATTAGTCACAATCCCTTTGGCAGTGTCATACATTTTACTTGCCAACAAGCCCCTGTGCATTATAAACATACAACTCTGTAAAGCAAATACTTGACGACAAAAATCGAAGTTTAAACAAGATTAGACAGAGCTTACCATATGATTATCATAATACAATTACCAATTAGTAAACTCCAAGCTGATTTAATTTTCTTTAACATAATCCATTCCTCACATTTGAAGTCATTTCTAGTCTTCATTTTCTTTTCTTGTGTTTTAAGCTAGGCAGAAGGCCAGTAGAAGAATTCACCAAATGGGCCAGTACATATCTTTAAAAAGAAGAAAGAAGAGATCATGCACAAACTGTTCAACCAATCAGTTCTGAATGTATATAGTCCATACACAAAAACACAAAAACAAGTAGAAACATGAAGTGCACAGCTAAAAAATTTAATCTAAGATCTGTTAGACAGAAAAACCGCACCTGTAAGAAATGGTTCACAACTTTTTTAACCACTGCTGGTTCATGTGGTGGTAACTGCAATATAAAAGAAAGTTATACTTCGTCAACAGCTTTTACATATGTCGCAGGGCAGAGAATCAGTTGATCACCTATTGCTTCATTGTGAGGTTGCCCAAAATCTGTTTATTATGTTTCTTTCGCCTAATTTGGTATTCAGAAGACTCATTCAGTTGTAGGCCATTACTAATTTGGGTTATGCTCTTGTTTCTATTATGATATACTTTGATGAAAAAACAATGGGTTTGAGTAGGACCCAAGAAACAGATACATGTAAAAGTACTAGCAGAGATTTAAGAATCAAACTGTGTAATCCACAAACCTATGTGGAGACATAATTACATACTAGAATCCGTTATTCATCACAAGGAAAAAAGATACAAAATAAATGCAAAATGGGAACTTCACTTATTGTCAAGCAACCATGTAAAGAAAGGGTATAGTGATGGAGTTATACTGGACAACTACATTATGAGCTTGAACTGTTAGACATAATCTCAGTAAACATGTCCAGCCAAACGCGTCATGTAAGTCTCATACAAATACCCATGTGTTGTTTAGCCAACATAATAAATTCTGAAGACTCAACGTGATAGTATGGATAAAATATTAATTTAAGGACAACATGATATACCTGGAACAAGAAAGAACTAGGTCATTGATGCGTTAAAATTATGTATAGTAAGTGCGTCTATTGTAGATTTGGCAAGTGCAGGTCGAACCATAGAGATTATATCAATTCTTTAATATATTCTTAATTAATATTTTAGGCAAAATTAAAACAAAAATGGTGGAGAAGATTTATTAATTAAATTATGCAAACTATTAATTAATAACGAAAACTATTAATAAGAAAAGATACCTAGGAATCAGAATCCACCAAATATTAACATAAAAATAATTTCTTATTTGCTAAATTAAATCCCAAATTATTTTTCCTTCCCTTTAAAAATAATGATTCATATAATTGATATGGGCAATCATAAGTTATGAAAAATTCACAGATTAACTATAACTTATCAAAACCTCGCAATCAATATACAAATCATATGCAATTTATGCGAAGAAAAATATGAAGGTGAAAATAATTAGGACATTAATTTTGGAACGGAAAGAGAATATTATTATGAAATACTTAGTTACATCATCATCCTAGGTATTAGAAATTTAGCTAGCCATGGAATTAAAAATAAAAACAAATTAATAATATTAGTACTACTATTTGCATGAAATAAGAACAATAATTAAAAGAGAATTTACATTATATCAATAAAATAAAGTTACAAATACTCCATGACTGTAGTACTACACATAATTTGAATAAGGGAAAAGACAAAAGCTCTAACACTACAAGAAAAAGACCTATCATCGACCGTCTATCAGCGACCGCATGCGGTCGCAGATAGCTATCCGCGACCGAATGAGGTCGCTGATAGTTGTCGCATAAAATCTAGTCGCTGGTGTGACAACCCGAGAATTTGAAAATTTTTAAAATTTTTATTTATTAATTTAAGGTTCGAATTTAGAACCTAGACAGAAAATTAGTGTATGCGTTTGATATTTTTAAGATAGAATTTTGAGGATTTCAAAATTTTGTGAAGGATTTAAGTGAATTATTCAGAATTAAGGAAATACGTGAAAATATTCTGTGTATATGGTATGATATGTGTACATGATGTGGTTGAGGGTCAAGGGTTGACCAGATAATCGATATCTGTAACAAACCCTAAGTATATATTAAGAACGTCAACGTTCGGTTAGAAAATCCTAACGATTAATAAGAAATCCTAGAAACCGGTTCTGAAAACCCTAATTTCAGTTTCGGGAATTCGAAACCCTAATTCAGTGCATGAAACCCTAAATCGGGAACTTAATGGTGTAAGTGTAAATAATTACAGGATTAATTAGGGTTAATCTTAACAAATTGGTTACAAAACCCTAATTCCAATTTTGAAACCCTAATTATGGATTTGAAACCCTAATTTGTAAATAGGGAAAAACCTAAGTGTTAATTAAATAGTTTTAATGTTAATTAGGATATATTAATTCTAATTTTCAAGTTAAGTAATTAGAAAACCCTAATCTAATTACGAAATCTAATTTTTATTTTAAAAAATAAATTTTCTATTAGAAACCCTAATTTTGGGTTATAAACTCTAATCCGTGATTTTGACCCTAATTGCTAAATAAGCGATTTTTATTAGGAAATATTAATCGTAATTAGCAAGATTTAATTTGTGATAAAGAAATTTTAATATAATTAGAAAATACTAATTATAATTTTGAAATATTTAATTTTCTATTTCTGAAAACCTAAATTGGAAATTTTAGAAAATAAATTTCAAACCCTAAGGATTTTTCAAACCCTAAATTTAGTATGTGAAATGACATTTATGCCATTTGTTGAAATAATTGAAGGTTACTTGTAATTGTTGCCCTATGTGAGTTGGTGACCAAAACCTAGCCTACTCCATGTGCCTTAAAACACAGCAATCCAGCCGAAATTATCAGCCACATGCATTGCCTTAACATTTATATAGATTTAAGAAAGAGAAAAAGGCCACTTTACTCTCATTTTTGTCCAAACCCATTCTCTCTCTAGAAATTCGGGATTTAGTGTGAAAGAGAGTGAGAATCAAAGCAGGGATCAGTTCTTAGACTTCCAAAAACAGATCCAAGAGTCAGAAATCAAAGATCGTGGCATGAAAGGTATAAAACCCAAAAATTTCGAAAATCATGTGATCCATGTTGTTTGATGTTAGTTGTTGTTTAAAGATGTGTAATAGGGTGTCTTTTAGTGATCTGGGTTGCTAGAACACAGATCCATAACATCTAGATGCACGAATCAAGCATTTTTAGAAATCTGGAAAATTGAAAAATAAGGCCTGACAGCATAATGTCAGGGCCTCTAGATCATTTTCTGTTTATTTTTTTGTGATTTAAGAGTCTATACTTGTATTATGTTGTATTGTCTTTAATCTGGAACTTGTATCAAGTCCGGAACATGTGTATAGTGAAAAATATATGTGGTCAAAAGGAGTTGACCGAGCACGATTTCTGGAAATCTGGGCAAACCCAGAAACCCAGAAAGTCTGACAAGCATTTTTCAAGCCATGGATCTTGCTTATGTTATGTGCTTTGGTCTTGTTATTGTTATATATGTGTAGACTAACATGTATACTACACTATCATACCTCTATAACACTTATAGCTTACCTGGAATCATAGATAATATTGGTCAAACAAGGTTGACCGAAATGGCTCATGAAGGTTTTCTGGAAAACCCAAATCTTCATTAGCCGAAATTTCTGACATAGTTTGACTAGCATGGATCTGGACTATGTTATACTTTTAGACTGAAATGATAGCATGATATTGTACCCTGACACCTCTACTACACTTTTGAATTCATAGATCACACAAAACAAGCCTGGAAAGCAAGGATTTAAGGGCTCAAAATAGGAACCTTGATTGTTCTTAAATTCTGGAAAACCAAGAATTTAAAGAACAGCTCTGACTTCATATTGGAGATCTTATAACACTCTGATTTATTGTAGCTTGGCCATGAAATCGATTGATAATGGTATTATTACATTTATACTACAACATCAACGTATTATCACACCCAGAAACATGATAACCAATAACTTAGAATTGGTCAAACATGCCCACTTAGCGACTGACAAGAATTCTGGGTTTCCTCAAGAACAGGCTCAAGAACACCTATAGCGACGGTTCGGTCGCTATATGGCCCTTTAGCGACACTTAATTTCAAAAATTACTTATTATTTTCCGAAAATGAATGTTTTAATTAAATAAATAGTTTTTAATTATTAAAAATACTTAATAAATTCCAAAAAATTATTTTAAATTCTGAAAAATAGTTTTTAATTATTTTGAGTATATTTCATAAATATTTAATATTTTTGGAATATAAAGGTATTTAATTTATTTAATTATAAGATTAAATAAATGATTTAAAAATGATTTTAATACATGAAAAATAATATTATGGTATAAGAAAATATTTAAAGATATTTTCGGTGACTTTTAATATTTTGTGATGAATTTCACTAATTAATTAATATTAATGATAATTATTTTATTTAATAAATATATTAAATAAATTATGAAAAATAGAATTAATGATTTAAAAATCATATAAAAATGATTTAAGTGTTATAAAAATATTTTAAGTTATAAAATATAACTTTTGATATTT
This sequence comes from Panax quinquefolius, assembly GCA_020205615.1. NCBI lineage: Eukaryota > Viridiplantae > Streptophyta > Magnoliopsida > Apiales > Araliaceae > Panax > Panax quinquefolius. The sequence continues at coordinate 72,483,983 of CM035169.1, read as the reverse complement.
TGTCATGAAAATATTAATATTTTAATATTAAAAGCAATAATCGGATAATGGATTTAACGGTTTAAAAATCATATAAATATGATTTTAAGGTATTAAAATACTTTGATATATTATAAATATATTATAATATTAAGTGATGATTTTCATTAATATTTGATAATAAATAAATATTAATAATAAAGGAATATTGTAGTATTTAATTCATTTAAATACAATTATAATGATTGAAAATAAACGATAAATAGTAATAATTACTTAAAAATTATTACGAGACTTATGAAAAATATTTTGACTGATATTAAAATTATCTGAGTTAATTGTTAAGTGTTTAGGCAGAGTTTAATTGAACTTAGACTCGATAATTGTCCCATTGACGAAATCGGGATGTCGAGTTTTAATAAAAAGTTCAACTCAGGCTGCAATAGTTTGACTTGATACCGTGTCTTATGTGTGTAATAGACTGATAGGGTTATGTGTTATGTGTTTAGATTATTCTATGTATATATATATATAATAGTATTATATTGTGATGGTATTATTCTAATATTGGAGATTTATATTACTAATATTAGGTCTTTGGATAAAGAGTTATAAATTGTGTTGCGGTAATCAACGGTTCAGGCAAGTTTGTTTTACTTAACTCTAATAAGAGTGTTTCATTTGGATAAGCTTATGGTTAATCATTGTTGGTCGCCATGAATTTTACTATGTACATATTGTATGTATAAGTCAGGTATGAAAGGCTGATCACCTTCATTACCAGTTGGTTCAGATATATTTGTTCATGTATAATATTTGTTCAGTCATAAATTTGTTCCTGCTAGTTCACAATTATATTGTTGAATTATAGTCAGCCAATTATTCAAATCATTTCAATCATGATATATCGTTATATTGTTGAACTTAAACTTGCTGGGCAATTCTTATGCTCACCCTTGCTATATCATGATAAAACATTGCAGATTAAGACGAACGTGTCGGATACAAGAAAAGGTCCAAGACAGTTCCAGTTTTAGTTTACGTATGCGATTAGATTTGAAATAGTAATGTATGATGATAATGTTATTGTAAGTTAAATAAGTTATGTATTGTGTATTAAGTTAAGGTTACTCGACCTTGGGGAATAGTGTGTAATGTAATGTATAAACAATTTATGTTTATATCTTTCGCAAATAGTAATAGTTGTATAGAATGATCGAACCGGATCCGAGGTGATTTAGGAGCTGGATTCGGGGCCCTCACAGTTGGTATCGGTATTTGTTGGTTATGAAACTTAGGTAGAAATACGAGAGACTAATAACCATGATGAATAGATAAGTACTAACTCAAATAGAGTTAGTTGGCTCAGAAGATTCAAAGACGAATCTCATGAAGTTATAAGATACTGAGTTCCCTAACTCGATAATAAAGTTGAACAGTAAGTGGTGAATAGATAGAGTCTAAAAGACTAAAAGTACAGTGATAGAAGATCGTAAAACAAAACGATCATAGATATAAAAATGAATCGTAATATATACGGTGAGATCACCCCGTGATCGAATAAGGTTATAGTATGGAGGAGGATCAAGTGAATGATTGAAAAGTTTACAGCAAGATTGATGTGTGTCAATTGTACTGGTACAGATTCAAGAAACGATTATGAATATGAGTTGAATGAAATTCGTATTGAGAAGGGGATTAGGATTAAGTGGGGATTATGAAATGTTTGTGTCGCGCTATTTGCTATATGCATGTTAAGAGGGTGATTCCTTTCTCATGTGTATAACAGATAGATAGGTCATAGGTAGAGGATATAAGGTTAAGTACGAGTTCTTAAAACTCATACTTATATGACATACTTGATTCATAGTTATATGAAATGTTTATGAACCCCTCCGCGAACGGACGCCAAAGGTCATTCCTTGGACACGTGGTATCAAAACATGGAGTATTTGTCTACCCGATGAAGATTGAAGCCATACAAAGTTGGGAGCAACCAAAGTCGGTGACCGAAGTACTTAGCTTTCTGGGCTTAGCTGGTTATTATCGGAGATTCGTAGAAGGATTTTCTCGAATCGCTACTCCGTTAACTCAGCTAACTCGTAAAGATATAAAATTTGGTTGGAACGAGGATTGCGAGAAGAGTTTTCATGAACTCAAGAGAAGACTCATTTCAGCACCTGTTCTGACAATACCATCTGGTTCGGATGGATTTTTTATCTACGGTGATGCTTCGGGCAAAGGGTTAGGATGTGTTTGTAAGACCCCGAAATTTTTAAATAAAAAGGAATTTCCTTTATTTTGAAATAGTAAGGGTTGATTTGATTAATGTGGATAGTTAAGGGTTAAATCACGCAAATATTTCAAAATAAGCAAGTGGTTATAAAATATTCATTGTTGTTTGGGAATATTCGTTTGGTCGTGGAATATTCAGAATCGCGTCGGGGAGTATTCGAATGACGGCAAGTAGCATGTATGTGTGGGCCCCATAACGGAAAGCGATTGGATGAAAAAACGACAAATATAAGTTGTTTTTAAATAACGAGCGTAGTTTGTTGCTAATTAATCTTTGTTGGAATACCGGTGGTTAAAACACACTAACACGCGTTGTTGAACAAGTAGCATACGGTATTGCACCAATTATTGATTCTTACATAAGAAGGCACTACTCAATAATGGTTACGATAATTCTTCGCAAAGATTTTAATGAGTTAATAATTCTTTGTGTTGATATTTTATATTCTTTGTTGTTTCAATAATTGTCATTACAAGTATCTTTCATTATCGAAGCAATAATTCATATTATCTGAATAATATTATTAGATAACATTATTGGCAATGTCTAGAAAGTTCGTCTAAGGAGAGGTTTGGTCATCTAATTGGCGCAAGAAGAAGAAATTCTTATTGAAAGCCCCTCTTTCTGGGGCCGCACGGTTGTCAATATTGTGATTCGTAATATTATTTGTGAATAATTAATTATTGATTTATATGATGAGGAAAATATTGATTTTATGTGGATATAGATGGAGAAAATTTTAAAATGACAATTGTTGAAAATTAATATTTTATCTTTTTCTGATAAAATAATTCATTTAAATATATTATTTTAATAATATATTAACGGTGATATTTTTACAATGAATGTGGGATATATGAGTATATGAGGAAGAAGAGTATTTTTGTGGCATTAAATGTTTAACACATGTTTTGTGTGTTGGTGGACACAATTATTGACTGAAATTTGATTATAGCCAGTAAAATCGCCCGTTTGTGGATTTCGGTCGATTTTTGTTTGGAATTTGGAAAAACTTTCTTCTGCAAAGTTGTAGAGAATTGAATTTCCTATAAAAACTCGCGAGATTCGAATTTTCTGATGAAAGGGCTATTTATTATGAATTATTGAAGTTCCGAAGCTCCGAAATAATTGATTTTTGGGAGTTTAAATTATTTTTGTTAAGAAAAACGTTTTTGTATTTTTTTGGATATCATTAACATGTGTGGCTGGTGTTTTGACCAAAAGGTGGGCTAAGGAAAATTTGTATAATTATATTAATAATATATTAAATTTTTCGCTTTTGGTGTTCTAAGCATTTTCCTATAAATAGGGTGCTTAGGTTAGAATTGAAAATCACACGTAAACCGAAGTTTTCTCTCTATTTCTCTCGATATTTTGAGCGTATTCTTGTGAGTATTTTGAGTATACTTTGAGTATTGCTAGGCGGTGCAAGTTCCTTCAAAGACTATACCCGTGATTACAGCTAGAAATCTTGATCTTCGAGGAGGCGAGAATGTGGCGAAGTACTAGTCTGGGTATGGAATGAAGATTCTAGAGAGAGTTGTTTAGTAGTCCTCACCATTTTGTGAAATAATGAATCAATAATGTGATGAGGATTTATTTGAGTATAGATATTGTCTAGAAGATAATATTTGTATTCAAACTCACGCTTTATTGTTGTAATAATAAAGTTGTAGTTGTTTCATACCATGTATTTGGCGACTGAATGGGTGTTGTGTATACCTATTTTGGGGGCGCCATGTTGTTCTCATGCAACATGGGAAAGTCATAGCCTATGCCTCTCGACAACTCAAAGAATATGAGAGGAATTATCCTACTCATGATTTGAAGTTGGCAGCAGTCGTTTTCGCGTTGAAGATTTGGAGACACCACCGTATGGGGAGAAAGTGGAGATTTATACTGAGATCATAAAAGCCTCAAATATTTCTTCACCCAAAAGAACTCAATACGCGCAAGAACGACGTTGGCTCGAAATGTTGAAAGATTACGATCACACCATCCAATATCATCCTGGAAAAGCAAACATGGTAGCTGACGCATTAAGTAGAAGATCATATGCGGGTACGAGTGCAATGTTGTTAACACAAAGGTCCATTTTGTATGACTTGCAAAGGATGGAGATAGAGATGAAGGCTCAAGTACCCACGTGATGATATCAAATATGCGAGTAGAACCGACTTTAATCGATAAAGTTAAAGTTGTTCAAGCTACGGACATGGAGCTGATGCGTATGAAGAAGAAAGTGCAAGAAGGTGCTATTCCAGAAACAAGAATCGATGAAGAAGGAATACTTCGAGTCAACTCCAGACTTTGTGTTCCTAACGATTCTGACTTGAAGCATAGAATCATGATGGTGGCACACAACACACCATTTGCAATCCATCCTGGGGGTACCAAAATGTATCATGATCTTCGACATACATTTTGGTAGAGCAATATGAAAAGAGAGATCGCGGAGTTTATCTCGAGGTGTTTAACTTGTCAACGTGTAAAGGCAGAGCATCAAATGCCAAAGTGTCCATTACAACCACTTGAGATTCCAAAATGGAAGTGGGAACACATTACTATGGATTTCGTTATGGGTCTTCCCAAGGTTTCTCAAGGCATAGATGCGATTTAGGTTATTATTGATAGATTAACCAAGTCTGCCCATTTCTTGCCCATACGTGAGACTTATTCCCTTGAACGACTTGCTAGTATGTACGTGAACGAGATTGTGAGATTGCACGGCATGCCAGTATCCATAGTTTTGGATCGTGACCCAAGATTCACTTAACGATTTTGGGTTAGCTTATAAAAAGCTATGGGCACGGATTTACGATTCAGTTCGACATACCATCCTTAAACGGACGGACAATCAGAGAGGACTATTCAAACTCTTGAAGATCTATTAAGACTATGTGTCCTAGATCTCAAAGGGAGTTGGGATAAGTACCTACCATTGGTGGAATTCTCCTACAACAACAGTTATCAGGCGAGCATAGGTGTGGCTCCATTCGAGGCGTTGTATGGAAGAAAATATAATTCTCCAGTATGCTGGGACGAGGTGGGTGAAGCAACATTGTTGGGACAAGAGTTGGTACGCATGACTACAGAGAAGATCCAAACGATTCGACAACGTATACAAACGGCATAGGATCGATAAAAGAGTTATGAGGATCTTCATCGGAAGGACGTGGAATTTAATATTGGGGATCGTGTATTGTTACGTGTTGCACCATGGAAGGAGTTACAAGATTTGGGAAGAGAGGAAAGCTCAATCCAAGATTTGTTGGTCCATTTGAGATTCTTGACCGAATAGGAAATGTGGCCTATAGACTCGCATTACCTCCAAGTATGTCTCGTGTTCATAATGTTTTTCACATATCTATGCTTCGTAAATATGTTAAAGACATGAACCACATTATTGAGTTAGAACCAGACGAGATAGCTAAAGATTTAGCGTACGAGGAGGTACCTGTTAAGATCTTGGATAGGAAAGAGCATGTCCTACGCACGAAGGTTATACCACAAGTTAAGGTTTTATGGAGAAACCATGTTATTGAAGAGATGACCTGGGAGTTGGAATCAGAAATGAAAGCGAGGTATCCTCACCTTTTTCGAAACACTAGGTACGTACGTCAATTTCGAGGATGAAATTTTATAAGGAGGGGAGGTTGTGTTGGGTTGGTAATATTCAAGAACGCAATCAAATTGCATAAAAAGTGCGGAAACGTGTAAAATCAGAGTTTAAAATTTTACAAACCATATACCCGGATCACCCTTTATGCATAATTATTAATTAAATGAAAAGATAAAGAATAAAATCATACCCTCGAAGATCGAGCTTCCTCAGGTACAAGTTCACCTCCAATCCTTTTCGCGTTTAACTTGAATCCACCGGATTTGGTTCCTTCCTTTGATCAACGTTAACCACCCAAATGTTTGGCCTCTAGAGGTGATCCACCAAGGAAAAGGAATTTTCAAGAAGAAGGGGTATTGGCTCAACCCTAGTTTTCTATCTCTATAGAAAGGGCGTACTCTACAACAAATTGGAATTATTTCGTTGTAAAAGTCAACAACCCCCAACACCCATAATAAGACTCCTCTTATTTAAAGATGTGGACCACCCACCTTAACAATTAAGGAATTGGGTTTTATTTAATTAATTAAATTCTTTTCATTAATTAAGCTCCCTAATCTTATTAGGGATAATTAATTAAACTCCTTTAACTAATTTTCCCTCCTAATCCTATTAGGAATAAATGAGAGTACTTATATTAAATTAATTCCTAAACTCTTTTAGAAATTAAAATAATAATAATTGTAATAATATTAATAAGACTCCTCTTATTAATTTATATTTAATATTTCTAAAATATTAAATAATAAATATTAAGCTATTTAATTTATTCTATCACCATAGATTAAATTAAATATACATAATATATTATTACGATTATGCCATTAACTTCTTAAATAATTATTCTTCCTTTTATGGTGTGACCCTTTAGGTTCTCTATATTAAACCAGGTTGTGAATAAATCAATTAGAACAATTCTAATCTTATTTAAATAAATAAATTAAACAATTAATTAATTTAAATAAATAATATTTATTCTACAATAGGATAAGCCTCCTAGCGATCAACGACTTTCCAGATAATATAGATTTCAACATTAGTCATAAAAGAACCTTTGAGTAAATAGTTACTGCAGATAATTCAATCCTTCCACCATACAATGTCCCAATTAAATATAAGACATGGAATTATCACAAGTCTTATTTTATTTAATTATATGTATTTCGATCCTTAAATGCACAACTCCAAATAATGCAAATTAGAAACTCCTTTCTAATTTCATTCTCGCCGCCAAGGACTACTGGGTTGTCATTTATCGAATCACATAGGACATTCTCTTCTTTATTAGAAGTGGTAGATTCTTTATTGATCATACATTATCTCCATGTATAACTTATTATACCCAAGCATACCCTTTGATATACCCTAAGGGTCTTAAGGAATAAGTCAAAGTATAACTCATCATACACAAGATACTATGATGATCTCAAGTCCAAGGATTACTTGTACTACTATCACTACAGGAATTCCTATTGACAGGCAAATAAAACTCCATTAGGTATTCCTTAGCGAGCCACGTTCAGTGAACTTATTCTCTAATAAGCACCTACATACTTACTTTAGTGTCTCCACATAAATGATCATGAGATCAATCATCCTCATCCAATGAGCAAGTAACGTATGTACCAATCTATCCGGATTCACTAATCCCCAATTTAGTAATCCAATAATTGAGAACAATTTTTGTTTTAAGCTTTCTAAGAATTTAGATCTCATTAGAATGATCATCATCATTATTCTAAAAGCATTGCTTAAAACTATGGGTTTATCACATATTATAAAACAGCATCATGTAGATAATTAAAAGCCTTTAATAAATTAATAATTTTTATTAATAAATGAATAAGATTGTTACAAAGTATATGCTTTATCATCAAACATGATTGGCTTGTGTGCATATTACTTTCAATCTCCCACTTGCACTAAAGCCAATCGCCATTGTATCTTATACTCTTCTTCTCTAAGTGACGATTATCCTGCTGTTGGATAAGCTTTAGTTAATGGATATGTAATGTTGTTCTTGAGGGTCCACTATCTCTATAGTGATTTCCCATCTTTTAATGATTCTAATAATCAAATGAAAGTGCCACAACACATGTTTAGATCCAAGATGAGACTTAGGAACTATTCCTAGTTCTGTAATGAACTTTTAATCCAAACAATCAACTTGCAGCTTCATTTATAGCTATATACTTTGTCTTTATCACTAAACCAAAGAACTCTTTCATTGTTTGGAACCTTTCCAATTCATCGCACTAATTATTCAAGATAACGCTTTACCTTAAAGTGGATTTTTCTGTCGTCTTGGTCTGTCTAGAAAAACTTGAGTCTGTTAAGCCCTCTAGTTTTAATTAAGACCCACCATGAATATGATCACATCCTTAGTGTCGGTTAAGCACTTTAAGATATTTTTCACTGACTCATAGTGAACTTCTCCATAATATGACTGATCAACATTAGGTCTCGTACATTTCATTGCATACATGATTGTCTCTCATGCGACCTCTCTTTTCAGGAGTCTGTGGGGACTATTAAGAGAGATACACTCCATAGCTCATCAACATGAGACATCTCTTGGAGTTTGCCATGCTAAACGACTTTAGCATCAAATGAATATACGTTCCTTGGGTTAAGTCGAGGATCCTTTTAAATCTATCTATATAGATTTGTATCCCCAATTAAGATACTCTTCCCAAATCATTCATGGAGGAATGTTTAGACAACTTTATCTTTACTGATTGTAGCATTAGTATGTCATTCCTTATCCGTAGTATATCAACATATAATACTAGGAATGTCACGACGCTCCCACTGTCCCTTTTGTACACACTAGAACTCTTACCTCATCGTATGTAACTCTGGATCATCATCTTCTATGATGCGTACCTCATCATCATCATCCATGATGAATCCATACCTCCCGGTATCTTGAGACTATTTTGATTTACGATTGATCAGGGTACAATAGGTCTATCTACAGGTTCCTCTTATTTGACTTATAGTATTTTGTGGTTCTTGAGCTCTTCAAGATCTATTATCCTCCCACTAGCCCCTTCAATGATAAACACATTTGTCTTAGAAGGCAGCGTGTTTCGCAACAAACACCTTTTGTTAAGTAGGATTATAGAACATATACCCTAAACTTACTTTAGGATGTCCCACAAATTGTACTTGTCAAATCTTGTCCCAAGCTTATCCTTTGAAACCTTTTTCACATAAGTTGGACAACCCCTTATCTTAACATACTTAAGATTAGGAATCCTCCCTGTCCATAACTTTTATGGAGTCTTGAGGCCGAATTTTGAGGTTACCATTTTCGTTGATATGCAGCCATTTCTAGGACATGACCCTAGAAGGATACTAGAATGTCGGTAAAATCATTATGGACCGCACCATGTCCAACAAGGTACAATTTTTCCTTTAGATACATCAATCAATTATGCACAGATCGACGATGTGTCCATTATGAGAAAACCATTTGAGATGATCAAGAAACTTATTGCACAAGTATTTATTCCTTGATCTAATCAAAGAATCTTAATACTTTGCCAATTTGTTTCACTTTTGAATTCTTTGAACCTTTCAAATAATTCATACTTGTATTTCAGCAAATACACACATTCAACTCTTTGAATGATCATCTCCTTTTCTTATACTAATTTGTTCAATATGCAAAATTATTTTCATGTAAGTCAAGTATACAAAATTTATTAAGTAATATTCCAGTTCTATACAAAACATTATTATTATAAATAGAACAACAATTGTTCTTAATTATAATACCAAAGATTTCATTGTCCAATAATAAAATGGAAATAATATTTTAACAAGAACCGGAATACAATAACAACTTATTGACTTAATAGATTTGCCGTCGTAAGCATTGTTAAACTATAAGTTTTTCTATGGCTAATATGGCAACCTTTGCTACATTTCCTTTTATAGGTTTACTTATATTTGTTTAGCTTTCTACTTCTGCTTGGTCCCTTCATAAATCTATATTTATGATAACCAAAGTCGGTATCCAATACCCAAGTAGAACCTTGACTTAAAGAAAAATTTATTTTAAATTATGAACAAAATTATATTTGTAACCGAAACTTCACTAAGCTTCTTTTGGTTAGCCTCTGCAAGATGTTTCTCATGCTTTTCCAAATTGTCCGAGCTTATTGCGGTGGAAGCAAACTCCTTTGCTATCCATATCGCTTTTGTTCTTATTATCCTTTGTTTTGGCCTTTTCTATTTACCTTCTTAGAATCATTCTTCTTTTCAGAAGATCCTTTGGCCCCTACTAGTAAGACTTGATCTTTCTTGGTTGGAAAGTGACTCAACATTTTTCAATATGTTAAGCAAATCAGCGAGGCTGATATCTAGCTTGTTCATGTGAAAAATTCACAACAATTGTGAAAGGAGTCCGGGAGTGAGTGCAAGATCAAATCTTGGCTCAACTCTCCATCCATGACAAAACCAGTTGTCCTAATTGATCAATCAAATTGATTATGTTAAGAACTTTTTGTCTGTACTATAGTGCCATTGGTCATTCTAGATCGAAAGAGCTCCTTAGATATCTGATATCTATCAGTCCTACTTTCCTCACCTTCAACTACTTGATGTGCAGGAATATAGTAGAAGCATCCATAGTTTCATGCTGACGCTGAAGCTCGTTACTCATGGATGCGAGCATGATGCATTGAGCCAACTATGCATCATCTTGCCACTTACTAAAAGTAGCAATCTCTTCCTCAGAGGCATTGTCTGCAACCATTGCAGGGATAGGCGTATTAAGGACATAAGATAGCTTTTCAGCTGTGAGAACTTTTCTCAAATTCCTTAACCAATCCGTTTAATTCATCGGTTAATTAAGCATCTAATATGCTCATGATGATAGTAATTTTAGACATTGTAAAATTCTGTAAATGAATTTGTAATTAACAACATTTTAACATACATTCTTTTATTAATTACCAAAATAAATTAGGTCTTATTTTAAATTGGTATCTCCCACTATTTTTTTCAAACTATATTACCCTCACTTATATAGTTCGGCAAAATCTAATTAAAGATTTGCTAGTGAGAATAAGGATCCCATTTCAAATGTATATAGCCTTGTGGTGACACAACAAACTATATATAAATAAATAGGTAGACAACTTTTGTCAATTACATCAACTATGCAACTCTTTTTCTTTTGCCTCTTAGATTATTTTGATCATGTGGTGGCACATCCGAATCAAAATTATCGAAGTTAAGTCTGACCTAGCACTCCATATATTCAAAAAAGAAAAATATCATCCTTGTGGTGACACAACAAAATAATATTGTTCAATTTTCTTTATAAGCATCAAATGTGATAAATTAACATCTTAAATACTTAATACTTACCTTGTGGTGACACAACAAACTCATATTAAATATTTAATACTCTATTAATTTTATCATGCTAGAAGGCTTACATTTGATATTCCAAATATCTTTGAACACTTAGGACTTAATATAAAAATTGAGGGTTTGTTATTAATTTGTCTCATCTTGTTTAGCTAGCATTTACATATATATATAAAATACGCGTTATATTAATGAACACGCAAGCATGTTTGCATAATATATAATATATATAGTATAAGCATGCACATATAGAATACTATATTCTACCGGATTGATTATGGACTTTTATTCTAGTTTGGTTCACTAGAGCCACCAAGTGAACCAAAAAAGGTCAAACCCAGGGGTGCATAAAATAATATTTAAATATAACTATTACATTTAAACCCGGGCTCCATTATAAACGTGTCTTCAAGCGCTCCTTGTTCCTTGATCTCCAATTTTTTTAAAATTAATTCTAACTATTCCTATTACAATAACTATTTAAAATAAATAGAAACCTTGATCAGCAGTCAAGGGGAAGTACATAGGAGGGAGATAGAATTTATATTAAGAAGAATTAGAGAAGACGAGGTACGCAGACCCCATTTAATAAAACTCATACATTCATGCATCCAACTAAAATAAAATCCAATCACATTGGTCAATAGTCCATAATCAATCCCATTTATTATCATACACTTCATCATATGCATCAATAAATAACATTCATCTTATGAATAATAAACATTTAATATATATATATTGATATCATTTAATGGGGAAATTTAGTTAGTATAAAATCTATTTTTGAATCAAAATAAACTCCTTTATTTTAATCCAAATTTAAATCAAAAAAAACTATTTTATTTTAATTTATCCAATTTTGAATAAAATAAACTATTTTATTTTAATCAAAATCTTTAATCAAAATAAACTCCTTTATTTTAATTAATTATGGAATCCAATTCCATGTAAAAAAAACTCTTTTATTAAAGGAAACACGCAGATTCTCTTTCCTATTCATAAATAAACTCCTTTATTTTGAATAATATGAAATCATATTTCATATCTAAATAAACTCCTTTATTTAAGGAAATTAGGATTCTCTTTTCTATTCACAAATAAACTCTTTTATTTTGAATAATATGAAATCTTATTTCATATCTAAATAAACTCCTTTATTTAAGAAAACATAGAATCCAATTTCAACTCCAATTAGTTATCTTGAAATCCAATTCTAACTCTAATTAGTTAACATGAAAATCTAATTTTAAAATTAAAATAAACTCTTTTATTTTAATAATAAAATAAACCTTTTATTTTAAAATTAAAATAAATATTTTATTTTAATTATAAAATAATAAGATTAATATATATAACTATATATATATTATATATATAAACGCGTTTTTTTTAAAAAAAAAAAAAATTGAAGTCACGTGAACTTTCCACGAAATCAAGAATGGTAAATATATATATATATATATATATATATATATATATATATATATATATATATATATATAACGTAACTAAAAGAAATTGCATACATGTAACTTATATGAATAAAGGAATCAGGAGGATATACAAAGTATAATTTATATATACACTATATAAGATTACATGATTCTAGCCTTCTGGGACTTTAAGATCCTGAAACAAAATTCCTTTTGATCATGTTATAATACCCACGTGAATTGATTTCGTTTTTTTTTTTTAAAAAAAAAAATTTATACAATAAAATTATGCCCAAATAAATTGTTCTAAACACATATCAATATACATATTAAATTAAAACAATTATTAATTTGCATAAAGGTTTGGCTCTGATACCACTGTTGGGTTTGTAATATTCAAGAACGCAATCAAATTGCATAAAAAGTGCGGAAACGTGTAAAATCAGAGTTTAAAATTTTATAAACCATATACCCGGATCACCCTTTATTATAACAATTATTAATTAAACGAAAAGATAAAGAATAAAATCATACCCTCGAAGATCGAGCTTCCTCAGGTACAAGTTCACCTCCAATCCTTTTCGCGTTCAACTTGAATCCACCGGGTTTGGTTCCTTCCTTTGATCAACGTTAACCACCCAAATATTTGGCATCAGAGGTGATCCACCAAGGAAAAAGGAATTTCAAGAAGAAGGGGTATTGGCTCAACCCTAATTTTCTATCTCTATAGAAAAGGCGATTCTCCAACAAATTGGAATTATTTCGTTCAAAAAGTCAACAACCCCCAACACCCATAATAAGACTCCTCTTATTTATAGATGTGGACCACCCACCTTAACAATTAAGGAATTGGGTTTTATTTAATTAATTTAATTCTTTTAATTAATTAAGCTCCCTAATCTTATTAGGGATAATTAATTAAACTCCTTTAACTAATTTTCCTCCTAATCCTATTAGGAATAAATGAGAGTACTTATATTAAATTAATTCCTAAACTCTTTAGAAATTAAAATAATAATAATTGTAATAATATTAATAAGACTCTCTTATTAATTTATATTTAATATTTCTAAAATATTAAATAATAAATATTAAGCTATTTAATCTATTCTATCACCATAGATTAAATTAAATATACATAACATATTATTACGATTATGCCATTAACTTCTTAAATAATTATTCTTCCTTTTATGGTGGTGTGACCCTTTAGGTTCTCCATATTAAACCGGTTGTGAATAAATCAATTAGAACAATTCTAATCTTATTTAAATAAATAAATTAAACAATTAATTAATTTAAATAAATAATATTTATTCTACAATAAGAGGATAAGCCTCCATAGCGATCAACGACTTTCCGGATAATATAGATTTCAACATTAATCATAAAAGAACCTTTGAGTAAATAGTTACCGCATAATTCAATCCTTCCACCATACAATGTCCCAATTAAATATAAGACATGGAATTCTTGTCAAGTCTTATTTTATTTAATTATATGTATTTCGATCCTTAAATGCACAACTCCAAATAATGCAAATTAGAAACTCCTTTCTAATTTCATTCTGCCTTGGCCAAGGACTACTGGGTTGTCATTTATCGAATCACATAGGACATTTCTTCTTTTATTAGAAGTGGTAGATTCTTTATTGATTATACATTATCTCCATGTACAACTTATTATACCCAAGCATACCCTTTGATATACCCTAAGGGTCTTAAGGAATAAGTCAAAGTATAACTCATCATACACAAGATACTATGATGATCTCAAGTCCAAGGATTACTTGTACTACTATCATTACAGAATTCCTATCGACAGCAAATAAAACTCCATTAGGTATTCCTTAGCGAGCCCACGCTCAAAGTGAACTTATTCTCTAATAAGCACCTACATACTTGCTTTAGTGTCTCCACACAAATGATCATGAGATCAATCATCCTCATCCAATGAGCAAGCAACGTATGTACCAATCTATCCGGATTCACTAATCCCCAATTTAGTAATCCAATAATTGGGAACAATTTTTGTTTTAAGCTTTCTAAGAATTTAGATCTCATTAGAATGATCATCATCATTATTCTAAAAGCATTGCTTAAAACTATGGGTTTATCACATATTATAAAATCAGCATCATGTAGATAATTAAAAGCCTTAAATAAATTAATACTTTTTATTAATAAATGAATAAGATTGTTACAAAGTATATGCTTTATCATCAAACATGATTGGCTTGTGTGCCTATTACTTTCAGGTTGTAAGACCCCAACTTTCTAATGAATAAAATCAAATTTCCTTTATTTATTATTGTGAATAATAAGGTATTAATTTGATATAATAACTTTGGTTATGGGTGAAATGTGAAAATTTTGCAAAATAAGCAAGTGGTTATAAAATATTCATTTTGTCGGTGGAATATTCTTTACGTTGGGAATATTAAATACGACGACGCAGCCAATTGTGGGCCCCATAACGGATAACGGTCGAATGAAGAAAATGACAAAATTGAATAACGACGTAGTTGTTACTGTTAACACTGTTGGAATACCCGGTGGTTAAAGTAAAGTAATACGCATTCATTGTTGACAAGAAGCATACCAGATTGCACAAAGATTGTTGAATTATTGATCCTTACGTAAGAAGGTACTACTCAATAATTCTCACAGTAGTTACTGTTCAATATTTTATTTTATTAATTCAATAATTGCTGCATTGATATTTTATATTATTGTTGTTTCAATTATCATCACTGCACAATATCTCCTTTATCAGATCAGTAATTCATATTATTTGGAATAATATTATTAGATAACATTATTGGCAAAGTCTAGAAAGTTCTGTCAAGGAGAGGTTTGATCACCTAATTGCGCGCCAGTAAGGAGAAATCCTTATTGGAAAGCCCCCTCTTTCCTGGGAACAACCTTGTTGTCATAAATGTGATTCTGTAATATTATTTGAGAATAATTAATCATTGATTCATATGATAAGGAAATATTTATTTTATATGGATATAAATGATGGATTTATTTATGTGGTTATAAATGAAGGAATTAATGTTGAGGTGTTTTATTAGTATTTTGTCGGATTGGAGGTATTAAAAATCAAACTAGTTTTTTTTAGATATATTGCGGGAGTTATAATTTTTAATCCGACCGTTGGATCATTGTAATTTTTGGATATGTTATACATATATAAGTTGAGTATATGTCCACAAATTTTGAACCGTTAAAAATGAGCGTATGATTTGTTATGAATTTTAAGAGGTGGTTGATTCGGAAATCAAGTTATAAATCATTTTGGTGGAAAATTCTAGAATTGGTGGGCCCCACTCTTGGTTGGTGCAAAAATGTGCTAAGATTTTTATTCAAATGTGGTGGGTGGGAATAGTAGAAGGTAAAGCCATTAGGTTGCAGGTTAAGTCTGCTTCGGCGTGCTAACATTTTCCTATAAATAGTGGGCTAAGTTAGAATTGAAAATCACACCAGAAACAAGTTTTTTCTCTTTCTCTCTCTAGATTATTAAGTGTATTTTGTGAGTATTTAGATACTTTGTGAGTTTCTATTAATCAGTGAAAGTTTCCTTCAGCCTTATATCGATATTCCAATCAGAAGTACTGATATTTTGAGGTAAGGGATATTATCTTCTTCTTAAATGATATTTTCTTCAATATCATTATCTTAGAAATATTGGTATGAACTTTTTATCAAATTTGGAACTTTTTGTGTTGGGAGTTACTATTCATGTATACGGCATTATTCACGATATCGGCACTATTCACTTAATACTTGCACTATTCACCAAAAAATGAAATTTTCTTCTTTTTGTCCAAGTTGTCTATTATGGTTACTATCTGTGATTGTATCCATGTTTTGATCATTATTTCTGAATTCTCCTTCAAAATTGGTTATTTCAGAATATTATTGAACTCGGATAAACAGTAATACGAATTCTTAATATTTGATTTGTTATCTCACTGGATTCGTTTTCTTTAAAATATTTTTTATCATCCTCAGTCCTAAATGATGATACAAATGAATATCTTTGGCCTGTAGTGCAAAGATGAATGATTACCTAATGAATATCTTTGGTCCTGTAGTGCAAAGATGAACATGTGTTGAGATGAACATGGTCAACTGGTGATACAAATGAATATCTTTGGCCTATTGTGCAAAGATGAATATTTGATTCAAGATGTATATTGATTGATGTTACAGGGATAAAATATTGATGATGGACTTTTAAATCTTAGAAGATAGTAGAATTCTTTCTCTACTTGACTCTTCTAATGGATTGTTGTTTTTCATTGCGAGTTGTTGATCTAAAACTTGTTATCTATTATATTTTATCAGATTATTCCCTGTTGAAGACTAATGATAATTTGTTGTATATTATCTTGGTCATAATATTCTTTACTAGGCTGGTTGAGCTCACCCTTTTGTTCCATTTTTCTTCTCAGGAGGTGAGAACATAGCAGGGAACTAGTCTGAGGTGCGGAGTGATGGTTCTAGAAAGTTGTTTTTAGTGGTCCTCACTATTTTTAAAATAGTGTATCAATAATTGTAATGAGGACTCCTTTTGAGTTTTTATACTCTCTATTTGTATTTAAACTCACAATTTAATGAAGTTGTATTTGTTTCTGTACCATGTATTTGGCGACTCAGATTAGGTGATGTATACCTATTTTGGGGCGCCACGGTTGGTATCAAAGCTTAGGGATATGATCCTTGCTCGAGATGTGAGATAAGAACTAGGAGGGAGAGCGAGGAATTCTTCGCTAGTATGACTGACTAAGTTTATTTGGTATTTATTTGGTCGGTCAGAGTATAGGGATAATATGTTGCATGACTATTAACCCTTGTTTTATGGCGATTTAAGAATGGCGACTAAGAACGTTAATAATGGAGTGAATGGGGATAGTGGAGACACCTTTGATCACTACCCGGGGAACGCTCAACAGAAGGCAATAATCCTCCCGTAAACAACGTTCTCGAACAAATGATGAATGATGGGATGTTTAGAAGCTTTTTGTAGTTCATGCAAAACCAGACGAGGGAGACTCGTGCACCAAATACGGGTAGAAATGCTAGCAATGCGCGGCTTGTCACAGCCAAGCAGTTCAAAGAGTTGGGACCACCAGAATTTAAGGGAAAGTCGGATCCGACCATGGTGGAAACGTGGGTCAAACAAATTACCAAGATATTTGATGTCTTGGGATGCACGAAGGAACAGAAGGTTCCATTTGCCACCTTTATGTTCCGTGGTGAGGCAGACTACTGGTGGGAGTTTGTGAAGCGTACTCACCATCCGCACTTTTCAAGATGTCTTGGGAAGCGTTTTAGAAACTATTCAATGACAAGTACTTTTCCGAAAGTATTCGTCATATGAAGGAGGTGGAGTTTATCGACCGAACAAAACAACATGGCGGTGTCCCAAAGACGAGGCAAAGTTTGCAGAGTTATCCAGTTTGCACCTCATTTGGTGAAAATGAGGAACGAATGACGAGGATGTTTCGAGAGGTCTAAAGCGAGATTCGACAATATCTTATCTCTCATAAATTTTCTTTATATTCGGATGTTGTAAAATGAGGGCTCAATTATTAAAGCGAGATAATGAGTATGTTCAACCGAGGGAACACAACCAGGGTCATACCGGTGGCAGCGGTCATCGGAGCAATGACAACCAGAGGGAAGAAAAGCATTCGGACAAAAGCGGTAACCACTCTGGTGGTAATCGTGGCCGTGATAATAGAAGGAGCGAGTCGGGAGGAGATTTCAAAAGGAGAAGGTACAACAATGATAGCGTAAAGACGTCAGCACCAACATCAACTGTTTCTAGGGGAGGAGAATGACCACCGGTCGTATGTTACAAATACGGGAAAGAGGGACACATCAGCCCAAACTGCCCACAACAATCTAAGGTCTGTTATAACTGTGGAAAGGAAGGTCATATAGCTAGAGATTGTCTAGTTGCAAAACCAAGTTCAACAAGGATGGTGACTCCAAAGGCTGTCCCGGACAAGTTAAAGTCGGTGGTTCCTGGAAGGGCATTTGTCGTGACTGCCCAAAACGCGAGGAACCCAAACGAGGTGATCACGGGTAAGCTAATCATAAACTCTTGCGAAGTTTATACCTTATTAGATACCGGTTCTACCCATTCTTTTATCTCTCCTGCTTGTGCTCAACGTTTAAACTTGACTCCGGAGAAATTAGACTTTGACTTATCTGTTAGACTTCGTTAGGAGAAACTTCGTTATTACATCTCTTTTTAAATCTTGCATGATTCAAGTCGGTACCATCACATTACCTGCCGACCTTATTTCGTTGAAAATTATTGCTTTTGATGTGATTTTGGGGATTGATTGGCTAACCACGCATCATGCTAAAATTGATTGTTTTCGTAAGGTTGTTTGTTTTCATATTCCTAACCAACCTATTATGCGAATTCAAACAACCAAACCACTAAAATCAGTCACTGTCATATCAAGCCATAAAGCTATTCATTTATTGAAAAATGGATGTCAAGCTTTCTTAGCCCATGTCACGGACTTGAACAAAAACACGTTAGATTTGAATACTATTTCTATTGTTAGTGAATTTCCTGATGTATTTCCTGAAGAACTTCCCGGTCAACCCCCAGAACGTGAAGTTGAATTCTTTATTAACCTTGAACCTGGTACAAAGCCCATTTCTAAAACCCCATATCGAATGGCTCCTATTGAACTTCAGGAGTTAAAGATCCAACTACAGGAGTTGTTGGACATCGGTTTTATTCGTCCTAGTACATCTCCTTGGGGTGCTCCTGTGTTATTCATAAAGAAGAAAGACGGGAGTATGCGACTTTGTATTGACTACCGAGAGTTGAACCATGTCACTATCAAGAATAGGTATTCGTTACCTCGCATTGATGACCTGTTTGACCAGTTACAAGGAGCACAATTCTTTTCAAAGATCGATCTTCGTTCTGGATATCATCAGCTGAAGATTAAAACTGAGGATATTCCAAAGACTACCGTCAGAACTCGGTACGGGCATTATGAATTCTTAGTCATATCTTTTGGATTGACTAATGCTCTTGCTACTTTCATGGATATGATGAACCGTGTGTTTAAAGAATACTGAGATCAGTTCGTTGTTGTCTTTATTGATGACATCCTCATCTATTCCAAAAGCCGTGAAGATCATGAGCACCATTTGAATTTAATCGCAAAGGCTTCGTGATAACAAGTTCTATGCCAAGTTGAAAAATGCGAAGTTCTAGCTTGACGGCTTGAGGAAGTAGCATTCCTTGGACACGTGGTGTCAAAACATGGAGTATTTGTTGTCACGAAGCGAAGATTGAAGCCATACAAAGTTGGGAGCAACCAAAGTCGATGACCGAAGTACTTAGCTTTCTGGGCTTAGCTGGTTATTATCGGAGATTCGTGGAAGGATTTTCTCGAATCACTACTCCGTTAACTCAGCTAACTCGTAAAGATATAAAATTCGGTTGGAACGAGGATTACGAGAAGAGTTTTCAAGAACTCAAGAGAAGACTCATTTGGCACCTATTCTGACAATACCATCTGGTTCGGATGGATTTATTATCTATAGCGATGCTTCAGGCAAAGGGTTAGGATGTGTTCTCATGCAACATGGGAAAGTCATAGCCTATGCCTCTCAGCAACTCAAAGAATATGAGAGGAATTATCCTACTCATGATTTGGAGTTGGCAGCAGACGTTTTCGCGTTGAAGATTTGGAGACACTACCTATATGCGGAGAAAGTGGAGATCTATACAGATCATAAAAGCCTCAAATATTTTTTCACCCAAAAGGAACTCAACATGCGGCAATGACGTTGGCTCGAGCTATTGAAAGATTACGATCACACCATCCAATATCATCCTAGAAAAGTAAACGTGGTAGCTAACGCATTAAGTAGAAGATCATATGCGGGTACGAGTGCAATGTTGTTAACACAAAGGTCCATTTTGTATGACTTACAAAGGATGGAGATAGAGATGAAGGCTCCAAGTAACCACGTGATGATATCAAATATGCTAGTAGAACCGACTTTAATCGATAAAGTTAAAGTTGTTCAAGCTACGGACATGGAGCTGATGCGTATGAAGAAGAAAGTGCAAGAAGGTGCTATTCTAGAAGCAAGAATCGATAAAGAAGGAATACTTCGAGTCAACTCCAGACTTTGTGTTCCTAATGATTCTGAATTGAAGCATAGAATCATGATGGAGGCACACAACACACCATTTGCAATCCATCGTGGGAGTACCAAAATGTATCATGATCTTCGACATACATTTTGGTGGAGCAATATGAAAAGAGAGATCACGGAGTTTATCTCGAGGTGTTTAACTTGTCAACGTGTAAAGGAAGAGCATCAAATGCCAAAGGGTCCATTACAACCACTTAAGATTCTGAAATGGAAGTGGGAACACATTACTATGTATTTCGTTACGGGTCTTCCCAAGGTTTCTCAAGGCATAGATGCGATTTGGGTTATTGTTGATAGATTAACCAAGTATGCCCATTTCTTGCCCATACATAAGACTTATTCCCTTGAACGTCTTGCTAGTATATACGTGAACGAGATTGTGAGATTGCACGGTATGCCAGTATCCATAGTTTCGGATCGTGACCCAAGATTCACTTCACGATTTTGGGTTAGCTTATAGAAAGCTATGGGAACGGATTTACGATTCAGTTTGGCATACCATCCTCAAACGGACGGACAATCAGAGAGGACTATTCAAACTCTTGAAGATCTATTAAGACTCTGTGTCCTAGATCTCAAAGGGAGTTGGGATAAGTACCTACCATTGGTGGAATTTTCCTACAACAACAGTTATCAGGCGAGCATAGGTGTGGCTCCATTCGAGGCGTTGTATGGAAGAAAATGTCGTTCTCATTATCTTTGGGGACGAGGTGGGTGAAGCAACATTGTTGGGACCAGAGTTGGTACGCATGACTACAGAGAAGATCCAAACGATTCGACAACGTATACAAACGGCACAAGATTGACAAAAGAGTTATGCGGTTCTTCATCGGAAGGACGTGGAATTTAATATTGGGGATCATGTATTGTTACGTGTTGCACCATGGAAGGAGTTACAAGATTTGGGAAGAGAGGAAAGCTCAATCCAAGATTTGTTGGTCCATTTGAGATTCTTGACCGAATAGGAAATGTGGCCTATAGACTCGCATTACCTCCAAGTATGTCTCGTGTTCATAATGTTTTTCACATATCTATGCTTTGTAAATATGTTAAAGACCCGAACCACATTATTGAGTTAGAACTAGACGAGATAGCTGAAGATTTAGCGTACGAGGAGATACCTGTTAAGATCTTGGATAGGAAAGAGCATGTCCTACGCACGAAGATTATACCACAAGTTAAGGTTTTGTGGAGAAACCATGCTATTGAAGAGATGACCTGGGAGTTGGAATCAGAAATGAAAGCGAGGTATCCTCACCTTTTCGAAACACTAGGTACGTACGTCAATTTCGAGGACGAAATTTTATAAGGAGGGGAGGTTGTAAGACCCCAACTTTTTAATGAATAAAATCAAATTTCCTTTATTTATTATTGTGAATAATAAGGTATTAATTTGATATAATAACTTTGGTTATGGGTTATAAAATATTCATTTTGTCGGTGGAATATTCTTTCTGTCGGGGAATATTAAATGCGATTGCAAGCATCAATTGTGGGCCCCATAATGAGATAATGGTCGAATAAAGAAAATGACAAAATTGAATAACGGCGTAGTTATTACTGAATTAACACTCGTTGGAATACCCGGTGGTTAAAGTAAAAGTAATACGTTGTTGTCACACAAGAAAGCATCTGGTATTACGCACAGTATTGTTGAATTATTGATCCTTACGTAAGAAGGCACTACTCAATAATGTCACGATGAATTCTTTATTCAATATTTTATTTTATTGATTCAATAATTCTTTGCATTGATATTTTATATTATTGTTGTTTCAATTATAAATCCTTTGCACAGTATCTCCTTTATCGGATCGATGAATCTGATTATTTGGAATAATATTATTAGATAACATTATTTGCAATGTCTAGAAAGTTCTGTGAAGGAGAGGTTTAGTCACCTAATTGCGCGCCAGTAAGGAGAAATCCTTATTGGAAAGCCCCATCTTTCCTGGGAACATCCTGGTTGTCATAAATGTGATTCTGTAATATTATTTGTGAATAATTAATCATTGATTCATATGATAAGGAAATATTTATTTTATGTGTATATAAATGATGGATTTATTTATGTGGTTATAAATGAAGGAATTAATGTTGAGGTGTTTTATTAGTATTTTGTCGGATTGGAGGTATTAAAAATCAAACCAGTGTTTTTTGAGATATATTGCGGGAGTTATAATTTTTAATCCAAATAGTTGGATCGTTGTAATTTTTGAATATGTTATACATATATAAGTTGAGTATCGTCCACAAATTTTAAACCGAATTAAAATGAGCGTATGATTTGTTATGAATTTTAAGAGGTGGTGATTTGTAAATTAGGTTATAAATCATTTTGGTGGAAAATTCTAGAAGTGGTGGGCCCCACTCTTGGTTGGTGAAGAAATGTGCTGATATTTTTATTCAAATGTGGTGGGTGGGAATAGTAGCAGGAAAAGCCATCAGGTTGCAGGTTAAGTCTGCTTCGGCGTGCTAACATTTTCCTATAAATAGAGGGCTAAGTTCGAATTGAAAATCACACCAGAAACAAGTTTTCTCTCTTTCTCTCTCTAGATTATTGAGTTTATTTTGTGAGTATTTAGATACTTTGTGAGTTTCTGTTAATCAGTGCAAGTTTCCTTCAGCCTTATACCGATATTCCGATCAGAAGTACTGATATTTTGTGGTAAGGGATATTATCTTCTTCTTAAATGATATTTTCTTCAATATTGTGACGCCCCCAAAATAGGTATACACAACACCCATTCTGAGTCGCCAAATACATGGTACAGAAACAACTACAACTTTATTATTACAACAGTAAAACTGTGAGTTTAAATACAAATATTATCTTCTAGACAATATATATACTCAAATAAATCCTCATCACATTTATTGATACATTATTTTACAAAAATGGTGAGGACTACTAAACAATCCTTTCTAAAACCTTCATTCCATACCCAGAGACTCGTACTCGCTATATTCTCGCTCCACGAGAAAAATGGAACAAAAGGAAAAGGGTGAGCTCAACTAGCTCGGTAAAGAATATTATGACTAAGATAATATACAACAAATTATCGTTAGTCTTCAACGAGGAAAAATATAATAGAATACAATAGACAACAAATTTTAAATCAATATTCGCAATGAAATAATAATTCATTAGAAGAGTTAAGTAGAGAATGCAAACTACTATCTTCTATGTATGAATTTAAAAGTTCATCGCTCTATCTTTTATCCCTGTAACATCAATCGATATACATCGGAATCAAATATTCATCTTTGCACTACTGGCCAAAGATATTCATCGATTAATTGTCATGTTCATTTAAACACTGTTTATCTTTGCACTCTGAGCCAAAGATATTCTTCATAAATCATTCATCTTTGCACTACTGGGCCAAAGATATTCTTAAGAAATCATTCATCTTGCACTACTGGCCAAAGATATTCCATAATATCATCATTTAAGACCGAGGATGATGAAAATATTTTTTTTAAAAAACGAATCCGGTGAAACAAAATGACAAGGATTAAGGATTAAGGATTCGTACTTGGTTTTATCCACGTCAAAAATACCTCAAAAATAATCATAGTGGTGTAAAATTCAAGAATGATCAAAACATGGATACAATCGAGTTAGTATCCGGAATAGATGTTTTAGACGAAAAGAAGAAATTTTATTTTTCTATTGAATATATAGTATCGTGAATAGTCTCAGATATCGTGAATAGTGCATAGTATCGTGAATAGTAACTCAGACACCAAAAGATAGAAATTCCACAAAAAACATCTTCACGCTTCATGAATAGTACTGCGTGAATAGTAACTCGTGAATAGTAACTCATGAATAGTAACTCGTGAATAGTAACTCATGAATAGTAACCCATGAATAGTAACCCCGACATGAAAAAGTTCTAAATTTGATAAAACTTCAGATCAACATTTCAAATTATAATGATATTGAAGAAATAATATCATTCTGAAAAAAAATAATATCCTTACCTCGAAGATCGAGACTTAAATTTGAAACAGGATATAGGCTATGACTTGGACTTAATCAGTATAGCAATACTCAAAGTATACTCAAAATACTCACAAGAATACGCTCGATAATAGAGAGAGAAAACTTGATTTAAAGTGTGATTTTCAATTCTAACCTAAGCACCTATTTATAGGAAATTGCTTAGAACACCAAAGCGAAAATTTAATAAATTAATATATATATATATATCAAATTCATACGCCAACCTTAGAATTCAGATCCTAGCATTTCCACATGCCACCTTCTAGAAAGAAATGATAAAAAAACATTTTCATAAAATAAATAATTAAAACTTACAAAAATTAATTATTTTGAGACTTGAACTTCTATAATTCATAATAAATAGCCCTTTCATCAGAAAATTCGAATCTCATGAGTTTTTATAGGAAATTCAATTCTCTACAACTTTGCAGAAGAAAGTTTTTCCAAATTCCAATCAGAAATTGACCGAAATCCACAAACGGACAATTTTTACATTTATAATCAAATTTCGGTCGATAAATGGGGTCCACCAGAGCATGTTTAACATGTTTTAAACATTTATTGCAACAAAAATACTCTTCCTCCTCGTATACTCATATATCCCACATTCGTTGTAAAAAATATCACCGTTAATATATTATTAAAATAATATATTTAAATGAATTATTTTATCGAAAAAGATAAAATATTAATTTTCAACAATTGTCATTTTAAAAATTTTCTCCATCTATATCCACATAAAATCAATATTTTCCTCATCATATAAATCAATAATTAATTATTCACAAATAATATTACAGAATCACAATATTGACAATCAGGCGGTTCAGAGAAAGAGGGGCTTTCAATAAGAATTTTTCTTCTTCTTGGCGCAATTAGGTGACCAAACCTCTCCTTAGAGCAGAACTTTCTAGACATTGCCAATAATGTTATCTAATAATATTATTAGGATAATATGAATTATTGCTTCGATAATGAAAGAGATCTTGTGTAATGACAATTATTGAAACAACAATGAATATAAAATATCAACTTGACAATTATTAACTCGATAAAATCTTTGAGCGAATTTACTGTAACCATTATTGAGTAGTGCCTTCTTACGTAAGAATCAATAATTGGTGCAATACCAAGTGCTTCTTGTTCAACAACGCGTATTAGTGTGTTTTTAACCACGGGTATTCAACAAGATAACTTGGTAATAACTACTGTGTTATTTAAAAACAACTTATATTTGTCGTTTTCTTCATCCAATCACTTTAGTTATGGGCCCACACACATGGTCTACTTGTCGCGTAAATACGAATATTCCCACAAAGCGATACGAATATTCCACGACCAAACGAATATTCCCAAGCGATAATGAATATTTTATAACCACTTGCTTAATTTGAAATATTTGCATATTTAACCCTTAACTATCCACATTAATCAAATCAACCCTTACTATTTCAAAATAATAAATAAAGGAAATTCCTTTTTTTTTAAAAATTTGAGGTCTTACAACCTCCCTCCTTATGAAATTTCGTCCTCGAAATTGACGTCACGTACACAGTGTTTTGAAAAGGTGAGGATACCTCGCTTTCATTTTCGTTTCCAACTCCCGGTCATTTCCTCTATAGCATGATTCCTCCACAAAACTTTAACTTGTGGTATAACCTTTCTTGGCGTAGGACATGCTCCTTCCTATCCAAAATCTTGGCGGTACCTCCTCATACGTTAAGTCTTGGCTATCTCGTCAGGTTCTAACTCTATAACGTGGTTGGGTCTTTCACATATTTCTGAAATACGGATATATGAAACACATTATGAAACACGAGACATACCGGAGGTAACGCAAGTCTATAGGCTACATTTCCTACTCGGTCAAGAATTTGAAATGGACCGATAAATCGTGGATTGAGCTTTCCTCTCTTCCCAAATCTTGTAACTCCCTTCCATGGAGCAACTTCATGACAATACATGATCCCCTACATTAAATTCCACGTCCTTTCGATGAAGATCCGCATAACTCTTTTGTCGATCTTGTGCCGTTTGTATCGTTGTCGAATCATTTGGATCTTTTCGGTGAGTCATACGTACTAACTTTCGGGTCCCAACAATGTTGCTTCACCCACCTCATCCCAACATATTGGAGAGCGACATTTTCGTCCATATAATGCTTGAATGGAACCATGCCTATATTTGTTTAATAACTATTATTGTATGAGAATTCCACCGATGGCAAGTACTTATCCCAACTTCCTTTGAAATCTAGGACACGAGTTTTAATATATCTTCAAGAGTTTGAGTAGTCCTTTCGATTGCCCATCCGTTTGAGGATGGTATGCCAAAGATAATCGTAAATTCGTGCCCATAGCTTTCTAACCCA
This sequence comes from Panax quinquefolius, assembly GCA_020205615.1. NCBI lineage: Eukaryota > Viridiplantae > Streptophyta > Magnoliopsida > Apiales > Araliaceae > Panax > Panax quinquefolius. Next base: position 72,456,669 of record CM035169.1, on the reverse strand, counting down.
AAATCATGAAGTGAATCTTGGGTCACGATCTAAAACTATGGATCTTGGCATGCCATGCAATCTCACAATCTCATTTACGTACATACGAGAAAGGCGTTCAAGGAATAAGTCTCTCGTATCGGTAAGAAAATGAGGAGACTTGGTTAATCTATCATCAATAACCCAAATAGCATTGATGCCTTGAGAAACCGCAGGAAGACCCGTGTAACGAAATCCATAGTAATGTGTTCCCACTTCCATTTAGGAATCTCAAGTGGTTGCAGCGGACCCTTAGGTACAAGATGCTCGCCTTTACACGTTGGCAAGTTAAACACATCGAGATAAACTTTGCAATCTCTCTCTTCATATTGTTCCACCAAAATGTATGTCGAAGATCACTATACATTTTAGTACTTCCGGGATGGATTGCAAATGGCGTATTGTGTGCCTCCATCATAATCTTGTACTTCAAATCAGTCGTTAGGAACACAAAGTCTAGAGTGGACTCAAGTATCAATTCTCGCTTAGGAATAGCTCCTTCTTGTACTTTCTTCTTCATACGCATCAACTCCGAATTCGGTGGCTTGAGCAACCTTAACTTTTTCTATTAAAGTTGGCTCTGTCGTATACTTGACATCATCGCTTTTCGTTCGCATATAATCTTCTACTCAGCGTCACTACCACGTTTGCTTTTCGAGGATGGCGTGATCGAACATGTCTTTGAAATGAGTCTCCTCTTGAGTTCTTGAAGCTCTTCCCACATTCCTTGCTCCATTCGAATTTTGTATCTCTACGAGTCAATTGCGTTAATGGAATAGCGATTCGAGAATATCCTTCAACGAATCTCCGATAATAACCAACTAAGCCTCAGAAAGCTACGTATTTTGATTCTTGACTTAGGTTGCTCTCAAGCGTGACTCATATCCCAATCTTGGATAGTACGTCACAATGACACCTATCGATTTTACTATCGCTTGCGAATATGGCGTCCCCTACGGAGAGTTGCGGCTTAGGTGAATTCCACAAAGGAAGTCACAAGATAAAGGCTCGGTACCAAATTCTATAGTCGAATTTTTAACTCACGAAGTTCAATAGGAGCCATTCGATATGAGATTTTAGAAATGAGTTTTGTCTAGGGTTCAAAGTCGATACAAAATTTAATATCGAGCTTTGGGAGTAAGCCAAGAAATTCTTCTTGAAATACGTCGGGAAAAATCAATAACAACGGGAATATTATTCAAATCGGCGTGTCTTTATTCAAATCCATAACATGGACTAAGAAAACTTGACATCCGTAATAAGCGAATGACTTCATGACGATATGAAAATGTTTGACTACAATGGTTTGATTGCTTGAATTGAATAACGGAGTTGCTTAGGAATATGAAAACTAACAACCTTACAAAAGCAATCAATTTGGCATGATGAGTAGTTAACCTTAAAATCACATCAAAAGCAAATATCTCTATAGAAATAAGGTTAACGAGGTAATGTGATAGTGCCAACTTGAATCAAGCAAGATTTTTAAACAACGGATGTAATGAAAGTTTCTCCTAATGGAGTCTCCACAGATAGGTCAAAGTTTAATTTCTCGTAGTCAAGTTCAAACGCGTTGGCGCAAGTAAGAGAGATAAAAGAATGGGTAGAACCAATATCTAGTAAGGTATATACTTCGCAAGAATTTATAATTAACTAACGTGCTAACCGTTCGGGTTCCTCGCATTTTGACCGATCACAACAAAAGCGCTCTTCCGGAATCGTTGACTTTGACTTTTACGGGACATCCTTTTGAGTCACCATTCACCTTTGGATTTGGGTTTTGATATCGTACAATCTCGAAGCGATATGTCCTTCTTTTCCATAATTATAGCATACCTTGGAAGGCTTTGAGCAGTTTAACCTTATATGTCCTCCTCTCCACATACGTAGCATCTAAGCGGCGATCGTTCTCTTCCCTAGAATTTGTTGATGGTCTTTGATGTTCTTTGCCGACAATCTTCCGTCATCGTTAAATCTTTTCTTTTTAGATTGGACATCTCTTTCCATAATATCAGCGTCGTGCGACTTTTACCCATGCATCACTCATTCTCACTCGTTCGATTATTTCTTCTTTCGACATGATTCGACTTTATCATCTTATACTACGCCAAAGAGTGCTTACATTCAAGCATCACGTGTCGGGTAACACAAGCTTGAATCGTTGCATCCTTTTGCTCCACGATCGCTGCAATTCTTTAGCTTTGCTCATCTAACTCATGAATACGATTTTGCAATTCTATATTTCGATCATAAAATACCTCTAATAAACTCTCTTGGTACCTCTTCTTCCTCTTCTTCCTCACTCTCATTTGTTACCTCTGCGATTATCTAAAGGTGCAACTATCAATTCTTCACTCACCACATGGATATCTCTAATTCCTTCTTGCTTTGACATCACATTATCACGGTTGGCGATTAGAGGTGTCTCCACGATCTCATTCACTCCATTGTTAACGTTCTCGTGACCATTCTAAAAAAAACTATCATAAAATAAGGGTTAATTAAATAAATTAACAAATCACATAATATCCCTATATCTTAACCAACTAACAAATAAGCTTAGGTAGGACACACTAGCGAAGGATTTACTCGTCTCTCCCTCCTAGTTCTATTCCCGATCTCGCCGGAGATCATATCCTAAGCTACGATATTAATTGTGGCGCCCCAAAATAGGTATACACAACACCATTTCGAGTCACCAAATACATGATGTAATGAAACAACTACAACTTTATTATTACAAGCAATAAAGCTGTGAGTTTAAATACAAATATTATCTTCTAGACAATATCTATACTCAAATAAATCCTCATCACATTTATTGATACATTATTTTACAAAATGGTGAGGACTACTAAACAATCCTTTCTAAAACCTTCATTCCATACCCAGGCTCGTACTCGCTTATATTCTCGCCTCCACGAGAAAAATGGAACAAAAAGGAAAAGGGTGAGCTCAACTAGCTCGATAAAGAATATTATGACTAAGATAATATACAACAAATTATCGTTAGTCTTCAACAGGAAAAATATAATAGAATACTGATAGACAACAAATTTTAAATCAATATTATGGTAATGAAATAATAATTCATTAGAAGAGTTAAGTAGAGAATGCAAACTACTATCTTCTATGTATGAATTTAAAAGTTCATCGTCTATCTTTTATCCTGTAACATCAATCAATATACATACGGAATCAAATATTCATCTTTGCACTACAGGCCAAAGATATTCATCGATTGGTCATGTTCATTTAAACACTTTTTATCTTTGCACTCTGAGGCCAAAGATATTCTTCATAAATCATTCATCTTTGCACCACTGGGCCAAAGATATTCTTAAAAATCATTCATCTTTGCACTACTGGGCCAAAGATATTCCATAATATCATCATTTAAGGCGAGGATGATGAAAATATTTTTTTTTAAAGAAAGCGAATCCGGTGAAACAAAATGACAAGGATTAAGGATTAAGGATTAGTACTTGGTTTTATCCACGTCCAAAAATACCTCAAAAATAATCATAGTGGTGTAAAATTCAAGAATGATCAAAACATGGATACAATCGAGTTAGTATCCGAATAGATGTTTTAGACGAAAAGAAGAAATTTTATTTTTAGATTGAATAATGCAAGTATCGTGAATAGTGCCGTATCGTGAATAGTGCCGAGTATCGTGAATAGTAACTCAGACACCAAAAGATAGAAATTCCACAAAAACATCTTCACGCTTCATGAATAGTACTCGTGAATAGTAACTTCGTGAATAGTAACTCATGAATAGTAACTCGTGAATAGTAACTCATGAATAGTAACCCATGAATAGTAACCCAGAGCATGAAAAAGTTCTAAATTTGATAAAAACTTGGATCAACATTTCAATTATAATGATATTGAAGAAATAATATCATTACGAAAAAAATAATATCCCTTACCTCGAAAGATCAAGATTTAAATTTGAAACAGGATATAGGCTATGACTTGGACTTGCATAGTATAGCAATACTCAAAGTATACTCAAAATACTCATAAGAATACGCTCGATAATATAGAGAGAAAACTTGATTTACGGTGTGATTTTCAATTTAACCTAAGCACCCTATTTATAGGAAATTGCTTAGAACACCAAAGTAGAAAATTTAATAAATTAATATATATATATATATAAATTCAAATTCACGCCAACCTTAGAATTCAGATCCTAGCATTTCCCACATGCCACCTTCTAGAAAGAAATGATAAAAACGTTTTTCATAAAATAAATAATTAAAACTTACAAAAATTAATTATTTGAGAACTTGAACTTCTATAATTCATAATAAATAGCCCTTTCATCAGAAAATTCGAATCTCTTGAGTTTTTATAGGAAATTCAATTCTCTACAACTTTGCAGAAGAAAGTTTTCCAAATTCCAATCAGAAATTGACCAAGAAATCCACAAGCGGACAATTTTTGTTTATAATCAAATTTCGGTTCGATAAATGGGGTCCATGAACATGTTTAACATGTTTTAAACATTTATTGCAACAAAAATACTCTTCCTCCTCGTATACTCATATATCCCACATTCTTTGTAAAAATATCACCGTTAATATATTATTAAAATAATATATTTAAATGAATTATTTTATCGGAAAAGATAAAATATTAATTTTCAACAATTGTCATTTTAAAAATTTTCTCCATCTATATCCACATAAAATCAATATTTTCCTCATCATATAAATCAATAATTAATTATTCACAAATAATATTACGAGAATCACAATATTGACAATCGGCGGTTCAAGGAAGAGGGGCTTTCAATAAGAATTTCTTCTTCTTCTTGGTAGCGCAATTAGGTGACCAAACCTCTCCTTAGGCGAGAACTTTCTAGACATTGCCAATAATGTTATCTAATAATATTATTCAGGATAATATGAATTATTGCTTCGATAATGAAAGATCTTTGTGTAATGACAATTATTGAAACAACAAACAATATAAAATATCAACGCGACAATTATTAACTCGATAAAATAATTGAGCAGTAATTCATCGTAACCATTATTGAGTAGTGCCTTCTTATGTAAGAATCAATAATTGGTGCAATACCAAGTGCTCTCTTGTTCGACAACGGCGTATTAGTGTGTTTTAACCACGGGGTATTCCAACAATGATACTTGTGTAACAACTACGCTAGATTATTTAAAAACAACTTATATTTGTCGTTTTCTTCATCCAATCACTTTCCGTTATGGGGCCCACACATGGTACTTTGCCGTAAATACGAATATTCCCGAAGCGATCGAATATTCCACGACCAAACGAATATTCCCGACGATAATGAATATTTTATAACCACTTGCTTAATTTGAAATATTTGCATATTTAACCCTTAACTATCCACATTAATCAAATCAACCCTTACTATTTCAAAATAATAAATAAAGGAAATTCCTTTTTATTTAAAAATTTTGGGGTCTTACAAATATCATTATGCCAAAATATTGGTATGAACTTTTTATCAAATTTGGAACTTTTTGTGTCGGGGTTACTATTCACGTATACGGCACTATTCACGAATATGGCACTATTCACCGAAAAATGAAATTTTCTTCTTTTGTCCAAGTTGTCTATTATGGTTACTATCTTTGATTGTATCCATGTTTTGATCATTATTTTTGAATTCTGCTTCAAAATTGGTTATTTCAGAATATTATTGAACTTGGATAAACTGTAATACGAATCCTTAATATTTGATATGTTATCTGTTAGGTTTATAATATTCATGAACGCAATCAAATTGCACAAAATAAGTGAAAACGTGTAAAAATCAGAGTTTAAAATTTTACAAACCATATACCCGGATCATCCTTTATGCACAATTATTAATTAAACAAAAAGATATGAAGAACAAGAATCATACCCTTGAAGATTCGAGCTTCCTCAGGTACAAGTTCACCTCCAATCTTTTTCGCGTTCAACTGGAATTCACCAGGTTTGGTTCCTTCCTTTGATCAACGTTAGCCACCCAAGTGTTTGACCTCTAGAGGTGATCCACCAAAGAAGAAGAAAGATCCAAGAAGATGGGTGTTTGGCAAAACCCTAGTTTTTTCTATCTCATAGAAAAAGAGCGTACTCTCCCAACTATTGGAATTACGTATTCACGTATTGTGAAAATGTCAACCCGCTCACCCATAATAAGACTCCTCTTATTTATAGATGTAGGCAACCCTCCTTAACAATTAAGGAATTGGGTTTTATTTAATTAATTAAATTCTTTTTAATTAATTAAGCTCCCAATCTTATTAGGAATAATTAATTAAACTCTTTTAATTAATTGGCCTCCTAATCTTATTAGGATATATGAGAGTACTTTTATTAATTAATTCCCAAACTCCTTTAGGAATTAAATAATAATAATAATAGTAATAATAATAATAAGACTCCTCTTATTAATTTATATTTAATATTTCTAAAATATTAAATAATAAATATTAAGCTATTTAATTTATTCTATCACCATAGATTAAATTAAATATACTTAACATATTATAACAATTATGTCATTAACTTCTTAAATAATTATTCTTCCTTTTATGGTGTGACCCATTAGGTTCTCCATATTAAACTAGTTCTTGAATAAATTAATTAGAACAATTCTAATCTTATTTAAATAAATAAATTAAACTAATAATTTATTCTACAATAGGGATAAGCCTCCTAGCGATTAACGACTTTTTAGGATAATATAGATTTCAACATTAATCATAAAAGAACCTTTGAGTAAATAGTTGAAGACAATTTAATCCTACCACCATACAATGTCCCAATTAAATATAAGACATGGAATTCTTTGTCGAGTCTTATTTTATTTAATTATATGTATTTCGATCTTAAATGCACAACACCAAATAATGCAAATTAGAAACTCCTTTCTAATTTTATTCATTTTATTTCAAACAATAGTAGCGAGTAAAGCCGTGGCGAGTGTGGTCGAAATCTAGCCTTCGGCGGGCTAACACTATAAATAGAGAAATTTAAGTTAGAATTGAAAATCACACGAAACAAAGTTTTCTCTCTTTTCTCTATATTATTGGCGTATTTTGTGAGGTTGTCTTTGAGAGTTGTTGTTTTAGTTTCATTCAGCATCACTTCCAACCTTTCCTTAAAATCTTGATTCTTTGAGGTAAGGGATATTATCACTCACGAAATTGGTAATCATGGTCGTGAAAAGCGAAGAAGCGAGTCGGAGGAAGATTTTAAAAAGAGGAGATTTGCATTCATGTATCGAACAACGACTATGTGAAGGCGATAGTCTTAGCTAAGCTTGAAGCTTGGTTCTAAGTTGGAGGGAGGCGACCACCCGGTCATATACCACCTCTGAAATCACGGGAAAAGGGACATATCGGTCACAAGAGCTGGGCATGATTACCACTATTTAATGACAAATACTTTCGACTCATGGTATCTTTATAGTTGAGTTCAGACCAACAAAAAGGAGGCAAAGATTTGGAGTTATCAGAGTTTGCACCTATCGCGCGGATGTTTCTTAGAGGTTTTGAGAACCCGACATCGTCGATCTCCCATTTATAAACTTTCTCTTTATTCAGATAAGTCTAAACAGTGGAAACCTAGTATAAATTAATCGAGGACCATAAGTGAGATGCGTACCCAGGAGATACGGTGACGAGAATAATGATAACTGCGCTAAAAAAGAAATGTATTTTATTGAAATGGTAACCGGAAAAGTCGAAAGAGGAGATTTTAAAAGGAGATTTAGGGAAGCGTTTGTTGTACCACCCGCCATATGCTACAAATGTCGAGGGATATCAAATTCAAACCCGCCTAACGAACCAAGGTGATAGTTGTGGAAAGGAAGGGTACGGTAGCTGGAAACCTATTTATAAATTCTCAACGATTCAGGAAAGATTTGATCATAATGCGAGGAACCAACTTAGATCAATAACTGGGTGCTATACCCATTCATTTATCTCTCACTGCATCAAGAAGAACTTCGATCTACCCCGAGCGTGAAGTTGAATTCTTTATTGATCTTGAACTCGGCAAGTACAAAGCCCATTTCTAAAACCCCATATCGAATGGCTCCTATTGAACTTGGGAGTTAAAGGTCAACTACGCGAATTGTTGGACATCGGATTCGTCCTAGTACATCTCCTTGGGGTGCTCTGTTTTATTTGTAAAAGAAAGACGAGAGTATGCGACTTTGTATTGACTATCGGAATTGAACCATGTCACCATTAGGTAATCGGTATGGGCATTATGAATTCTTAAGTCGTATCTTTCGGACTAACTTCAATGCTCCTGGCCGGCTTTCATGGATATGATGAACCGAGTATTCAAAGGAATATTTGGATCGATTCGTTGTTGTCTTTATTTGACATCCATATATATGAGCACCATTTGGAAATTTGGTACTCGAAACTTCGTGAAAACCAACTATATGCCAAATTGAAGAAATACGAGTTACGCAACGAGGAAGTAGCCTTTCTTGGGCATGTAGTGTCAAAATTGGAATATCTGTTGATCGTGAAGATTGAATCAATACAAAGTTAGAACCATTTTGTCATCACGTAGCTTTTTGGGCTTAGTGGTTATTATCGGAGATTCGTGGAAGGGTTTTCTCGAATCGCTACTCCATAACTTCTGGCTAAATCGAAAGGATCTGAGAATTCGTTTTAGAGGAAGAAGAATCGAGAAAAGTTTCTTATTTGTTATCTGTGATGCTTGAGGCAAAGGGTTGGTACCGTGGGAAAGTCATCGTTTCGCGATTAAAGATATGGAGGCACTATCTATATGGGGGAAAGTGGAATAATTCCGGATCATAAAAGCCTTAAATAATAATATTCTCCTATATGTTGGATAGGTGGGTGAAGCAACATTGTTGGGACATATGATCCGTGAGCCCTTAAAGAAGTTACATAAAAGTACTTGATGACGTTGGCTCCTATTAAAAAGAAAAGATCCAAATAATTCGAGTGCGAACGTATACTTTAATAGAAAAGTTAAGCGGCTCAAGATCGATGAAGAAAAAGAGTTCTAGACGGATCTTCAACGAAAGGACGTGGAATTTAAATGTGGGGGATCAGCGTGTGTATTAAGGGTCCATTGCAACCACTTGAGAGTTGCTCCATGGAAGGAGTTACAAGATTTGGGTAAAGAGAAAGCTCAATCCACGATTTTATTTTTAGGGTCCATTTGCAAATACCATCCCCAAGCAGACGGACAATGGAGAGGACTATTCAAACTCTTGAAGATTTATTAAGACTACGTGTCCTGAACTTCAAGGGCGGTTGGATAAGTATTTACCATTGGTGGAATTACGATTATCGAGCAAGTATAGGTGTGGCTCCATTAGAAGCATTATATGGGCCGAAAACGTTTCTCATATGTTGGGATGAGGTGGGTGAAGCAACAGTAGAGTTAATCGTATGACTACGAAAAGATCCAAATAATTTATCATATATTGTGTTGAGTTGCTCCGTGGAAGGGAGTTACAAGATTTATGATTTATTGGTCCATTTCAAATTCTTGGCCAAGGAAGGAAATGTAGCCTATAGACTTGCGTTACCTCCAAAGTATGTCCGTGTTACGTAATGTGTTTCATATACTTATACGTAAATATGTGAGAAACGAGATAGCCCAGAAGACTTAACGTATGAGGAGGTACCTATCAAGATCTTGGATAGGAAGGAGCATGTCCTACCGTATGAAAGGTCATACCCACAAGTTAAAGTTTTGTGGAGGAATCATGCTATAGAGGAAATGACACGGGAATTGGAAAGCGGAAATGAAAGCGAGGTATCCTCACCTTTTGAAACACCAATGCGTACGTCAATTTCGAGGACGAAATTTCATAAGGAGGGGAGGTTGTAAGACCGAAATTTTTTAAATAAAAAGGAATTTCCTTTATTTATTATTTTGAAATAGTAAGGGTTGATTTGATTAATGTGGATAGTTAAGGGTTAAATCGCAAATATTTCAAAATAAGCAAGTGGTTATAAAATATTCATTTTGTCGAGGAATATTAGTTTGGTCGTGGAATATTAAATCTTTGTCGGGAGAATATTAAATGCAATGACCTTGACCATATATGGGCCCCATAACGGAAGCGATTGGATGAAGAAAAATAAGTTGGTTAAAAATAACTTGGCGTAGTTATTCTGAATTAAGATTGTTGGAATACTCCGGTGGTTAAAATCTGATGTCTGGCATTCGTTGCAAGATGACATCTGCATTATTGAATTATTGATCCTTACGTGAAGAAGGCACTACTCTATTCTTATTGATATTTTATTTTATTGATTCGATAATTCTGCGTTGATATTTTATATTATTGTTGTTCGATAATTGTACTTTGCATTATCTCCATTATCGGATCAATAATTCATATTATTTAAATAATATTATTAGATAGCATTATTGGCAATGTCTAGAAAGTTACATCGAGGAGAGGTTTGGTCACCTAATAATTGCGCCATGAGGAGAAATCTTATCGGAAAGCCCCTCTTTCTGGGAATGGCACGGTTGTCATAATTGTGATTACGTAATATTACTTGTGAATAATTAATTATTGATTCAGTTGAGGTGTTTTATCGATTATTTTATCGGATTGGAGGTATTAAAAATCAAATCGGGGTTTTGAGATATATTGCGGGGATTATAATTTTTAATCCGACCGTTGGATTGTGGTAATTTTGGGTATGTTATACATACATAAGTTGAGTATATGTCCACAAATTTTGAACCGTTAAAAATGCAAACGAATGATTTGTTATGAATTTTAAGAGGTGTCGATTCGGAAATTAGGGTTATAATTGATTTTGGTGGAAAATTCTAGAATTGAGTGGGCCCCACTTGTGGTTGGTGAAGAAATGTGCTGAATTTTATTTCAAATGTGGTGGGTGGCAATAGTAGCGAGTAAAGCCATCGGTAGCGAGTCAAAATGCGCTTGGTACGGGCTAACATTTTCTATAAATAGAGGCTAAGTTAGAATTGAAAATCACACGAAACAAATCTCTCTATATTATTGGCGTATTTTGTGAGTATTTAGATACTTTGAGAGTTGTTGTTCGGTACAAGTTTCATTCAAACATCACTTCCAACCTTTCCTTAGAAATCTTGATTCTTTGAGGTAAGGGATATTATTTTTTTTCGTAATGATATTATTTCTTCAATATCATTATGCTGAAATATTGATTGGAACTTTTTATCAAATTTGGAACTTTTTCATTCGGGGTTACTATTCATGAGTTACTATTCACGAGTTACTATTCATGAGTTACTATTCATGAGTTACTATTCACAGTACTATTAATTGAAGCGTGAAAATGTTTTTTTTGTGGAATTTCTATCTTTTGGTGTCGGAGTTACTATTCACGTATATGGCACTATTCACGTATACGGCACTATTCACGTATACGGCACTATTCATCGAAAAATAAAATTTCTTCTTTTCATCCAAAATATCTATTCTGGATACTAGCTTTGATTGTATCCATATCATTCTTGAATTTTACACCTTGTGATTATTTTTGGGGTATTGTTGGACATGGATAAAACAAAGTCTGAATCCTTAATCTTTAATCCTTGTCATTTTGTTTCCTTTGGATTCGTTCTTTAAAAATATTTTCATCATCCTCGGTCTTAAATGATGATATTATTGAATATCTTTGGCTGTAGTGCAAAGATGAATGATTTCGAAGAATATCTTTGGCCTGTAGTGCAAGATGAGCAGTGTTGAGATGAACATGGCCGAGTGATTAATATCTTTGGCTGTAGTGCAAAGATGAGCAGTGTTTAAATGAACATGACTAATCGATGAATATCTTTGGCTGTGAGTGCAAAGATGAATATTTAATTCGAGATGTATATTGATTGTTATTACGGGGATAAAAGATGAGCGATGAACTTTTAAATTCATACGTAGAAGATAGTAGTTTGCATTCTCTACTTAACTCTTCTAATGAATTATTATTTCAGCTACATTGAAAATTTGTTGTCTATTGTATTCTATTAAATTTTTCCTGTTGAAGACTAACGATAATTTGTTGTATATTATCTTAGTCATAATATTCTTCTTGAGCTAGTTGAGCTCACCCTTTTCCTTTTGTTCCATTCTTCTCGGGGAGGCGAGAATATAGCGATGCAGTCGAGGTATGGAATGAAGGTTTTAGAAAGGATTGTTTAGTAGTCCTCACCATTTTGTAAAATAATGTATCAATAAATGTGATGAGGATTTATGTGAGTATAAATATTGTCAGAAGATAATATTTGTATTTAAACTCACAGCTTTACTTGTTGTAATAATAAAGTTGTAGTTGTTTACATGCCATGTATTGACAACTCGGAATGGGTGATGTATACCTATCACACATTATCTCCATGTACGACTTATTATACCCAAGCATACCCTTTGACATACCCTAAGGGTCTTAAGGAATAAGTCAAAGTATAACTCATCATACATAAGATACTATGAAGATCTCAAGTCCAAGGATCACTTGTACTACTATCACTACAGGAATTCCTATTGACAGGCAAGTAAAACTCCATTAGGTATTCCTTAGCGAGCCACGTTCAGTGAACTTATTCTCGAATAAGCACCTACATACTTCCTTTAGTGTCTCCACACAAATGATCATGAGATCAATCATCCTCATCCAATGAGCAAGCAACGTATGTACCAATCTATCCAAATTTACTAATCCCCAATTTAGTAATCCAACGATTGAGAACTATTTTAGTTTTAAGCTTTCTAAGAATTTAGATCTCATTATAATGATCATCATCATTATTCTAAAAGCATTGCTTAAAACTATGGGTTTATCACATATTATAAAACAACATCATGTAGATAATTAAAAGCCTTTAATAAATTAATACTTTTTATTAATAAATGAATAAGATTGTTACAAAGTATATGCTTTTTATCAAACATGATTGGCTTGTGTGCATACTACTTTCATTATCTCACTGGATTCGTTTTCTTTAAAATATTTTTCATCATCCTCAATCCTAAATGATGATACAAATGAATATCTTTGGCCTGTAGTGCAAAGATGAATGATTACCTAATGAATATCTTTGGTCCGTAGTGCAAAGATGAATAGGTGTTGAGATGAACATGGCCAACTGGTAATACAAATGAATATCTTTGGCCTATAGTGCAAAGATGAATATTTGATTCAAGATGTATATTGATTGATGTTATAGGCATAAAATATTGATGATGGATTTTTAAATCTTAGAAGATAGTAGAATTCTTTCTCTACTTGACTCTTCTAATGGATTGTTGTTTTCCGTTGCAGTTGTTGATCTAAAACTTGTTGTTTATTATATTTTATCATATTATTCCCTGTTGAAGACTAATGATAATTTGTTGTATATTATCTTAGTTATAATATTCTTTACTGGGCTAGTTGAGCTCACCCTTTTGTTCCATTTTTCTTTTCATGAGGTGAGAATATAGCAGGAACTAGTCGGGGTACGGAGTGATGGTTCTAGAAAGTTGTTTTAGCAGTCCTCACTATTTTTAAAATAGTGTATCAATAATTGTAATGAGGACTCCTTTTGAGTTTTTATACTCTCTATTTGTATTTAAACTCACAGTTTAATGAAGTTGTATTTGTTTCTGTACCATTTATTTGGCGACTCAGATTAGGTGATGTATACCTATTTTGGGGGCGTCACATGGAGTGTGACACTTATCTTTTTCATCTCCTCTAAGCTTAAGGTTTGGTACACAGAAAATGGTAACAGGTTCACACTAGCTCCTAAATCAAGCAAAGCTTTTTCAATTAACGTGTCACCTGTGATGCATGAAATTATAGGACAACAGGGGTCCTTATACTTCACAGGGACTTGACATGACAAGATAGAACTAACATAGGCTGCTAGAAAAGCTTTCTTAGGAACATGAGTGGTTCTTTTATGTGTGCACAAATCTTTTAGACATTTAGCATATGAGGGAACTTATTGAATGGCATCTAGAAGATGAATGTTAATTTTCACTTGTTTGAACACTTCTAGAATTTTGTCCAACTGGAATTTGTTGCTTGTTTGAAATAAGTCTTTGAGGGAATGGGGCTTTTGGTTTGAAGACTTTTTCAGTTGACTCATAAGGTGTGGTTTGATCATGTTTTGACATATGCTTAGTGGATGGGCCTACTGACTCAGAGTTTGTGGGCTTTTCAGGCTGGGCTGACTTCGAAGATGGATTGTTACATTCAAAATTAAAATTTTTCTCTTCTTCATTATCAATGTCAGCATGATTATTAAAATAATTTCCAGACCTTAAAGAAATTATAGAATTCACATGATTAACTTAGTTGTTTTCAAGTGAATTAACATGATAAGGTTTTTGATTAGGGACCAAAAATTTTGGATTGATCTCAAGTTGGCTAGGAAGCTTACCCTTTTCTCTTTCACTAACTATAGTGGCCAATTGACTCATTTAGATCTCTAGACGAGATAAGGCTTGGTTAGTGTTTTGCATGAAATTATTGAAATTATTATGAGATTTCATTAAAGTTTATATGCTCTTCTCTAAAGTGTTAAGTCTCTTCTCACTTTCATTAGAAAAACTTGGTGGATATTGGGTTGTTGAACTTGAATTTTGGTACGAACTAGGATTTGGCTTTTGGTAAGGTTGAAAAGATTGATTTAGAGACTGATTGACCTGATTTGAAGAATTATTTGGGTAAGGTCCTTGGTTCCATGTAAAATTAGGATGATTTCTCCAACCTGGATTATAAGTGTGTGCAAATGGGTCATTCCCAGTTCTTTGAAACATTGCATTGACTTGTTCATATTCTTTAGGTTGGGGCATGACTCTAGGACATTCCTCAATCACATGGCTTGGTGAATTATACCTTAGACACAAAGGTGATGGTGTTGAGACTTGGTTCACGTGTGATTGTCCCCTAGTTTCTAAAGCTTCAAGTCTTTTAAGTACACCAGCCAACTTAGCTTCAGTAGCAATTGAGTTGTCAATTGTATGAACACCCCTAGATGACTAGGTTTATTGGTCTCTCGGGTGGTTTCTCATTCCATGGGTTTTTCTGCTAAGTCTTCTAAAAACTCCCAAGCCTTTTCCTCATCATTATTCAGAAAATCCCCTTGACACATCAATTCTAACATTGTTTTAGTGGGATAGTCTAAACCTTCGTAGGCAATTTGACATAATCTCCATTTCTCAATTCCATGGTGTGGGCACTGGATAAAAAAAAATTAAATCTATCAAAATATTTTCAAAAGGACTCTTTTTCAAGTTGGAAAAATTGATGAATTGTAGTCTTAATTTTAGATGTTTTATGATTTGGAAAAAAAAATAGAAATGTAACAACAAATGTGACGCCCCAAAAATAGGTATACACAACCCATTCTGAGTCGCCAAATACAGAGTACAAAATTCAAATACAAACTTAATTATACAACTGTTGTGTAAAATACGGCAATACATAAGCTGAGAGTTTAAACATGAATATTGTCTCGTAGACAATATCCAAACTCAAATGGAGTCCTCATTACAATTATTATCACACTATTTTATAAAATAGTGAGGACTACTATAGCCACCATCTCGAATTATCACTGTGTTCCCCGACTAGTCCCAACTATATTCTCATTTCCTGAAGAGAACAATAAAAGAAAAGGGTGAGCTCAACTAGCCCAGTAAAGAATATTATGACTAAGATGATGTAGAATAAATTATCGTTAGCCTTCAATAATGTTAAACTGATAGAATACAATAGACAACAAGTTTAACTGCAGCGGAACAAACAATCCATTAGAATAGTCAAGTAGAGCATGATATCTACTATCTTCTATAATTTAAAAGTTTATCGTCAATTTTATCGATGAGACTCAGCTCAATAAATAATCCACATCACTGAATTTTCCATGCACTACGGGCCAAGGATATTCATTATTATCACATCCACGAATCATCCATGCACTACGGGCCAAGGATATTCGTATTATCACCAATGGTCATGATTATATTGATACATAGTCATAATCATATCAATCAACAGTCCATCTATGCACTACGGGTCAAAGATGACTTTTATCACAATATAAGCATGAAGATGATGACAATGATATAAGCATCAATCAAACGAAATCAAGGATAAATATTAAATATTTTTAATTTATCCAAAGTTTAAAATGTCTAAATTGTCAACATGACAACTGCTTTGTGGAGTAAAATTCAAGAATAATATTCATGTATCAAAAATAATTTGGACAAAAAAGAAATCAATTTTTTGGGTAAATAGTACCCTATGAATAGTACCCCGGCATGAAAAGATTAAATTTTAATAAGAATGTTCTGAAAAATATCTTTGTGAAACTATACTAGATGAAGCGCAAATTTCAAGGATATTCTACTAATTTCAAGGAGTATAGAAGAAATACTTAACAAAATGAGTGTAGAATTCAGAATCTGAAACGAAATAATATTACTTATATACTACAAAGTATGAAAGAAAATATTATTTCTTACGAATATTGAACAAAAATAATATCACTTACCTTAAAAGGAGAGTATTTATGACTGGTAGGGCGGAGATATTCTTAAAGAAAACTTATACTGTTTTCTATGCTCAAAGCTTCCTTAAACTCAAAAGAAATACGCTCTATAATATAGAAGAAGAATTCTCTGATTCTGGTGTGATTTTCATTTCTAAACTAAGCATCCTATTTATAAGAGAATGGCATGATACTATTTGAATTTAGAAAATCACTTGTGAGTAGTGTAGGAATCACGTGTGCTAAACCGGCGAAAAACTTTTAAAAAAATTGATTTTACTATGCTGCACTATGCACACACTATGCAGTACTATGCAAAACTATGCAGTACTATGCAAATAAAATATAATATATTCTACTTTATATAAAAAACAAAATTTATAATATATATATATATATATCCAGGACGCTTTCAATTTTAGTCCTGCTTTAAATTTTTTTTTTTAAACAACTAAAAATAATAATTAATATTTTATGGAATTGAAATTTTTCATAATACGATGTTTTGGGTGTGATTTGAGTGCACGATAACAAAACATATGCATGCGATACCGTGCATCGTATACATACATTTTTGGTATAGGTATCCAAATCACGCCCAAAATATTGTATTATGAAAATTTTCGATTCCATAAAATATTAAAAAAAAATAATTGTTTTAAAAAAGCAAAAATAAAAATAAAAATTTGGGGTCCGTATTTTGCTCCCGTCCGAGCGTTCGGGCTGGATCCCTCTGTGTGTGTGTGTGTGTGTGTGTATATATATATATATATATATATATATATATATATATATATAAGTAATAAGAAAAGTTGAGATAACTTCTATTGTCGATTTTGAAAAATGGGTATGTGGATGTCCATATAATAAGTCAAATTTATAACAAATACTTCAATAAAACCCCTTCTATTTATCTCAATTCACTTGGCTTCACAAAACACATTTTTAATAACGTTTATCATTAATATTATAACTCACAATATTAACAACCAGATCATTCCCAAGAAAGAGGGGGTTTTCCGATAAGGATTTCTCCTTATTGGCTCGCAATTAGGTGACCAAATCCCTTTCCTAGACAGAACTTTCAAAACATCGTCAATAATGCAAATAATAATATGAATAACGTTGTCATCTCAATTATTGATTTAATAATATAAAATATTGTGACAATAATTGAATCAATAACGTGAGATACTATGCAACAATTAATGTGGCAATAATTGAATCAAATTGAGTGACTTCTCACGTAAGCATCAATAATCAATATCGTGTGCTACTATGCAACCAATGCATATTACTATACTTTTACCACCAAGTATTTCAACAGTTAACGGTAAAACCTTTGCCGTTATTTTTATAAAAAGTTGTTTTTGTCATTTTCCAACTCCGATAGTTATTCTGTTGTGGGGGTCCACCAATGATTGTGTCATCGTACGGATATTCCCTGATAAACTGAATATTCCCCCGACCAATCGAACA
Organism: Panax quinquefolius; assembly: GCA_020205615.1. Taxonomy (NCBI): domain Eukaryota; kingdom Viridiplantae; phylum Streptophyta; class Magnoliopsida; order Apiales; family Araliaceae; genus Panax; species Panax quinquefolius. The sequence continues at coordinate 72,438,636 of CM035169.1, read as the reverse complement.
TTTTATAACAACTTGTTTACTTTGCAAAATTTGTAAATATTACCCACAACTATACATTATAACAAATTCACATCATAATATTCAAAAATGACATTTAGAGAAAAATTTATCTTTATTCATAAAAGTTGGGGTCTTACAACAAATCCCTCCCAGGCTAATATGAAATTATTTGGTAGGCTATATAACCACTTTTTAGCATTATCTTTTAAAGAAAATGTTTTAACACCAAGTTGGATGCATGTTCTTGGCTTAGAACTTGGAGTATACTGTAGATCTTCTTCTTAGATTTCCAGAACATCTTGAATTGTCCCAATCAGAGTTCGGATGCAAGAGTTATGGCCTTTTTATCAACGAAAATCAAAGCTAAGAGTTGTCGTGCTTGCCATTTACATAGCATCTACTTCAAGCCTGATTTACACCTTTCTCCAATCCAAATCAGTCAATTTTCAAAGAATTAAAGTTGTAGATCTCGTCGATATCTTCGATTTGATAGGTGGCATGTCTCGTAACTCTTCACCAAGTTGGATCAAATGTTACTTGGAGTATACTGTAGATTTCTTCTTAGATTTCCCAAAGGAGGGCGTATGGCCTTTTAGAAAATCAAAAAAGAGTTTGCGTGCTTGCCATTTACATAAGATCTACTTCAAGGCTTTCCTTCACAAAATGCCGTCGGGTCGGGCATACCATATCTTCGATTTGATAGGTGGGTGATAGAAAAGGTACCCCCTGCCGAGGCGGGCAATTTTAGCCTTATAACTTCCGTAAGGGTGTGGGGTCTGTCTGTGAAAAAGACGTTTTTGGCCAAATTTTAGTCCAAGAAGGATTGGTTCGATCCGATTGACTCAAGGACTTCCAAGAGGACTTAAAGACATATAAAGAGACTTATAAAAGGAAGAGAATCACAAGGATTAGAGGGGAGATTAGATTAGAGAGAGGATTCCATAAGATTATATTAGAGTAGAATAGGAGAAACCATTAGTTCTTATTAGATTTGGAGATTGAATCAACTTGGAGACCGTTGAAGATTCAAAGTAGGAGCATGGAGGGAGCTTCAAATCTGCAGACAACATATTATATCTTCTTATCTTCTTCTATCTTTATCTTTTAATGAATATTCTATTGTGGATTCTTAGTTTTAATTCAATGAACTAATTCTTTGTTTGAGATTACAATGGATCTTATTGTGTAGTTTATTTTAATATGCTTCCCTATCAATTATTATGTTCTATCTTGAGGATTGTCTATTGTGATTTGGACTTAATTGCTTAATTTCCTAGCTAACAATTATCATTATAATCTATATGAACTCGAGAGATGAAGTATTGATTTAGATTTTATCATGATAACATGTGTTTGTGATTTCTGCATAGATGGAATTCATGATTTGTGTTTAGGATAGAGATATGCCTTTACGCCATATGTAATCTTATAGAGAACTTGTGTTTTAAATCCTTTTTATTTATAATTCACATAGAGATATAGTGGATTAGTTAATTAGGGTGTCTTGCTTAATTCTATCATCTGTGGATTTAAGTGAGTATGGGTATTATGCATCGAGAGTTGGTTTTATCTGCTTTAATGTTCTTGATTAACAATTCAGGATAGAGAATAATTGATGAGAAGTGTGTTAACTTAAATGAAGCAATAAGTGAAGTTGTGATCTTAAATCTCCGTAATCTTAATTTAACTAGTGGTAATTAGAATTAGTTTACTTATAAATTGAAATTCATTCGTTTAAATAAGATTGAGTTGGTTACGGGTTAGTACTTGGTGATTTTTATTAAACAATTCCTCGTGGGAACGATACTCTACTTTCACTTTATTACTTATTGACCACGTATACTTGCGTGTTGTGCGTAATTAGATTTTACCCAATAATTTTTGGCGGCGTTGCCGGGGACTCTAGTATAGAGTTTATTATTTTGCAATATCAATTTAATTAGTCCAGTTTTACTTAAACACTTTTTGTTTTTGTTTTGTTCATCTTATTTCAGGTTTTTGAAGTTGGTTTATGCAAACTCGATCCAAAAATCCAGACTTGCTTCCTTTTGAGGACGACATTGAGAGAAGATTTCAGAGGTTAAGTAAGTGGATCAAGGAAACAAGGGACGAATTCGAAAACTCTGACAAAGAAAAAGCAATGAATGTCGAAGACCAGAAAACGTTGAGAGACTCTGCAACACCTAAGGTGACTGAGCTACATTCGAGTATCACCAGGCCTGCTATAGCTACGAATACATTCTAGATTAAGCCTGGGACTATTTAGCTAATACAGAACTTGGTTTAGTTTGGGGGGCTTGAAAATGACGATCCTAACTAGCATTTGATCAGTTTTCTGGAAATCTGCGACACTTTTAAGTAAAATGGGGTGTCGGATGAAGCAGTTAGACTTCGTTTGTTCCCATTCACTATGTGGGACAAGGCAAAGAGTTGGTTACACTCTCTACCAGCGGGTTCAATAATGACATGGGATGACCTGGCTCAAAAAATTTTAGCAAAATTCTTCCCGCCAGCGAAAACTGCAAAGATGAGGAATGAGATTACCATGTTTGATCAGCAACATGGGGAGTCATTGTACGATGCATGGGAGAGATACAAAGAATTGCTCAGAAAATGCCCACATCACAGATTACCTAAGTGGTTACAGATGAATACATTTTACAACGGACTACATGGGAATCTCAAGACCAGTATTGATGTAGCGTCGGGGGGAGCGTTTATGGCAAAGAACTATGAGGAGGCATATCAGTTGATAGAGATGATGGCTGCTAACAACTATCAGTGGCCCATGGCTAGAATGACACAACCTACGGTCGCTAGAGTGTTAGAGGTAGATGGAGTGACGGTAATAACATCACAAATTTCAGCACTTTCCAAGAAGTTCGACGTTTGGTCAGGAGGACATACACAACAAGTTGCAATTATTTGTGAGTTGTGCGCGGGTGAACATCCGACGGATCAATGTGTAATCAACCCGGAGTCGGTACAATTTATGAGTAGCTACAACAGAATTCCTCAGAATTCATATCAGAATGCATATAATCAGGGGAATAGGAATCATCCAAATTTGTCGGGGAATAATAATCAGAATGAACAAGCTCCACGACAATCGTATCCCCCAGGATTTCAGAATCAACAACAACCAGTTCAACATCAAGAAGGAAAATCAGATTTAGAGGAGTTGCTATCAAAGTATATTACGAGCAATGAGGCAGCGATGAAAAACCAAACAATGGCCATCAAGAATTTGGAAAATCAAATGGGACAAATTGCCTTAGCATTAAACAACAAACCACAAGGGACTCTACCGAGTGACACCGAAAGAAATCCAAAGGGAAATCATGAACAATGTCAGGTAATCACTTTGAGAAGTGGAAAACATTTGGATGGGAAAGGTGCAGAAAATTCAGCTATCTCGGATGATAAAATTAATGACAACAAGGTGGTTGAAGAAAAACAGGGTGAGGATACGCAAATTGAGAAAACAAAGTTAGATGACAAGCCAGTTGTGTATCCTCCATCGCCGTTTCAGCAGAGAGTCCAAAAGCAGAAATTAGATAAGTAGTTTGCAAAAATTTTGGAAGTTTTTAAGAAACTTCAGATTAATATACCGTTTGCAGAAGCCTTAGAGCAGATGTCGAGTTATGCGAAATTCATGAAAGGAATCTTGTCCAGGAAAAAGAAATTGGAAGATTTTGAGACAGTGACACTAACAGAGGAGTGTAGCATGGTTTTACAGTGAAAGTTGCCACCAAAGTTGAAAGATCCGGGGAGTTTCACCATTCCATGCACGATCGGGAACATGGCATTTAATAAGTGTTTATGTGATTTGGGGGCGAGTGTGAACCTTATGCCGTTATCAGTTTACACAAAATTGGGTTTGCCAACTCCAAAGCCTATGAACATCTCCTTACAGTTGGCGGATAGGTCAGTCACGTACCCGAGAGGCATTGTAGAGGACATATTGGTCAAGGTTGACAAGTTTATATTCCCCGCGGATTTCATCATTCTGGATTTTGAGGAAGATAAGAACATCCCGATTATCCTAGGGAGACCATTTTTTGCTACGGGTAGGACACTCATCGATGTACAAAATTGTGACGCCCCCAAAATTAGGTATACGTCACCCATCTTGGGTCGCCACTTACATGGTACATAAATTCAAATACAACTTACTAACCTAAGCGTAGGTATAATATCGACATAAAAGCGTGAGTTTGAATACAAATATTGTCTACTAGATATTATACAAACTCAAAAGGAGTCCTCATTACAACTATTATCACACCATAATATTAAAAAATTATTTCGACAAAATTTAAATATTTATTGATAAAATTCGGGGTCTCACAATCTCCCTCCTTATGGAATTTAAGCCCTCGAAATTAGGATTGCGATACTGGTATGATAAAGAGATGAGGATACCTTGAATACCTTTATCGTTGAAAACATTAAATTCATTTTTGCAATCCTACCAAAGATATTCATTAACAATTCATCTTTGCACTACGGAGACAAAGATATACAAATCATAAAACCAATAATTTGAGACTCGATTTTAATAGTATCACGACCACGAATTATCCATGCACTCTTGGCTAAGGATATTCGTGTTTTCAATCTGATCATGATTATACCGAATAATCCGTGGCCATAATCATACCAAGTCTATCAATGCACTATGGCCAAAGATGACTTTTACCACATCCATGAATTAATATTTCATTCTTTGAGACTCATTTCAATAATTAATCCATATCATCGAATCATCCCGCCTTTCTACAAAAGCCAAGGATATTCATTAGTATCACAACCACGAATTATCCATGCACTACTACCAAAGATAATCGTGTATTCATTAGTATCGACCACAAATTATCCATATCCATGCACTACGACCAAAGATAATCGTGTATTCATTAGTATCACGACCACAATTATCCATGCACTACTACCAAAGATAATCGTGTATTCATTAGTATCACGACCACAAATTATCCATGCACTACGGCCAAAGATAATCGTGTATTCATTAGTATCACGACCACAAATTATCCATGCACTACTACCAAAGATAATCGTGTATTCATTAGTATCACGACCACAAATTATCCATGCACTACTACCAAAGATAATCGTGTATTCATTAGTATCACGACCACAAATTATCCAAGCTCTACTACCAAAGATAATCGTGTATTCATTAGTATCACGACCACAAATTATCCACGCACTACGGCCAAAGATAATCGTGTTTTCAATTACGGTTATGATTATACCGAACAATCCTGGTCATAATCATACCAAGTCCATCTATGCATCATGTTACGTAGATGACTTTCAACATAATATAAGCGTGAGGATAATGATATAAAGAATCAATCAAATGAGATAAAGGATAAATATTAAACATTTATAATATAATTTATCCAGATTCAAGAATATCCCCATGTTATCAATCACTTAATAATCTCATAATCTAATATCATTAATATTATAACAATATTTTAATCACTTCTTAAATTTATAAACAATTTATCTTAATTGTTTACGCTTTACCATATAATGCATTTAATCATTCAAAAATGTCATACTCATAAGATATCATCACCAATTATCAAATCTCTCAAAAAAATATGCATATACTCTATATAGGATTCTCTAGCCATAAAATCCTATTTTCAACTTTGTTACTTCACATAACATATTTAACACATATGTTCAGAATTAAACTATTTTCATGAAAATACCAAATCAGTCCCAAAAATATTTCTTTTCTGGGATTTAGCATAATATAATCCCATAATGAAAATATATTTTCTCGAAATTTTAAAATTCATTTACTATTTTTCAAAAATCAATTTCTAATTAATTCCTTAAGAAATTAGCTACCTCAAGTTTAACTCCAAAAATTCCCAAATCTTGGCAGGACCTTACACATGTTAACTTGAGCTTCCAGTTTAAATTTCATGGTCATCGGAGTTATAGAACTCCGGTTATAGCGTTTTTTGTCGGAAAAACCTAAATATTGAAATAGTCATAACTTGCTCATTTTAAGTCAGAATGAGCTAATTTTTGGACAGGAGGTACTTTATACCATATACCTTCATGTCCCAAAAGGCCAGAATTTTTCTCATAATTTAAGTGGCCGAAATAGCCTCTCTAAAATCATGGCAGAAGCTTTTTCGGTTTTTGCAGCTTTGCACTCCTTTGCTAAAATTAGTTCACACAAAAATCTACAACACCTTTTCCAGTAATTCTACTTGGATTAGTTAGGTAACTCATAGATCTAACTCTAGGACTTGACCACACTCAAAAATTCAAAATATAATAGGAGGTATGGTCAATTGAATTTCATGTTACGTTTTTACCAAAATCTGATTTTTCAACCCTTTGTGATTTCTAAGAAACTTTCATGTTTTCACATAATAACCAACATAACTCATCATAACACTTACTAATACTTCATATACCCATGATTTTCATTAGTCCAATGCTTTTATTATGACTTTCATCATAATCCTCGTAAACAGATCCTTTTAGTTGAAGAAATATTTGAGGGTTTAAGAAATGGGTTTTTGTACTGGGGTCAATACAAAATTTAATTTCACGCTCTAAGTAGGCTAAGAAGTCTTCAAGAATACGCCAGGAAATTTATTAATAATAGAAATATCATTCAATCATCGTGACTCTCATCCAAGACTTGGATAGTACGTCACATTGATACCAACCTGTGACTTCTATCCCTTAACCTAGATAGCACCTCACAATGATACCTATAACCTTGCCATCTTCATTCACGATGTTGCCTCTGAGAGAAAGTCCGGGCGGTGCATTCCACACAAGGAAGTCAACAACGAAAGGTTGGGGCTCTTTACTTATGGCTTGATATAATGTTGATTAACTTTAGGGTTTGGTTACTTTGAATCAGATTATAACAAAGTTGGTTATGAATATAAAAGCTAACAACCTTACGAAAAGCATGATGAGTAGTTAACCAATTGATTCCTAAAATCACATCAAAGACAAGTTTTTTTCAAAAATATAAGATCGACAGGTAATGTGAAAGTATTTATTTGAATCAAACAAGATTTAAAAATAGTAGCGGTAACGAAGGCTCCTACTAACGAAGTTTCAACCAATAAGTCAAAGTCTAACTTCTCCGGAGTCAAATTTAAACGTTGAACACAACTAGGTGAAATAACATGGTATAGACTTATGATTACTTATGATTACTTACCGTGATAATTTTATTTAGGGTTCCTCGTCACGAGAAAAAAACGCTCTCTTAAACTCTATGACCTTTGGTGCCTTGGAATATTACACTTAAACCCAAGTTTTCTCTCTATTTCTCGTGGTGCCTCCATAAACCCTAGTTGACGGTAGACCATGTGTTAATAGGCCCATAGCGCTTCACGAAAGCCTATACCGGGTTGGTTAAACAACTATTTCTCTGCGTTGTTGACGATTCTTTTTGAATATGTGCAATTATTGATTCTTACGTGAAGGCACTATTCTCTTCGATAATAGTTCACAAAACTTGTTGTAATTCTTATTACGATTATTTTATTGAGTTAATAATTCTGCGTTGATATTTTTATATTCTTGTATTTTCGATAATTGTCGTATTCTACGGTATTATTTTTATTATCTAGAGGGGAGGATGAGTTGAATTATTAGATGTCTTTGATGCAACATTCCGATTGCCTTGAAAAAGAATAAACATCTGACGGAGCTGCGCAGTTGTCGATATTAGATTACTAATTGATTATTGATTTATGTGGATATAGCTCGTCACGAGAGAAAATTTTATAATAGATGTGGCATATATGAGTATATAAGGGAGGAAGAGTATTTTTAGATTGCATTAAATGATTAACACATGTTTTGTGTGTGATTGGACCCCATTTATTGGCTGAAATTTGATTATAGTTTTAAAATCAGCATGTTATTAAATCAAATATTTGTGGATTTGATTAGATTCAGACTTTAGAATTTGGAATTTAAACTTTCTTCTGCAAAGTTGTAGGAAATTGAATTTCCTATAAAAAACTCGCATGAGATTCGAATTTTCTACAACGATGAAAGAGCTATTTATTATGAATTATTTAAGTTAGAAGCCTGAAATGATTTTTGGGAGTTTAGAATTATTTTGTTAAGAAAAACCGTTTTTTGTGAATTTGATTTTCATTGGACATCATTAACATATTATGGCTGGTGTTTCGATCGGAAAAAAATTGGAGCTAAGGAAAATTTGTATAATTATATGATAATTATTAAAATTAATATTTTATCTTTTCTCGATAAATATCCATTTAAATATATTACTGAATAATATATTATTCTGATATTATTATAATTGGCAACTTTGTAGTGCATTAATGATTCAGCGCCTAGAATCTCATTTATCAATCGGGTTTTCATCTTGGGCGTATTCTTGTGAGTATTTTGAGTATACTTTGAGTTTCTTTGAGGCGGTGCAAGTTCCTTGATTATAGACAAACGTTATTACAAGTAGAAATCTTGATCTTTCAAGGTAAGGGATATTATTTTGTAATGATATTATTTCTTCAATATCATTATCTTTGAAATGTTGATCTGAAGTTTTTATCAAATTTGGAACTTTTTTCATGTCGGGGTTACTATTCATGAGTTCTTATTCATGAGTTACTATTCACGGATTCTTATTAAATGAGATTCTTATTCACGAATTACTATTCACGAGTACTATTTCTGAAGCGTGAAGATGTTTTTTGGAATTTCTATCTTTTGGTGTGGAGATAGCGTGGATAAAACCAAATACGAATCCTTAATCCTTAATCCTTGTCATTTTGTTTCCTTTGGATTCGTTTCTTTAAAAATATTTTTCATCATCCTCGGTCTTAAATGATGATATTATGGAATATCTTTGGCTGTAGTGCGAAGATGAATGATTTTACGAAGAATATCTTTGGCATGTAGTGCAAAGATGAGCAGTGTTTAAATGAACATGACCCAGTGATGAATATCTTTGGCACATGGTGCAAAGATGAATATTTGATTCAGAGATGTATATTGATTGATGTTACGAGGATAAAATATTGATGATGGATTATTGACTGCGTAACTCTTACATGAATTATTATTCCATTGCGAATATTGATGCTGAAACTTGTTGTCTATTGTATTCTATTAGATTTTTCCTGTTGAAGACTAACGATAATTTGTTGTATATTATCTTAGTCGTAATATTCTTCTTGGGCTAGTTGAGCTCACCACTTTTCCTTGTTGTTCCATTTTTTCTTCTCGGAGGCGAGAATGTAGCGAGTACTTAGTCGGGAGTATGGAATGAAGGTTCTAGAGAGAGTTGTTTAGTAGTCCTCACCATTTTTATAAAATAATGAATCAATAATTATGATGGGGATTTATTTGCATGTGGATATTATCTAGAAGACAATATTATATTTAAACTCACGGTATATATTGTCATATTTCACCACGACATTTGTATTATTGAAGTTGTAGTTTGCTTTTTGTTTGGCGACTTTCGGCTTCACATCCACCTAGTTGAATTTGTCACACGCGATAAAATCGAGCTAAGTGACCTTCTCTTCCACAATTATAACATGCTTTGGCGGCATGGTGCGATTTGGGTGATGTGTCCCTCTCCTCGCATTTGAAGCATATGATAGGTGGTCGTTCTCCTTCCTTAACAACGGGTCTTTGGTCTTTGACGTCTTTCCATCATTGTTGAATTTCCTCTTCTTAAAATTTCCATTCCTATTATCTTGGCCATGGTTACCATTTAAATGATAATTTCCCACGATGGTTATCATTGTTCGATAGTCGTTGCCACCGATTATGATTATTATCGTGTTGTTGGTCGCTACCTTTTGTTGATTTGAATCAACACTCTCATGTGCTTCATTGCTTATCTCGGCATTTTCGGATGCCATTCTCAAACACTTTGTCACAAAACAAGGGTTAATTAACATATCACATATTATCCCTATACTCGACCAACCAATTAAATACCAAATAAATTTAGGTAGGTCATACATAATGAAGGAATTCCCGTCTCTCCCTCCTAGTTCTTATCTCACATCTCGGCCGGGGATCATATCCTAAGCTCGATACCAACCTGTGGCGCCCCCAAAATTAGGTATCGCCACCCATCTTGGGTCGCCACTTACATGGTACATAAATTCAAATACAACTTACTAACCTAACTGTCTTGTACAATACGACATAAACTGTGAGTTTGAATACAAATATTGTCTACTAGATATTATACAAACTCAAAAGGAGTCCTCATTACAACTATTATCACACCATAATATTAAAAAATTATTTCGACAAAATTTAAATCTTTATTGATAAAATTCGGGGTCTCACAAAAATGGTGAACTAACGATGAGGGTCCAAGATCAAGAAGTTAAGCTTAACGTTTTCAAAGCCATGAAATTTCTTACGGATGAAGAAGAGTGTTTCAGGATGGATATCATTGATCAGATAATCAGTGATGACATGGGTAAAAGTTTGATTAATGATCCATTGGAAACGACGCTATTGGGAGATGAAGAATCAGATGATCCAGAATTTGTGGACTACTTGCATATGCTAGACTCCCTGCCACGAGTCTGTAGATTTAGAGCACCATTTGAACCATTGCACACGAGAGGAAAGATCAACAATCAGAATGAAACCATCATTGGAGGAGCCACCGACTCTTGAACTTAAACCATTACCTAAACACCTCAGGTATGCGTATTTAGGCAATTCAAATTCTTTACCTATTATTATTTCTGCTGCATTTAACGATTTTGCAGGAAGAAAAGCTGCGGAGGGTGCTTAGGGAACACAAATCGGCTATAGGATGGACAATCACAGATATCAAGGGAATCAGTCCATCCTTTTACATGCACAAAATTCTGATGGAAGACGATGCAAAACCGACGATGGAGCAACAAAGACGAATCAACCCAATCATAAAGGAAGTTATAAAGAGAGAAATTCTGAAATTATTGGATACCGGTATCATCTACCCAATTTCTGATAGTAAGTGGGTTAGTCCAGTTCAGTGTGTGCCGAAAAAGGGAGGAATGACCGTGGTACAGAATGATGACAACGAACTCATTCCGACAAGGACAGTGACTGGTTGGGGGGTTTTCATGGACTACAGGAAGTTGAATAAGGCGACCCACTAGGATCACTTTCCTTTGCCCTTTATCGATCAAATGTTGGACAGATTAACGGGACATGTGTACTACTGCTTATTGGATGGATATTCAGGTTATAATCAGATCGTCGTTGCTCCTGAAGATCCAGAGAAGACTACTTTCACGTGTCTATACGGCACATTCGCATTCAGGAGAATGTCGTTCGGTTTGTGTAATGCACCCGCTACCTTCTAACGGTGTATAATGGCAATTTTCTCAGACATGGTGGAGAAAAATGTGGAAGTATTCATGGATGACTTTTCAGTCTATGGGGACGATTTTAATTCTTGCCTAGAGAATCTGGTGATGGTGTTACAAAGATGCAAAGACACGAATCTTGTACTTAACTGGAAAAAATGCCACTTCGTGGTTGAGGAAGGCATAATTTTGGGTCACAAGGTCTCGGTTCAAGGATTAGAGGTCGATAAGGCGAAGGTGGAAACAATTGAAAAACTTCCTCCACCAAGTTCAGTTAAGGGAATTCGAAGTTTCTTGGGACATGCCGGGTACAGAAGATTTATAAAGGACTTCTCTAAAATTGTAAAACCTTTATGCAGTCTTTTAGAGAAGGATTCAATTTTCAAGTTTGATGCGGAGTGTAAACTGGCATTCGAGTTGTTGAAGAAGAAACTAACCACAGCTCCCGTCATCGTTGCGCCGGATTGGACCATGCCTTTCGAATTAATGTGTGATGTAAGCGACTATGTGGTTGGGGCTATTTTAGGTCAACGCCGAGAGAAGTTATTTCATGCTATATATTATGCAAGTAAGACACTCATGGAGACTCAAATGAAGTACACGACTACAGAAAAGGAGTTACTTATAGTGGTGTATGCGTTCGATAAATTTTGTGCGTATTTGATCGAGACAAAGGTAGTAGTTTATACAGATCACTCGGACATTCAGTACTTAATTTCAAAAAAAGATGCTAAGCCACTCCTTATCCGATGGATTCTCCTTTTACAAGAGTTTGATTTAGAAATAAAGGATAGAAAGGGGACAGAGAACCAAGTCGTCGATCATTTGTCTAGGCTGGAAAATCAGGGTCAAAAGGAAGAGGATAAGTGTATAATCAACGAGTCATTCCTGGATGAGCAACTGTTTGGGATAAATTAGGAATTTCCATGGTACGCGAACTTCACGAATTATCTAGTGAGCAACATGTTTCCCCGTGATCTTACACGACAACAGAAAAAGAAGTTTCTCCATGACATCAAGTGGTATATATGGGATGAGCCATACATATTCAAACAATGCACCAATAAAATAATTAGAAGGTGTGTGCCTTACATCGAGGTGAATAGTATACTGCATGAATGCCACTCTTCTGCATATGGGGGACACTATGGTAGTGAGAGAACAGCGGTGAAAGTGCTTCAAGTCGGGTTTTATTGGTCTACATTATTCAAAGACGCCCACCAATTTGTTAAACATGTGATAGATGTCAACGGGTGAGCAACATATCGAAAAGGAATGAGATGCCACTTCAAACAATTTTAGAAGTTGAGATTTTTGATGTATGGGGCATTGATTTCATGGGGCCATTCCCGTACTCATTTATCAATCAGTACAATTTGCTTGCGTAGACTATGTATCAAAGTGGGTGGAAGTCGTAGCACTCCGACTAACGATGACAAGGTGGTTCTCAAACTTTTGCAAAAGAATATTTTTACGAGGTTTGGCACGCCGAGAGCTATTATAAGTGATGAAGGTAAAGTATGGGGTCAACCATAAAGTAGCTTCAGCGTATCATCCCCAAACGAGTAGACAAGCTGAGGTTTTGAACAGGGAGATGAAGAGAATTCTAGAAAAGGTAGTGAATCCGAATCGAAAGGATTGTGGTCTCTCAGGTTGGATGATGCACTTTGGGCTTACCGGACTGCGTATAAAACACCGATTGGTATGTCACCATACCAATTACTATACGGGAAAGCTTGTCACCTACCTGTGGAGTTACAGCACAAGGCCTACTGGGCAATTTAGAAATTGAACTTTGATTAAGCTGCTGTGGGTGAAAAAAGGCTACTCCAACTAAATGAGCTCAATGAATTCTGACTTCATGCATACGAGAACGCTAAATTATACAAGGAAAAAGTCAAGAAATGGCACGACAAGAAAATCATGCACCAAACGTTCGAGCTGGGGTAATCAGTACTGCTGTTCAACTCACGATTGAGATTGTTCCCAGGCAAGCTTAAGTCAAGGTGGTCGGGACTATTTACTATCAAAACAGTTTTCCCACATGGCGCCGTTGAACTCTACAGTCGAAATCCATTGGAAACATTCAAGGTCAACGGTTGAAGCACTGCTGGGGTGGCGAGTCCAATTGGGACGTCATCGCAATCACTCTGACTGACGCACCATAAACATGGAGTAGTCAGGCTGAAGTACTTAAAATCAAGCGCTAATTCGGAGGCAACCCAATCATACTTTTATTTTTCATATTTTTAATCATAACTGTCAAATTATAGTTAGTAAGTAGTAATATATAATAAGTTCTTTTACTGCTTCGTTAAGTTGCATACTCAAGATATTCTCTCCATCGTGTTGATAATCTACTCATAATGATGTTTTGTGGTATGGCAGGATGCTAACGTGATCATACTTTGGATTGGGAGGGAACAAATGAGCATAACAGACCAAGTACATTAAAACCCACCCCCGTCGGGGCGGGCCCTTTCAAGCTTAAACCTTCGCTTGATGAGGTCTCGAGACAAATTGACAGGTGTATGGTGGGCGAGGCAAGCTTCCTAAGTTTATTACCCCCACTGAGGGTGGGATCTGGAATTTGAAGCAGTTAGTTTTTGTGATTACACACGCCCACTACTCCATCTTCCTAATTGAAACCCCAATTCTTCCTCACCTAAACTACCCATTGCCATACATAAACCCCACGATTTTACAACTCCTACCCCATTACTTCTACCCATCACTTCAATCCACTACCCCATTACTTCACCCCACCAACTTACAACACAACACCATCACTATATATATTACACTCTCACAAACCAAGTTCTTCATCACATACTTGCAATTCCATCTCCAAAAGCCACAAATTCAGATTCATATAAAGGTAAATGTAGAGAAAGTGACAACCTTGCACCTTATCTTCAAATTCCTACCTTTCTAGCACCATAGTAGAGCACAATCACCAAGTTTGGGGGAAGAACTCAGTGTGCACACCAAGTGTTCGCTAAAGTGTGTGATTGACATTTGGGGAGAGGGTAGTATATTCAAACATCCGGAATTCAATGGCATCTCAACCAACATCCAAACGACAACGGGGAGAAAGTTCAAGGCCAACTCCACCATCCCACACCTTTGACCGCCACAAGTTCAAAAGTGCCATCGTCGCCGACCGATACGATTACATGGCTACAAAAGCACTCACACCGGAGCGAGGGTTGGCACCGGATCATGTGGATGGGGAGATGATGCAACAAATTTATCAGAAAGGGTGGAACAAATTCACTGAGGAACCCGAACCCGCCGTTGTTAATGTGGTCAAAGAGTTTTATGCGAACGTCGAGGACAAGGCACCTTTCAAAGCGTTTGTACGGGGTAGATTGGTATCGTTCAGTGCCGAAGCTATCAACACGTATTATTAGTTGTGGGTGCCTAGACAATGCCAATATGCTCACTTGAGGGATTTCGACCTTGACTTTGAGGCGGTTCTCAAAGAAATGACTAAGCCGGGAACAACGTGGATAAAGGGTCGAAAAGGAGGCACGATTTTTCACAGCAAGGATTTTAGCTGGTATGGAAAAATTTGGTACGCCTTCTTATGTGCTAAACTATTTTTGTCCACGCACACCTCCGATGTGACCAAGGAGAAAGCACTACTTCTGTATGCTATTGTGCAAGACATCATCATCGATGTCGGGGCCATAATCAGCTTTTCTACTCGCTGATGCCTACAGGGTAATTTTTTGGGCGGATTGCCACACCCATCCCTCATTTGTGGGTTCTTCTTTGCCAGAGTTTTCGAATTCGTCCCTTGTTTCCTTAATCCACTTACTTAACCTCTGAAACCTTCTCTCAATGTCATCCTCAAAAGGAAGCAAGTTTGGATTTTTGGATCGAGTTTACATAAACCAACTTCAAAAACCTGAAATAAGATGAACAAAACAAAAACAAAAAGTGTTTAAGTAAAACTAGACTAATTAAAATGATATTGCAAAATAATAAACTCTATACTAGAGTCCCGGCAACGGCGCCAAAAACTTGTTGGGTAAAATCTAATTACGCACAACACGCAAGTATACGTGGTCAACAAGTAATAAAGTGAAAGTAGAGTATCGTTCCTACGAGGACTTATTTAATAAAAATCACCAAGTACTAACCCGTAACCAACTCAATCTTATTTAAACGAATGAATTTCAATTTATAAGTAAACTAATTCTAATTACCACTAGTTAAATTAAGATTACGGAGATTTAAGATCACAACTTCACTTATTGCATCAGTTAAGTTAACACACTTCTCATCAATTATTCTCTATCCTGAATTGTTAATCAAGAACACTAAAACAGATAAAACCACCTCTCGATGCATAATACCCATACTCACTTAAATCCACAGATGATAGAATTAAGCAAGACACCCTAATTAACTAATCCACTATATCTCTATGTGAATTACAAATAAAAAGGATTTAAAGCACAAATTCTCTAAAAAATTACATATGGCATAAAGGCATATCTCTATCCTAAACACGAATCATGAATTCCATATATGCAGAAATCACAAACACATGTTATCATGATAAGATCTAAATCAATACTTCATCTCTCGAGTTCATATAGATTATCACAGTAATTGTTAGCTAGACAATTAAGCAATGAAGTCCAAATCACAATAGACAATCCTCACGATAGAACATAATAATTGATAGCGAAGCATATTAAAATAAACTACACAATAAGATCCATTGTAATCTCAAACAAAGAATTAGTTCATTGAATTAAAACTAAGAATCCACAATTTAATAATCATTAAAAGATGAAGATAGAAGAAGATAGAATATGTTGTCTGCAGATTTGAAGCTCCCTCATTGCTCCTACTTTGAATCTTCAATGATCTCGAAGTTACTTCAATATCCAAATCTAATAAGAACTAATGTTTTTCTCCTATTCTACTCTAATCTAATCTAATGGAATCCTCTCTCTAATCTAATCTCCCCTCTAATCCTTGTGATTCTCCTCCTTTTATAAGTCTCTTTATATGGCTTTAAGTCCTCTTGGAAGTCCTTGAGTCAATCGGATCGAACCAATCCTTCTTGGACTCAAATTTGGCCAAAAAACATCTTTTCTGCACGTACCCCCGCCCCGGCTCCCCGGCGGGGGTTATAAGGCTAAAATGGCCCGCCCCGGCGGACATTTTGTGAAGGGAAAGCCCGCCCCGGCGAGGGTACCTTTTCTGCTCTGACGTCCTTTGGGAAAACAGCCATAACGTTTGATCCAAGAAGAGTTACGAGGCCTGCCACCTATCAAATCGAAGATATCGACGAGCTCTATAACTTTCGTTTTTTTGATAATTGATAGATTCGGATTGGAGCAAGGTGGAAATCGGGCTTGAAGTAGATGTTATGTAAATGGCAAGCACGACAACTCTTAGCTTTGATTTTCGTTGATAAAAAGGCTATAACTCTCGCATCTGAACTCCGATTGGGATAATTCAAGATGTTCCGGAAAGCTAAGAAGAAGATCTACAGTATAATCTAAGTTCCAAGCCAAGAACATGCATCCAACTTAGTGTTAAAAGTCCTTCAATCTTCCTTGCATTTGCTTGCGTATTTTGGTCCAAAAGATGTCCGAATTGCTTTCCCTTGCTTCATCATGCCAATGTTATGTCATAGCCTACAAAATATCATAAAATATATGAAAAATAACTAAGAAACATGAATATAAGCAACTAATTCAAGTAACAGATACTAGATAAGTAGGTATAAAACCTACTTATCAAATATCCCCAAACTTAAACCGTTGCTTGTCCTCAAGCAAAAACACAAAACAACAATGCTATGCAATACAACTAATCTACATGCCTACGAATCCAGCAGTAATGACAGAAACAAGTCTATTCAATCGGCCTTAGAAAAATCAAGTAAACACGATAATACATCATATCAAAACAAATCATTAACTTCTCAATCAATCATCAAATCTTAGATTGTTATCACTAATATAGTGCATGTGTGCTTCACAATAATGTTAACTGATATAAAATCAAATTTAACACATAACAAGTCTCTTCAAAGGAATCATACAGTGTAAACTCAAGAAATCCAAAAACAAGCTAGATCCAACTAAAATCAAACAATTACCAATATCGAGGGTCAACATGGGATACTTATGCTTCATTTTTCATCTACTGGGGCTTTTTGTTCTTATTTCCCGTTTTATTCATTTTTTTTTGTTTATATACACATAGTTATGCAATGTCTTATTCCCTTAGGCTTTTTAATACTACCTTAACGAGCTTTTGACCAACGACTCCCAGACCATTAAGAGCTTAGGGCGCTAGGTGTAAAGATAATCCCATCGGGCTTACTTACTCAAGTAACAAAGGCCATAAAACTAGACAAGCATGCCACAGTGTTTATTCATACTTGTTTTCTTTTTCTTTTTTTTCTTTTCTTTTCTTTTCTTTTTTTTAAAGCTTATATACCCCAAATATTCCCCCAAACTTAGGTTCTTGTCTAACTTTAGCCATCACTATTTATTCTTGTCATTCTTTCATTCAAACTAGCATTATCCTTTAGAATCCCATTATGTATCAATTTAAACTCAATCAATCAACAAGTTATTTTTATTGTGTTATCCTTATTATACCAGTTTCAAACAGAAAAAGACTAAAATCATAACAAGAAATCACATCAAAGCTCTAATAGTCAGTACTATACTTGTCTACCCAATTCCAATCTCATCATTGGCCAAAACAAACTGTAAATATCAAACAGCTAGACTCATGCAAGATGAACATAGTAACTAACTATTATTTTTGATTTTATTTTTTTTAACAAGAAACTGAATATAATGCTATTCAAACTATACTACTATGCAACTACTTATGCAGTTGTACTACATGAATGCAAACATAATGAACCTAAACTAAATTAACAACATATGCAAAATAACATAACATAAACATGAAACTAAACATGCAATAAAGAACTAAACTAAACTCCCCCAAACTTAGCAATTACAATGTCCTCATTATAAGAATATAGCGATAAGTAGAAGAGAACTTCCCTGTAATCAACTAAGCGTGAGGTGATGGTGGCGATGGCGGCAACGATCATTTTCCTATCCATTGAACCTCCAATACCTGCAATAAAGAGAGACAACATGGATTAGATTATAAGAAAACTTAATAAGAAAATTAACTCCAAACTTTTTGATGAACTAACAGCACTAATTAAACTAGTAAAACATATAAATAAAAAAAATTATTGGGTTGCCTCCCGATCGGTAGCTTGATTCTGATCTTCGGCTGACTTTATGCCGGGTCAACGCTATCCAATTCCTCTTCAAAAGTTGAGGAACCCTCCATCCATCAGAAATAATGTAGCTTTTGGTAGGTTCCCATTTGTGATAGCCATTGCATTAAATTCACCTAGCATGCTTTGTTTAGATAAGATCACATTCAAGAACGTCCAATATCTAGGTGTTTTCTCCATTTGGTGCGAATAGATTACGGCATTGAAGCTTGTCGAGACAACAATCTCTTCTTCTATCTTCTCCAGCTCATCGCACCATGGCTTCAAAGTTGTACTCGTTTTTACGTCACAAGGAGTATTTCCGACTACATGACTACCTAGCGGACAAGGTTTTGCAAATCTAACTGGATCCTTGAACTTTGGTGGAGAAGGCACTTGAGGCATTAATAACATCGGCTCATCCTCGTTAGTACTCATAGTTAGTTCATCCCCACTTGTCTCCTCTTTTTAACATCTCGTGTCTCATCCAGTTGTAGATTTGGTTTGGGCACTTCATCAATCTCGGAAGCCTCGTCATAACACCAATTGTTTTGAGGACAGTTGTTTAAGGCTTTGAGCATTTGATCCATCTGGTTCTGTAGATTTTGAATTGATATCTCTTGATTCTGAATTGACCGCTCTTGATTAATCCTCTCTCCTCATTTGATGCTACGAACTTGGACAATAATTCCTCCAACCTTGAATTATCTGTCTCAGTCTCGGAAGTCATGTATTGAGGACCATTGGTTGAGGTAGTGACGAGTTGTTCCATCCGATTATTAAAATTTTGGGTTGACAGCTCTTGGCTAATCCTCATCTCCTCTAGGTTTGTTATGCCCTTCAATATTACATCCCTCGAATTTGGCTTTTCTTCTTGTGGCAATGGAGGTGGACATGAAAATTCTGGTGTGTATGTTGGATTTGGAGCGTAGTATTGGTCTTCATAAGTATAGCTCCATGACAAATCCGGGTGATACCCCCAAACTTGATGATAATTAGCATATGTATAATCGTTGAGGTATTCACCACCATGTTGTCCCGGCCCAAAACTAACAGTGCATTGATGACTCGGATGATTACCAGCACAATAATTGCAATTAACTGCTATCCTTTGATTACATTGCGATGCAACAACGTCCAACCTCCTCGAAAGTGTTTCAAGCTGCGCTGATAATGCAAAAAATGCATTGAGACCATCAGTCCCCGCTCCTCTTGGCTGAGTTATTCTCGTATACGACCATTGATAATTAAATTCCGCCATGGTACCTGAAAAGAAAGAAAAATAGGAAAAGAATTAAATAAAAAGGAAAGAAAAAAAATTTTAAATTAAGAATAATTTGATTGAAGCTAATATTGGCAAAAATATATTGACTAATGCCCCGCCAACGGCACCAAAAACTTGTTGGGTAAAATCTAATTATGCATAACACGCAAGTATAAGTGGTCAACAAGTAATATAATAGTAAGTAGAGTATCGTTCCCTCAGAGACGGTAAATAGAATTTAAACCTCACAATTACCAATTTCCTATTAATCCTAATTTTATTAAACTAATCAATTTTCAGTTTGTAACTAACAATATTAAAACTATTAAAATCACCACACAATCAATAAATGCTAAAAACTGAATTTTCAAACAAATAATGGAGAATTTGGCTTCCGACTTCACTCTAAGCATCACTCAGATTATTACACCTTTATTCTAGTTTAATTCACTATCCTAGTTTATTAATCAAGAACACGTATGTAGAACTAGCCACCTCTCGATGCACTAATATTGTATTAACCCAAATCCACAATTAAGATAAAATTACGTTAAACACCTTAATTAACTAACTCACTATATCTCTATGTGAATTACAATTAAAGAAGGTTGAAGTTCAAATTCTTTATCTGATTACATGCGATGTCAAGCATATCTCTACCCTAACATTCATCAAAAATCTGTACATTCACATAAATCAAGAACACATGCTATATTAACTAAGTCTAGATTCGTATTTCATCTCTCGAGTTCATACAAGTCCACAAAGAATCATTGATCAAGCAATTCATAAATTCACACTCAAATTAATATAGATAAACCGGATAATAGCTTATTAAACTGAAATCAAAGATTAAATAATCATCGTTCCACTTAAAGATCCATCTTAAGCCTAAAATGTAATTAGTTCATAATAAATGAAATAAAAACTGAATAAATTAAAGATAACATCTTCTCAATTATAGAAATAAAACTAAAGTAGAAGAATAACGCAGAACACCCTTCACTTTAGCTTTAATCCGCAATCGATATGATCGTCCTTCAAAATCTTCACTCTGTTGCTCAATATGAAAATATGTGATTAATTGTTGTTAATTGCTTTGCATGATGATGAATTTGTTATTTTTTTAAGCAATATATATCCAGCACACAAGTCTTGGTCGAAATCCCATGTATTTTAGAGTCCATATGACATGCAAGTTCCAATTTCCAAGTCCCAGCAGAACTCGAAGTCATTTAGGATTGTTCGACCGGCACTTAGCCATGATGGGGGTGTTTATATAGGAATAGCCCACCTCGGCGGGCTCGAACCTGTCACAAGATAATCGAAGACCCAGCACGGTAGGGTATAAAGTTAAAACAAGCACTTCCCGTGGGTAGGAACATTTGTTGCACTTTATTTTCTCCTTTCCAGCTATCATCTTTATACTTTATGCCACCAAATCACTCCTTTTATGCTCAGA
Organism: Panax quinquefolius; assembly: GCA_020205615.1. NCBI lineage: Eukaryota > Viridiplantae > Streptophyta > Magnoliopsida > Apiales > Araliaceae > Panax > Panax quinquefolius. The sequence goes on along the minus strand of CM035169.1, from coordinate 72,417,229 downwards.
CACCACACCACCACACCTACACATCAACTAACAGTAAACAAGTAAAATCGAACATAAACACGAGAAATTCACACCGATTAAGCTTGGATTAGGAACCAATTCGTGGATATAAAATCCATTTATCAGTTGGCGGGTTTGCATCGACTATAGAAAACTCAATGCTGCCACAAGAAAGGATCATTTTCCTTTACCCTTCATAGACCAAATTTTAGAAAGATTAGTTGGTCATGCTTACTATTGTTTCCTTGATGGTTAATCGGGCTACTTTCAAATTCCCATAGCCCCAGAAGACCAAGAAAAAATCATTTTCCTTATCCTTATGGAACCTTTGTATATCGTCATCTACCCATTGGGCTATGTAGTGCCCCTGCCACCTTTTAAAGATGCATGATGAGCATTTATTATGACATGGTGGAGAAATTCCTCAAAATTTTCATAGATGATTTTTCCATATTTAGGTCTACATTTCATGAATGCCTTCACCGCCTTGACTTAGTTCTAAAGAGATGTAAGGAAACAAATTTAATCCTAAATTGGGGAAAATGTCATTTCATGGTAAAAAATAAATTGTTCTTAGTCACATCATATCTGAAAAGGAAATTGAAGTAGATAAAGCCAAAATCAACCTCATTACCAATCTGTTAGGAGAGTGCATATTTTGATTTGATGTTTAAATATAAATGCTCATGATTATTTGTAAAAGTCCTTCAAGGAATATTTGTATAAGGACTTAGTGATAGATCAAATTTGTTAGGTTGATCTAATCTCATAATGTATATCATTCTTTTAAGTGAATGTATAGAAACGAAGATCAAACTTATTAGGTTGATCTTGAGATGTAATAGATAGGCTTCAAAGAGATCGTAGTGTATCAAGCTGATCAAGATTACAGAAGCCAAGGCAGAATGTAGAGCTTCGAGGATCATAGTGTGCATGCCTTAAGGGCCTCTTCAGAAATTGTAGAGTGGTCCCAACGTTTGCCAAGCCAACTAAGAGATTGTAGTGTGCTCTCGGAAACGTAGAGCTTGCAAAGCAAGCAAGTGAAGATCATAGTGTGCAAGTCTTTAAGAGAAATCGTAGTGCTCTTGTTTGATAGAATCAGACCAAGCACCAAGGTAACAAGACACCAAGATCTGGATCATAGAGTATCATATGCCATGTGTCAGAAGCATCGAGCCCTAACTTTTTGTTTGAAGATATATCTCCAATAAATATGGAATGGGGTTCAAACATTGAAGTCCTCACCAGTTCCAACGGTACAAAAGATATCCTTAGTGTGCAACAAAGAAGCGTATTGAAGAAGCTAAGGAAAGTACCATTGGTAAAAAAAAACACCTTTTCAGGTGTTAGGTGAGAAAGCAGTCTGTTGTGTCAGTGGGCCAGAATGCAATTCAGAAGATGTGCAGAAACGTCTCCATCAAAGTACAAAAATGTCAAACGCATTTAATGCTTCAACAGATGGATCAAACGGATAGATTTCAAGATCACATATATGCAAAACATATGCAGATGAGAGGAGTGAGCAAGCATTTAAAAAAAATGCACAAGAACACTCAACGCTCAACTCTACTGTAACGCCCCCAAAATTAGGTATACGTCACCCATCTTGGGTCGCCACTTACATGGTACAAAAAATCAAATACAACTTACTAATATAACTGTCGTGTACAATACGATATAAAGCATGAGTTTGAATACAAATTTTGTCTACTAGATATTATACAAACTCAAAAGGAGTCCTCATTACAACTATTATCACACTATTTCACGAATAGTGAGGACTACTAATGCTATCCTCACGGACCATTACTTGTTCCCAGGCTCGTCCAAATATGTTCTCATTTTCAAGAGAACGGTGAAAGAAAGGGTGAGCTCAACTAGCCCAAGAAGAAATATTATGACTAAGATAATGCGAGAATAAATTATCATTAGCCTTCAAACGTTGTTAAAGCGATAAAATACAATAGACACCCGGTTTAAGCTGTAGCGGAATAAGCAATCCATTAAAAGAGTCAAGTAGAGAATAAAGTCTACTATCTTTTAGGTTTTAAAAGGTTTTCATCAATTTTATCATTTGAGACTCAAACAATAATAAACCACCACATCTAATCATCCATGTACCCGCGATTCAAGGATTTTCATCAAATTATCAATGGTCATGACTATCTAAAGAATCACCCTGGTCATAATCATACCAAAAACTATCCATCAACGCATTACGAGCCACCGAGGACTTTTGTCACATCATTTATATCAAGTCATGATTATGCAAGAATGATCCCCGGTCATAATCATACTAAGTTCATCTATGCACGTAAGCCAAAGATAACATAATATAACATGAGGATGATGACAATGACATAGTAATTCAATAAAACAAGTTCAAGAATTATTTAATCCATGAATTATTAACGCCCAAATTGTCAACACGGATAATCTTTGTTTACGTAGAGTAAAATTCAATAATGATCGTAAGAATATTTCCATGAAAAGATCTTTGGATGAAACGCAAATATCAAGGATATTCTACTAATTTCATGGAGTATAGAAGTCAAAGTTTTAACTATTTGGGTATAATAAAGAATGGAATAACAAAAGAAATCACCATGCATGCGGTACTTGGCATATTAAAGTTATTCAATGAGAATAATAATAACGGAACCAGTCGGTGAAATTACATAAGCGGATGTTCCAAACAGAATAATAAAGATGGAACCGGATCCGGTGTAAAACACATGAGATAGGATATTCCAATGAATGATAAAGATGCAGAAACCAGTCGGTGTAAAACACATGCATGGATGTTCCAACGAGAATAAAAAAAAGCAGAACCAGTCAGGTGTAAAACACATGCATGGGATGTTCAATGAGAATAATAGAAGAATGTCACCAAGTATAGGGTAAGCAAGCGTATCTGAGTTATTCCAATGAATAATATGCAATGGAATAACATAAGGATTTTACCAAGTATAGGGTATGTGGCGTATCTGAGGTTATGTATAGGTATGCCACTTTTACAAAAGTTATTCAAATGTAGAATAATAGTGAATGGAATAATGAAGTTCTCTTCAAGAAGAAAGAATAACACCCTTACCGTAAAAGAACTGAATATAGAAGTAGTGAAGTAATAGGATACTCTTCTTCTTTCTATAATTTTCTCTCTATAGCTTCTCTCTATAATTTCTCTCTCAGAGTTTCAATGAATTCGTAAGAAAATAATGAAGGAATGAGCTTCTATTTATAGGAAAATGGAATGCATAGTAACTAATCCATGAGCGGTCCATTGATTTACTTTAATCGGCGGTCCATATTTAAAGAAAAATCTTTTAAATAAAATATAATATATTCTATTTATATAAAACATTTTACTATGCAAACACTATGCAATCTTATGCAAAACACACTATGCAAAACACTATGCAACACTATGCATAATAAAATATAATATATTCTATTTATAGAATAACTTTAATAAAGTATTCTATTTTTTATAAAAGATGTTTACATTTTATTACGTTAATAATACGAATAAAATAAAACGTCATTATCATTATAATAATTCATATTATTAATCGACAATAATGGAATCAAATGAGTGACTTCTCACATAAGCATCAATAATCAATACCGTAGTGCTTCTTATGCAACCACACGTACATCGTACTTTTACTACTAAAGTAGTTCAACAGTAACCACGGTAAAACTTCCGCCGTTATTTCAATAAAATATTTTTGTCGCTTTTTTTCTCGATCAAACAATAATTACATTATAGGGTCCACCAATGATTGAGTAGTTATGCGAATATTCCCGCTAAACCGAATATTCCTCGACCAATCGAATATAATATAACCACTTGCATACTTTGCAAAATTTATAAATACTACCCACAACTATAATATTATCTCAAATTCACACCATAATATTAAAAATTATTTTGACAAAATTTAAATCTTTATTGATAAAATCTGGGGTCTCACATCTACGATCTGAGAAAAAGAAAAACTTGCTCAACTACTCAGTTCTTTCGAACAAGTGCTTAACAGCAACTGAGTAGCAACCATCAAGAACTTAACAACTACTAATCAACTGAAGTAAGAGTTCCAAGTCAGAAGAACTTGAAGAGTTCTAAGTGAACTGTGAAGAACCAAGTCTGCTGGACTTGAAGAGTTCAAGAGTGAACTAAGAAGTTCCTAGACTGCTGGTCTAGAAGGAATCTGTGTGATTCATAAAGTGTAAAAGACATCCTTAGTGGATTTCCTACTCAAGGAGTAGAAGAGTGGACTAGGAGCTTTAAGTGCTCTGAACCACTTAAAATGACTGTGTCTATTACATTCTTGATATAACTGCTATATCTTCCATAACTGCTATATCTGCCTCACTCTCATTTACTTACTATCTTAAGGGAGATTAAAACAAATATTAATTCCGCTAAGTTTTCATCATTATCAACTAACAAGTTAAAACGAAAAGATTTTTAAATATCTATTCAACCCCCCCCCCCCCCTTCCCCTTCTAGATAACTATTGTGCCTCCGGGAACTAACAATTGGTATCAAAGGGGTTCTATTATCTGACCTACAAAGCTTAAGTAAATCCAATGGCACACTTAACAAAACGAATCAAGGATCGGAGGCGTGAAGCCACCAATGTGTAACAAAGATAAATTTGCAAAGCTGGAAAGTTAGGATGCAAGCATACATGGACTCAATAGATGAAGATCTATTTGAGACTGTTCAGAATGGGCCCTATGTTCCAACAAAGCTTGCACCAACTACAGACGATCCAAACAGAATACAAATCAAAGTCAAAGAAGAGTGGACTGACAACGAGAAGAGAGTTGTTCAACTCGACAAGAAGACTAAGAACATTTTGTTTCAATCATTAGAAGATGGTCTATTCAAAAATGTGGTCAACAGCAAAACAGCAAAGGAGGTTTGGGAAGCACTACTCATCATGCATGAAGGAACGGAAGAAGTAAGAGAAAATAAACAATCTCTCCTAATACAGCAATATGAAATGTTTGCACACGTTCAAGGAGAGAACGTCACTGCCACCTACGAGAGATTCATTGTTTTACTCAACTCTCTACGAGCATATGGAAAGATCTATCCAAACAAAGATCTAATCATAAAGTTCATGAGAGCCTTACCAAGCAAGTGGGATGCCAAAACCACTGCTATTAGAGAGTCAAAGAATCTCCATGAGATGATTATTCTACAGCTATATGGCAACCTTCTGACATACGTATTGGAGCTGACTCAACGAGCAGAAACTCTATCAAAAGGAAGAAAGAAGGATAAGAGTGTTGCTCTCAAAGCAACTAAAAGTACCTCAAAGTTTTACATTGAAATTGACTCTGACTATGATGAAGATGATGATGAGGACTTTGCAATGCTGGTAAAAAGACTAAGAAGGTTCATGCGTCAAGGCAAAACCAGCAAGCCAAAAAAGGTCAACAACTACAGTAGCCAGGAGCAAATGAATGATCTATGCTACAACTGCAAGAAGCCTGGCCATTTCATTGCCAACTACAACAAACCTCTCAGAGAAGAATTGAAGAAGAAATCACATGCAAAGAAGGAATACAAAGGTAACAAAAGGCCTCAGAAGAAAGAAAAAGGCCTTATAGCTGGAGGATCGTGGAGTGATTCAGACAATGACTCAAATCCTGAATCTGGAGATGATGAAGACCCTTAAATGGTTAATTTGTGCCTAATGGCCAAACATGCAAAGGACAAACTGAACTCCAACATACATGAAGTAAGTATCGATGAGGTATTTGAATTCAACTCTCCTGATGTAGACATTAATGACTTGAGAACTGCACTGCATGGCATAGCAACTGATCTACATCAATACATGAAGTGGTTCAAAATTCTGTCGAAGGATTATTCACTTCTTCAAGAGGAGAAAATGAAAGTTCAAGAAGAGCTAGAAACAGCTCTTCTAAGTACGTACTAACTTTCTCTCCAAGCTTGAGGCTGAGAATGAGATCTTAAAACAGACTAATGAGCTCAATGCACAAAGAGAGTCCAATCTAACCTCTAAAGTTGAGGAACTAAAAAAGACTATCTCTACATGGAACAAATCCTCGTCATCAATGGACTCCCTGCTCTCTAGTCAGAGAAATACATTTGACAGAACAGGCTTAGGCTTTGGGGAATCCACCTCAGAGCCATGTGTGGAAAAGATAAAGGAAACCAGCACTAGTAATGCTTCAAGTTTTAGTAGAGGCATTACATTTATGAAATCCTCAGAGAAGGAAGAACCAGCCCAACCCTGTTCTACTGTTTCCATCCATACTCAAAGGAGTAAAGGATCTCATGCTAGCCTGGGCTTCAGAAAAGAGAAGAATAACCCATCCTCTACTCACCAACCTCTAAGGATCGTAGAGTCAAATAAAACCAACTCTACGAACCAAATGGGAAGGTACAGTAGAGGTAAGATACACTCCTCACATTTCATGAGACCCAATGACATGTGGAATAAGGAAAATCAGTTTAACAGAAGGATGAATAAAGAACCACAAAAGTCCAAATGGAGGATGAACTCTCACACACACACAGGCATTCATCATACTAAGTGTTTTGTGTGCAATAGAGTTGGTCACAAGGCTGCAAACTGCTATTATAAGTCCATGCATGTGAGACCCAAGATCAAACAGATTTGGGTCCCCAAGGGTACTAACAAAATAGGACCCATGCAAATATGGGTACCAAAATGAAGGTTTGATGTTACCACGGAAAAGAGCTCCACGATCACGGACCTGGTATCTGGACAGTGGATGCTCAAGGCACATGACTGGGAACAAAGCCCTTTTGTCTAACTACATAGAAAAGGAAGGTCCCTCAGTCATCTTTGGAGACAATGGCTCTGGTAAGACAAGAGGATATGGCTCTGCTGGAAATGGAGCAGTGTCCTTCAGTAAAGTGGCCTATGTGGAAGGATTACAACACAATCTTCTAAGCATTAGTCAACTCTGCGACAAGGGTCATCAAGTAACATTCCTCAACAATCAGTGTCAAGTCAGAGATTTGAAAACATCTTCTATAAAGCTAACCAGAACAAGAGAAGGAAATGTCTACACAGTGAATCTTGGACAGCTAAGCTCAGATGAAACAATATGCTTTCTGGCCAAAGCATCTGAAGAAATAAGGTTGCTATGGCATAGACGATTGTCTCATTTAAATTTCAAAAGCATGCCCAAGCTAGCCTCAAAAGATCTTGTTGCAGACCTACCCAAGTTCAACTTTGTGAAAGAAAGGCCATGCAATGCCTGTCAGCTTGGAAAACAAACCAAAAGCTCATTCAAGAGCAAAACTGCTAATTCAATCGACAAGCCTCTGCAATTGCTCCACATGGATCTATTCGGGCCAATTCCAACAACAAGTCTCAGAGGGAAAAGATACTCACTGGTCATAGTCGACGACTACACCAGGTTCACATGGGTGTTCTTTCTAACCTCTAAGGATGAAACAAGCTCCCAACTGATCAAGATGTTCAGACTAGTAATGAACAAGAAAGGAGAGAAAATCAAGGCGATAAGGAGTGATCATGGTAGAGAATTTAACTTCTCAAAAATGGACCAGTTCTGCACAGACAATGGCATAAGTCATAACTTCTCAGCTCCACGAACTCCTCAACAAAATGGAGTAGCTGAAACAAAGAACAGAACTTTGATAGAGGTTGGAAGAACTCTACTAGCAGCAGCCCATCTGCCTGAATAATTCTGGACAGAAGCTATCAACACTGCATGCTACACTCAAAATAGATCACTTATACACTCTACGATCAAGAAGACACCATACAAACTGTGGAAAGGAAGAAAGCCAAGTGTCAACTAAGCATGCTACATTCTCAACAATGGAAAGCAGTACTTAACAAAGTTTCAACCCAAGTCAGACGAAGGAATCTTTCTTGGATATGCCACAGACATCAAGGCCTACAGAGTGTTCAACAAAAAGATAATGAGTGTTGAAGTCTCGATTCACATCATCTTTAATGAAACAGACTTGGACAAAATAGTGCTTCAAGACACTACGACCAACAGTTCAGACACTACGAACGAGGCCGCTAAGCTCAACACTATGATCGTAGTGCCAGATAGTGAAATCATTGAGCAAAGAAATGAGATCGTAGAGAGGCCTATGCCAGACAACGAACCTCCACACCAAGAAGAAGAAATAGATCTTGAAGGCCTAAGACAATAAGGCATAAGGACAGATGTCCCAACAGGAAACAGATGGGCAAGAGATCACACTCAAGATCTAATCATTGGAGATCTGAGTGCAAGAGTCAAAACAAGAGCTGCCACCCAGAATGAATGTTTTTATCTGAGCTTCCTATCATAAATATAACCTAAGAAGATAGAGGATGCTATGGAAGACTCCAGCTGGATAGAATCCATGTAGGAAGAACTCAACCAATTTGAAAGAAGTAAAGTATGGAGATTGGTACCAAGACCAAAGAGTCACCCTGTCATTGGAACCAAGTGGGTCTTCAAAAACAAGATGGATGAAGATGGAGTAATAACCAGGAACAAGGCAAGACTAGTGGCCAAGGGCTACTCTCAGGAAGAAGGCATTGACTACGATGAGACATTTGCACCTGTTGCCAGACTAGAAGCCATCAGAATCTTCCTTGCATTTGCTGCTCACATGAAATTCAAGGTCTTTCAGATGGATGTCAAAAGTGCATTCCTGAATGGTGAACTTTAAGAAGAAGTCTATGTAGAGCAACCTTCAGGTTTCATCAATCCATCTCTTTCTAATTATGTTTATAGATTAGACAAAGCCTTATATGGTCTTAAACAAGCACCTAAAGCATGGTATGAAACACTAACTAACTTTCTTATTGAAAATGGATTCACTAGAGGTAGAGTAGATACAACATTATTCCTTAGAAAGCATAAAGACAAAGTCTTATTGGTTTAAATATATGTTGATGATATTATTTTTGATCCTACTGATGAAAAACTATGTAAGAGATTCTCCAAGCTTATGCAGAGCAAGTTTGAAATGAGCATGATGGGTGAGTTGAACTTCTTCCTTGGACTGCAAGTAAAGCAGACTGATGAAGGAATATTCATAAACCAAGCCAAGTACATCAAAGATTTACTTAAGAAGTATGGCATGGAATCAGTCTCTCCCATAAAAACCCCAATTGCTCCTGCAACCAAACTTGACAAAGATGAAAACGGTAAAAGTATTGATATAACTCAATACAGAGGTATAATAGGCTCTCTTCTATATCTAACTGCTAGTAGACCAGATATAATGTTTGTAATATGCATATGTGCTAGATTTTAGGTTAATCCTAAAGAATCACATTTAACTGCTGTAAAGAGGATTTTCAAGTATCTCAAGGGTACACCTCACTTGGGGATTTGGTACCCCAACGAGTCCTCTTTTGAATTAACAGGATACACATATGCTAATTTTGTAGGCTGCAAAATAGATAAAAAGACTACCAGTGGCACCTGTCAATTGCTAGGAAATAGACTTGTGTCCTGGTTTAGCAAGAAGCAAAACTCAGTATCTACTTCAATTGCGCAAAATTTGAATACATTCTTTCTTTGGCATTCTTGTGCTCAAATCCTATGGATGAAAAATCAGCTAGCTGATTATGGGTTTGATTTCAAATCCATTCCCATTCACTGTGATAACACAAGTGACATTGCAATAACTCATAATCATGTCATGCATTCTAGGACTAAGCATATAGAAATAAGGTATCACTTCATTAGGGATCATGTGCAAAATGGAACTATATCTATACAATATATTCCTACTGAAAATCAACTTGATGATGTCTTTACAAAACCTCTAGATGAATCCAGGTTTAACAAGTTAATAAGTGAGCTAGGAATGCTTAATTTACAACCATGAAATATATGCTCTGGTATGTGCTAACCATACAGATACAAAGGCTATGGTTGAAATCGTAGACATGATCAAAGGAAGTCCACGATCTTAGAGCTGAAGTGACATGAAAGACAACGATCGTAGCACATACTCAACAATCGTAGTGCAGACTCAATGATAGCAGAACCCCATCAACAAAACAAAAGGAGTATCTTATGATGATAAGTTTCAAAATAAAGCAATCTCTCTGATAAGCGCCTCAGGAACAAACCTAACCCTTGACTCACTCCAAGAGGTTGGCCCTTCCTGAGCTACCTTAAAAGAATGCTAAGTCAAAAACTCATCACAAGGATCCGGTCAGACTCGACGATCGTAGTTCAGACACGACGACTGCTGGACATACTCGACGATCGTAGTTTAGACACGACGATTGCTGGACAGGCTCGATGATCGTAGTTCAGATACGACGATTATTGGATAGACTCGACGATCATAGTTCAGACTTGACGAATACAAAGCAGACTCAACGATCACAAAGGTTACCTCGACGATCGTAGTCCTCCCTAAGGACACATCAGCTCCAAAGGAGCTAAGGGCAAATCAGTACAATCCTCCTCAGTCAAATTCGTAGAGCCAAGCAGAATTTGATACCTGCCCCACTAAACAAAAATAAAGAGAGGGAAACTACAAGTACAGTTCAAAAACGCCTTTTTGAAATCAAAAGTTCAAAAGGCCTATCTCTCTTCTCTCTCCCTACAAACAGAAACCCTAACCCCAAAGAAAGCTCAAACAACTATACTCCCTTCAAAAATAGAAATGGCAGCCTCCAATGTCGTCTCTGGCTACAAACTATGCTTGTGACGCCCCCAAATCCAGGTTACCTAACCCCCGAGTTTGGTGTTCACGATCCAAAATATAATAACATCTAACTACCCATTCATATAGAAATAGTAATACATAAGTCATTAAAAGAGATTGTTAATACATTAGTCCCCAGGTTCTCTAACCTTAACATTACATACATACCCTTTAGATATACAAAAAGGGTTTATAAATACAACATATTCATAATGTTTATAAAAACTAATCCAGCATTTTGCCTTTGCCTTTGTTCTTCTTTGACCCGCTGGCCTCTTCGTTCCTAGCTGAAATATTTTATTTAGCAAGGGTGAGCAACAAGTTTGCCCCGCAAGTTAAGACATACAATAAATGTATATGAATCAATAAAAATAAGACTATCTATTTTGATAGAATGAACCCAAAGTTAGGGAACTTTGAAATAGTGAACAAAGCTTTAATAATTAACAAGTCTTTCTCATAATCTATGCAACACAATAAGTTGATAATGAAATAGTACAACCCTTTCAAAATTTCTACGATATTCTATTGAATAATCAAGAATCAATTCTACGCAATAACAAAGTGAAATGTTTTCCAGATTTATGTTGAGTGATCCATTGGATCTTGAACTTCTCTTCTCGGGTATCTATCAAAGATTTACTTTGATACATACGCAGGAGTATCAGATAACCATAAAGATTAAATCATACCCCTCTGCAAGTACTTAGAGCTGGCCAACTCCTTGTACCCTATATTATGCATAATACTTAACAGTGCGCAATGGTCGAATATACGACCTAAAATGTTCCCTTTATATAAAAGGTTGTTCTTCTCAGTCTTTGAATCAGAATTTGATTTAACAACGAAATGCAATGATTTCAATTTCTATTTACTTCTCTTCTCTTTTCAAACCTATCAAGTTTTCTTTTTCGATCTAGCCGATATAACTGGCATTGATCTATCACTAATAATTAAATTCTCTTCTCTTTTCTTCTCGAACCTATCAAGTTCTAACAAATGTTCGTCTAGCCAGAATAATTAGCTAAGATATTTCTCAACATAATTTGACAATGAACATGAATTATCTGCACTGTCAATATTAGCTTCTACAGATATAAATATTTAACAACAGTAATTTTACGAATATATATTTTTCGAATCAGTAATTCAATTTGAATTATTAAAACATGCACTAACTGCGAATAATCAACAATAAATCCCTGAACGTGGTATAATTAGCAATAATTAACCACTACAATAATTGAATGAATATAACTCAAGGTTGAGTTAGGAAACTTGCCTTCTCTTTGATTCTGACTACACTGATAAACTTATCTGCGTTCGTAAGACCTGTAACCAATAATATCGGTCTCACAATTAGCACAATCATTTATAACACATAACACTGTAATTAACAGTCAATCTTCTCCTAGGCACATTACCACATAGCCACGTTATTGTTTATAACCTATATAAACACTTAACAAGTCTAACTAGTTCGGTCTGGTTGGACTTTAGTCTCATCTCGGTGTTCTGGTCACCCTATCCGACAATTAACACATTGATTGTCAATTAAACTTGGTCTCTAAGCTTCAATATTATTTTAGATAAGTCAAATATCATTTATAATATTTTTCGGAAGCTTTTAATAATTTATAAATAATTATTATTATTTATAATAATTTTTCAAACAATTAAATCATTTTTAAATGATTTAATTATCAAATAATCTTATTATCATTAATATTTAATAATATAAAAATATTAATATTATACTTGTCAAAATATTAAAGTTATTATTAATAACTTAAAATATTTTAAATCATTAATATTCTACTTAAATGATTTTTAAATTAATTAAAATCATTTTTAAATCATCACAATTAATATCTAAATATTAATGAAATTATTATCCAAATATTAAAAGTCATTAATTATAACTTAATATATTTTTAAATCATTTTCTCCTTTTTAAATGATTTTTAAATCAATAAAACCATTTTAATTCATTTATTTAATATAATAATTAAATAAATCTAATATCATTAATATTAATTTATTAATGAGAATTCTCCAAAAATATTGAAAATTATATTTTATAATTCCAAATATTTTCTAACAATTTATTTTTATTTAAAATGATTTTAAATTAATAAAATCATTTTAAATTATTTATTTAATTTAATAATTAAATAAATCTAATATCATTAATATTAATTTATTAATGAAAATTCTCTAAAAATATTAAAAGTTACATTTTATAACTCAAAATATTTTTAAATAAATTATTCTTATTTAAAATGATTTTCATAATATTAAATCATTTTCTCTAATTTATTTAATATACTAATTAAATAAATTAAATATATTTTAATATCCAAATAATTATAAATATTAATGAAAAATGTCCCAAATAATTAAAAGTTATTTTTCGAATTTAAAATGATTTTTAAAACCATTTTTGTAATTTTAGAATTTATTTTCTATTTTTAAGTAATTTAGGAAAAATCGGAAATTAGAAAAATAAATAAACCGTCGCTAAAGACCTTTAGCGACACTTATATCATCGCCTTTGGTGTTCTTTGGCTCAAAACAACGACAAAGTCGATGTTCAAGGTTACTCGTTTGACCATTTGTTATTCTTAATCCAAACATGATTTAAAGCTAACCTGCATAATCGATCGTAGTAGTGAAAATGTAACTCTACAATATCCAATCAAAATCTTGGTCATACAATAAACAAACAAACAGATCTAGCCTCTCAAAAGTAATTGTCGAGACGGTTTACGGTTTTCCAGAAACCCAGATAGTCTGAGTGGTCACTTTCAAGCTCCATTTAATCTAGGTTCCAGTCACGATTCAAGTCGTTTAATTGTTCCAATATATAGTATACATGACAAGGAACATTACAATAACCACAAATCAGTTTAACATCAACAGATCCACAAGATAGGACCCGGTCAAACCATGTCAGAGGGTTGTTCATCCAGTTTTCTGGAAATTCCAGAAAACTGCTAACATGGCTGAGTAGGCCACTTTGACCACTTGCTACAATCGATCTATGGAGTGTTTAAGCGTTATAAGGCCGTGGATCTAGAGTCCATATAACAAGGCTATAAATGAATACAACAACATTATCAAAACACAAAATAACTGCCGGATCTCAAGCCAACAAAAGCGTTGTCGGACGGGGTTAAATGCGATTACAGGTTGCCCGAAATGGATCGGTCACGCCCTGCGGTCGGCGGGTTTTGACCAAGAATAACTCTGATCTAGACATTACATGACTACGATTCAACTTCATGATTAAAGAAAACATAACAAGCTACACAGATCCAAACAATAAAACATCAAAAATCTTAAGCGAAAGCAATGATGCATGGCCACCGACATTACTTGTCGGACCACAAAAATGCTCAAGCGAGTTTTTTGAAAAACATAGTTTTTACCCACTTTGATGCTATGGATTCATGATAGATCATCATAGATCTTCATAAAACATCCATTAGCAAGATTCTAAACACTTAAACACAAAAACTTTCTTAGCATACAAGATCAAATTAGATTTTAGGGTTTATACCTTCTTGTTCCAATTCTTGATCTATGCTCTCCAATCTGTTTTTGGGTGTTCTAGTAACTGATTATATGACTGAGGGACTTGATAAATTCGGAGGTCTTGAGTGAGAGAGAGTTGGTGAGAGCTTATGTGAAAAATGACAACTTTTGTGACTTTTTCTCTCTCATAACTTATATATTGCTTAATATGTTGCTAGATCTGCAAAACTTGGCTGGTGGATGAGATTATACACTCACCAAGTCAATGTTGTGGTTCACCAACTAAAGGTGTTGGTGAATTTTGCAAGTTACCATTTAAATAAATGAAAAAGGATATTTTAGTCATTAGCAAATTAAATTTAATGACATTCTTGACAATTGCACAAACCCTTAGGGTTTAACCCTAAGGTTCTAACCCTTAGGTTCTAAAATACTCCAATACTAAAATTTTCTAATTATGGTTTAAAATAGAAAATTAAGAATTTCAAAAATGTAATTATGGTTTTAAATAGAAATTAATATTTCTAAAGTATAATTAGGGTTTCCTAATTATATTAACACATACTAATCATTTTAGGCTTGCTAATTAGGATTAGGGTTTCCTAATTAGGGTTTTAAATTAGAAAAATTAAAAATTAAAATTTCTAAATTACAATTAGGGTTTCCTAATTAAATTAAGGTTTCCTAATCAATTTAACATTTACTAAACACATTAAGCTCATTAATTAGGATTAGGGTTTCCTAATTAGCGTTTTAGGATTCCCGAATATGAAATTAGGGTTCTCGACTTTTAATTAGGGTTTCTAATTATACATTAGGTTTCCTAAATTTGCGATTAGGGTTTCTAATCTCTTGTTGGGGTTTATAAATTTTAAACCTTATACGATCAATCATTGATCAATAAATCTCTTCAGTACAAACACATACTCATTAATATAATTATTTTAATTATATTTTCTATTAAATCCATATCTGTAACTAGGGTTAGGGTTTCTATTCTCCGTTAAGCACAACTCTACTCTAAATTTATTAGTCAATACATAAATTGACCTTCTCGAGACTCGTATCACAGAAACTTGTCACAAAATTAATAATCAATATTAATATTAACTATAAAAATATTATTCGTAAAATTTTGATTATTTGAAATCTCGGGTTATCACATTCACCCCTCCTTAAAAGGATTTCGTCCTCGGAATCACCGTTTTCTTATTCTCTACAATCTTTTAAAGTTGTATCATCAATTCATTTTCATCAACACAATATTAATTTGTGTTTCAAATTCTAACCTGTGACTTGAATCTATAAGAGAAAACAGTTCACAGAATTATCTAACTCATAATACTCGCGTAATTAAATTTCTAAACGAAATCATTACCTGTTGTCACCTCCTGAGTAGCCACTGCATCCCGCGCCGTCATGTTGAATGTACGAGCTGTTGGTCTTCCTGGTTGTGCAGGTCTCGAATTGCCAAGGTTCCGCCATCGGGTCCCTTGTTGCCACTTTCCTTCTCCTTATTCTTCTTCGGACAGTTCCGAACCAAATGATCAGTCGATCCGCATGCAAAGCAACCTTGAATTTTCTTCGGATTGGGCCAATTGGGTGACATGTGCCCCTCTTGCCCGCAGTTATAGCAAACTCCCTTCTTCTTCAGGCAAACTCCAGTATGGTTCTTCCCACAATTCGAACATTGCTCCCTTCCTTTCCTATTATCTTCTGTTTTATTACCCAACTGGGTATTCTCACTCCATTTCCTCTTATTCGGGTTACTACCACCACTGCTTCCACCATCATTGGTCTTCGTCTTCTTATCCTGATGAAATCGAGATGTAGATTTGTTCCCTCCTTCAGCAATTAACACTTTCTCCATCAAAGCCGCAAACGTATTGATCTGCAATACCGCTACTTTGTTAAATATCCCCGGCTTCAATCCTTTCTCAAATCTTCTCACTTTTCTCACCTCTGTGTCCACCTGATGAGGTGCAAATCTAGCCAACTCGTTGAATTTGGCAGTGTATTCTGTTATCGACATGTTCTCCTGCTTCAATTCTAGAAATTTAACTTCCATCCTGGATTGCATACTTAGCGATAAGTAGTTCTCAAAGAACAACTCCTTGAATCTGGTCCAAGTCACCACAGATGTACCCGCTCTTGCTTGGTTAGTCTCCCACAAGTAATTAGCTTATCCTTTCATCAGATATGCTGCAAATGCCATCTTTTGCTCCTCTGCTACTCTGATGATAACGAATGCTTTCTCCATCTCCTTCACCCAAGTTTGGGCTTCAATCGGATCCGTGGTTCCTTTGAATTCAAGCGGTCCTACCGCTTTAAAGTCTTTAAAATTAGCCAATCTGTCGGCTAGCTGATTCCTCGCTCTTCCTCTTGCAGCTGGAGCTCTATTCTCCATAGCTTGGGCTAATATATCAGCAAAGTTTTGCATTGGGTCAGCTTGACCTCCTTCGTTATTCACTGACTGTTCTTCTCGTTGGTTTTGATTCTGTCGTCTAGGCGGTATGATCTAATTTAAATAAAAATCTTACATTAATTCTCTTGCTCTGTACAAATTCTTAACACAATAAGAATTCAATACATAATTCTCATATATAAACGAATATTTATTCAAATAATTCATAGCACATTTAGTACTTAACACATATTACTATCCCTTTTTAAATCATATCAGGATTAACAACACAACTTTACACAAAACGTTGCAATTCTCCATTTACACATAGTTATTCCCAGTTCGTCAAACTTACCACATTTATGAGTTTAGGAACTTGCCACAATTATATGAGTGTATGAACTTATCCTAGTCAGACCTTTGGCGTCCATTCGCTGAGGGGTTCAAAACATTTCATATAATTATGAGTCATTAACATACCATAAGTATGAATTTTAAGAACACACAAATTAATCTTAATCTTATATTCATATAGAAAATAAAGATTTCATTCATACAAACATATTTATATTTACATATGTTCACACATCGTTCTTGATATTACAACACTTAATATCATAATCTTCTACCAAAAGATACTAGCACTTATTTCTAAGTTGTCTACCGTCCACTCCCTTCACTAGTCATCTTCTTGTTAGGACACTTGTTGAATCCGTGACCCGTTCTACCACATGAGAAAAACTTCCTCATATTTGGCTTAGGACAATGTAGAGAAATATGTCCTTCCTGCTTACAGTTAAAACACACGTTCTTCCACAACATGCATTCTCCCGCGTGAGTCTTCCCACACTTGCTACAGGATTGCTTCTTCTTCGGGTTTGACTTTTCAGAATTAGGGTTGTCGTTGACCCTCTTTCTCTTTTTCTTGCCTTTCTGCTGCTTGATGGTTCCTTCAGACGATCCACCACCTTCAGTCTTCATCCTCTCCACTTGCGCCTTCAACTCGTTCCGTTCTTCAATCATTTCGCGTAACGCTCGTTCTGTCTTCCACAACTCCTCCAAGAGAAATACCTTACTCCGGAGTTCTTGAACTTCTGCAGATAGTTGATCTTGTTCTTCAACTTTAGTCTTATTCCCTTTCTCCATCTTAGCTGGCTCAGACTCCACCTCCACATCTCCACTCAAATACATCTAAGGATAATCATCATGATCGCTTCCCAGATTGATTATGGGTTTATCTTCCCCCACCTTCTCAACTGATTCGCTTTGCGCTGGTACCTCGGCTTCTGGCATTCGTGCAACAGCCGCTAGCATCTCCGCACTCATTTGATCTTCTCTAGACATCCTACAATCAGTTTAAATAACTTGATTAGTACTTCATTAGTACAAACTTCTCACACTATGTGTCCACTTATCTCATTATTGATGCACTTCGGCAATCCCTCACTTAGAACTCTAAATGAGTTTTCTCTATTTCGCGTATGGTTATAATCCTAGGATTTTCCCCCACACCACTTAAGTTTATAACCTACAGCTCTTCTACCAACTTGTGACACCTTGGTCAATACAGCTTTGATACCAACCTGTGACGGCCCCAAATCTGGGTTACCTGACCCCGAGTTTGGTGTTCATGATCCACAATATAATAACATCTAACTACCCATTCATATAGAAATAGTAATACATAAGTCATTAAAAGAGATTGTTAATACATTAGTCCCCAGGTTCTCTAACCTTAACATTACATACATACCCTTTAGATATACAAAAAGGGTTTACAAATACAACATATTCATAATGTTTATAAAAACTAATCCAGCATTTTGCCTTTGCCTTTGTTCTTCTTTGACCCGCTGGCCTCTTCGTTCCTAGCTGAAATATTTTATTTAGCAAGGGTGAGCAACAAGTTTGCCCCGCAAGTTAAGACATACAATAAATGTATATGAATCAATAAAAATAGACTATCTATTTTGATAGAATGAAACCAAAGTTCGGGGAACTTTGAAATAGCTGAACAAAGCTTTAATAATTAACAAGTCTTCTCATAATCTATGCAACACAATAAGTTGATAATGAAATAGTACAACCCTTTCAAAATTTCTACGATATTCTATTGAATAATCAAGAATCAATTCTACGCAATAACAAAGTGAAATGTTTTCCAGATTTATGTTGAGTGATCCATTGGATCTTGAACTTCTCTTCTCGGGTATCTATCAAAGATTTACTTTGATACATACGCAGGAGTATCAGATAACCATAAAGATTAAATCATACCCCTCTGCAAGTACTTAGAGCCGGCCAACTCCTTGTACCCTATATTATGCATAATACTTAATAGTCTGATGGTGAATGTAAGACCCCAAAATTTTTAAATAAAAAGGAATTTCCTTTATTTTGAAATAGTAAGGGTTGTTAAATCATGTAAATATTTCAAAATAAGCAAGTGGTTATAAAATATTCATTGTTGTCGAGGAATATTCGTTTGGTCGTGGAATATTCGTCTTTGTCGGGAATATTAAATGCAATGCCAAGCGACCGATGTGTATGGGCCCCATAATGTGAAAGCGATTGGATGAAGAAAGCGACAAATATAAGTTATTTTTAAATACTTGAGCGTAGTTATTCTTAAATTAATCTTGTTGGAATACCCGGTGGTTAAAACACACTAATACTGGCGTTGTTGAGCAAGTATTACGGTATTGCACCAATTATTGATTCTTACGTGAAGAAGGCACTACTCAATAATGGTTACGGTAATTCTTCATTCGATTATTTTATTGAGTTAATAATTCTTTGCGTTGATATTTTATATTCTTTGTTGTTTCAATAATTGTCATTACACGATTATCTTTCATTATCGAAGCAATAATTCATATTATCTGAATAATATTATTAGATAACATTATTGGCAATGTCCAGAAAGTTACATCAAGGAGAGGTTTGGTCATCTAATTGCAGCGCTTGAAGAAGAAATTCTTATTGGAAAGCCCCTCTTCCTGAACCGCACTGGTTGTCAATATTGTGATTACGTAATATTATTTGTGAATAATTAATTATTGATTTATATGATGAGGAAAATATTGATTTTATGTGGATATAGATGGAGAAAAATTTTAAAATGACAGTTGTTGAAAATTAATATTTTATCTTTTACGATAAAATAATTCATTTAAATATATTATTTTAATAATATATTACTTGGTGATATTTTACAATGAATGTGGGATATATGAGTATATGAGGAGGAAGAGTATTTTTGTGGCATTAAATGTTTAACACATGTTTTGTGTGTTGGTGGACACAATTATTGACCGAAATTTGATTATAGCTTGTAAAATCGCCCGTTTGTGGATTTCGGTCAATTTTTGTTTGGAATTTGGAAAAACTTTCTTCTGCAAAGTTGTAGAGAATTGAATTTCCTATAAAAACTCGCGAGATTTGAATTTTCTGATGAAAGGGCTATTTATTATGAATTATTGAAGTTCAAGTTCAAATAATTGATTTTGGGAGTTTAAATTATTTTTGTTAAGAAAAACGTTTTTGTATTTTTTGGACATCATTAACATGTGGCTGGTGTTTTGACAAAAGGTGGGCTAAGGAAAATTTGTATAATTATATTAATATTATATTAAATTTTACGCTTTGGTGTTCTAAGCATTTTCCTATAAATAGGGTCTTAGGTTAGAATTGAAAATCACACCGTAAGCTCAAGTTTTTCTCTATTCTCTCTCGATATTTTGAGCGTATTCTTGTGAGTATTTTGAGTATACTTTGAGTATTGCTAGGCGGTGCAAGTTCCTTCAAAGACTATACCCTGTATTCTAGCTAGAAGAAATCTTGATCTTTCGAGGTAAGGGATATTATTTTTTTTTGTAATGATATTATTTCTTCAATATCATTATCTTTGAAATGTTGATCTGAAGTTTTATCAAATTTGGGACTTTTCATGTCGAGGTTACTATTCATGAGTTACTATTCACGAAGTTACTATTCATGAGTTACTATTCATGGGTTCTTATTCACGAGTTCTTATTCATGAGTTACTATTCACGAGTTACTATTCACGAGTACTATTCATGAAGCGTGAAGATGTTTTTGTGGAATTTCTATCTTTTGGTGTCGGAGTTACTATTCACGTATCTGGCACTATTCATGTATCTGGTACTATTCATAGAAAAATAAAATTTCTTCTTTTTTCGTCCAAAACATTTATTACGGATACTAGCTTTGATTGTATCCATGTTTTGATCATTCTTGAATTTTACACCACTATGATTATTTTTGAGGTATTTTTGGGCGTGGATAAAACCAAGTCTGAATCCTTAATCCTTAATCCTTGTCATTTTGTTTCTTTCGATTCGTTTCTTTAAAACATTTTCATCATCCTCGATCTTAAATGATGATATTATTGAATATCTTTGGCTTTGTAGTCAAAGATGAATGATTTTTGAAGAATATCTTTGGCACTGTAGTAAAAAGATGAGCAGTGTTGAGATGAACATGACCGATTGATTAATATCTTTGGCACTGTAGTGCAAAAGATGAGCAGTGTTTAAATGAACATGACCGGTGATGAATATCTTTGGCACGTAGTGCAAAGAAGAATATTTGATTCGAGATGTATATTGATTGATGTTCTGGATAAAATATTGATGATGGACTATTAAATTCATAGATTATAGTAGATTTCATTCTCTACGTAACTCTTCTATGAATTATTATTTCGCTGCTAATATTGATCCGAAACTTGTTGTCTATTGTATTCTATCGATTTTTCCTGTTGAAGACTAACGATAATTTGTTGTATATTATCTTAGTCATAATATTCTTTACTTGGGCTAGTTGAGCTCACCCTTTTCCTTGTTGTTCCATTTTTCTTCTCGAGGAGGCGAGAATGTAGCGCAGTACTAGCTAGTGGGTATGGAATGAAGATTCTAGAGAGAGTTGTTTAGTAGTCCTCACCATTTTGTAAAATAATGAATCAATAATGTGATGAGGATTTATTTGAGTATAGATATTGTCTAGAAGATAATATTTGTATTCAAACTCACGCTTTCTTGTTGTAATAATAAAGTTGTAGTTGTTTACATACCATGTATTTGGCGACTCAGAATGGGTGTTGTGTATACCTATTTTGGGGGCGTCACATCGAATATACGACCTAAAATGTTCCCTTTATATAAAAGGTTGTTCTTCTCAGTCTTTGAATCAGAATTTGATTTAACAACGAAATGTAATGATTTCAATTTCTATTTACTTCTCTTCTCTTCTCAAACCTATCAAGTTTTCTTTTTCGATCTAGCCGATACAACTGGCATTGATCTATCACTAATAATTAAATTCTCTTCTCTTTTCTTCTCGAACCTATCAAGTTCTAACAAATGTTCGTCTAGCCAGAATAATTAGCTAAGATATTTCTCAACATAATTTGACAATGAACAGGAATTATTTGTACTGTCAATATTAGCTTCTACAGATATAAATATTCAACAACAGTAATTTTACGAATATATATTTTTCGAATCAGTAATTCAATTTGAATTATTAAAACATGCACTAACTGCGAATAATCAAATATTAATGAAATTATTATCCAAATATAGTCATTAATTTTAACTTCAAATATATTTAAATCATTTTCTCCTTTTAAATGATTTTTAAATCTATAAAACCATTTTTAATTCATTTATTTAATATAATAATTAAATAAATCTAATATCATTAATATTAATTTATTAATGAGAATTCTCTAAAAATCTTGAAAATTATATTTTATAATTCCAAATATTTTCTAACACTTTATTTTTATTTAAAATGATTTTAAATTAATAAAATCATTTTTAACTTATTTATGTAATTTAATAATTAAATAAATCTAATATCATTAATATTAATTTATTAATGAAAATTTTCTAAAAATATTTAAAGTTACATTTTATAACTCAAAATATTTTAAATACATTATTCTTATTTAAAATGATGTTTCATAATATTAAATCATTTTTCTCTAATTTATTTAATATACTAATTAAATAAATTAAATATCATTAATATCCAAATAATTATAAATATTAATGAAAAATGTCCCAAATAATTAAAAGTTATTTTTCAGAATTTAAAATGATTTTTAAAACCATTTTTGTAATTTTTAGAATTTATTTTCTATTTTTAAGTAATTTTGAAAAAATCAAAAATTAGAAAATAAATAAACCGTCGCTAAAAACCTTTAGCGACACTTGTATGTTGCCTTTGGTGATCTTGGCTCAAGAACACTGACAAAGTCAATGTTCAAGGTTACTCGTTTGACCACTTGTTATTCTTAATCCAAACATGATTTAGGCTAACCTAGACACTGATCGTGTAGTGAAAATGTAACTCTACAATATCCAATCAAAATCTTGGTCATACAATAAACAAATAACCAGATCTAGCCTCTCAAAGTACCTGTCAGACAGTTTCTGGGTTTTCCAGAAACCCAGATAGTCTGAGTGGCCACTTTCAAGCTCCATTTAATCTAAGTTGCAGTCATGATTCAAGTCGTTTAATGGTTCCATTATATAGTATACATGACAAGGAACATTACAATAACCACAAATCAGTTTAACATCAACAGATCCACAAGATAGGACCCGGTCAAACCCTGACAGAGGGTTGTTCATCCGATTTTCTAGAAATTCCAGAAAACTGCTAACATGGCCGAGTAGGCCACTTTGACCACTTGCTACAATCGATCTATGGAGTGTTTAAGAGTTATAAGGCCAGGGATCTAGAGTCCACACAACAGGCTATAATCTGAATACAACAACATTATCAAAACACAAAATAACTGTCAGATCTCAAGCCAACAAAACGTTGTCAGACGGGGTTCATGCAATTCTGGGTTGCCCAGAAATGGACTGGTCATGCCCGGTCAACGGGTTTTGACCAAGAATAACTCCTGATCTAGACATTACATGACTCTGATTCAACTCGCAGATTAAAGAAAACATAACAAGCTACAGATCCAAACAATAAAACATCAAAATCTTAAACGAGCAATGATCTGTGGCCACTGACATTACTTGTCAGACCACAAAAAATGCTCAAGAACAGTTTTTGAAAAACATAGTTTTTACCCACTTTGATGCTATGGATTCATGATAGATCATCATAGATCTTCATAAAACATCCATTAGCAAGATTCTAAACACTTAAACACAAAAACTTTCTTAGCATACAAGATCAAATTAGATTTTAGGGTTTATACCTTCTTGTTCCATCCAATTCTTGATCTATGCTCTCCAATCTGTTTTTGGGTGTTCTAGTAACTGATTATATGACTGAGGGACTTGATAAATTCGGAGGTCTTGAGTGAGAGAGAGTTGGTGAGAGCTTATGTGAAAATTGACAACTTTTGTGACTTTTTCTCTCTCATAACTTATATATTGCTTAATATGTTGTTAGATCTGCAAAATTTGGCTGGTGGCTGAGATTATACACTCACCAAGTCAATGTAGTGGTTCACCAACTAAAGGTGTTGGTGAATTTTGCAAGTTACCATTTAAATAAATGAAAAAGGGTATTTAAGTTATTAGCAAATTAAATTTAATGGCATTCTTGACAATTGCACAAACCCTTAGGGTTTAACCCTAAGGGTCTAACCCTTAGGTTTTAAAATACTCCAATTCTAAAATTTTCTAATTATGGTTTAAAATAGAAAATTAAGAATTTAAAAAATGTAATTATAGTTTTAAATAGAAATTAATATTTCTAAAGTATAATTAAGGTTTCCTAATTATATTAACACATACTAATCACTTTAGGCTTGTTAATTGGATTAGGGTTTCCTAATTAGGGTTTTAAATTAGAAAAATTAAAAATTAAAATTTCTAAATTACAATTAGGGTTTCCTAATCAATTTAACATTTACTAAACATGTTAAGCTCATTAATTAGGATTAGGGTTTCCTAATAAGCATTTTAGGATTCCCGAATATGAAATTAGGGTTTCCCAGCTTTAAATTAGGGTTTTTAACTGTACGTTAGGTTTCCTAAATCTGAGATTAGGTTTTCTAATCTCTTGTTGGGGTTTATAAATTTTAAGCCTTATCTGATCAATCATTGATCAATAAATCTCTTCGGTACAAACACATACTCATTAATATAATTATTTTAATTATATTTTCTATTGAATCCCTATTCTTAACTAGGGTTAGGGTTTCTATTCTCTGTTAAGCACAACTCTACTCTAAATTTATTAGTCAATACACAAATTGACCTTCTCGAGACTCGTATCACAGAAACTTGTCATAAAATTAATAATCAATATTAATATTAACTAAAAAAATTATTTGTAAAATTTTGATTATTCGAAATCTCGGGTTATCACAACGCTTCGATGAATTCAAAATCGCTGAACCCAAAGTTCACAAGATTCTAGCATTGTTGAAGAAGGTTGGTCTCGAAGACGCTCTGGGTACGAGCACATGGATCTACCCAAAGTTAATAAAGGAGTTTTACCAAAATGGAGTATACGAAAATGAAGACCTCACGACTAGAGTCAAGGACGTGGAAATCAATCTAAAAGTTGAGAACGTAAACCTAGCCCTAGGCTTCAAATCCGAAGGTTTTTGATTTTTAGATGGCATCAATTTCCATGTAGGGCTTAAGAAGATGCATCACAAGAAATCTCCCACTGTCAAAGGATACAAGAGGAAGGAGTTTCCTCAGAGCTATGAATTTCTTACTGACATTATTGGGAAGTGTATATGTTGCAAAAGCACTGGGCACGATTCTGTAAATAAGGTGCAGTTAAAGCTCATGACTGCCATAAGTTGTTGGATACAGCTTAACTATGGAGCTCTACTGGTAGAATGGATAGGAAAATGGATTCTCAACTCGATGAAAACAAAGGGATCTCAAAAGATGCTCTACGGGCGATTTATAAGCATCATCTTACAATCTGCTCTGGGTGATAAGATTGGGGACGATGAAGGAGAGTCCATCAATCCAAATAGACGAGTGACCCAGCAACTATTTGAAAATTGGAAAAGGAATCCAGCTAAGTATGTACGCATGATGACTGAGTCAAGTGGAAGAACTAGTGATCTAAAGGAATCAGGAATTCTTGGAAATATGTCAGTCGTCAAAAAGACTGCAATAGAAGAGGAAGAGACCAACAAGGGAGAACCCACTGCCCTTATCAGAAAAAGCAAGAGCAAGAAGAAGCTTAAGGCTAGAATGGTAGAAGAACCTCAAGGGTCCACCACTGACATACCTATAGAGTCCTCTGATATTGAGACTCTGAGAATCCTTAGAAGGAAAGAACAGCAGGCTGAGGCTGATGAAGATAGAGCTACCATAGCACAGATGCTGAAGAAGAAGAATAAAATCAGTCACAAGTCCAAGAGGCCATTTGTCTCTTCGATCGTAGAGTCTCTACAGATCGTAGAGACCAGATAGAACACCTCGAGCAAGGAAGCTGCTACACCTGATATCTGGCTTATCAACAAGACAGAGCTGAAGCTGAAGAAAGTCCTGAGGCTGTGGTTCAGCCTAGAAAACCAAGACGAAGATTGGTTAAGAAGTACATCCTTATCAATGAAGGAGTACTCAAGGAGGAAGACAAAAAGATGGCTGATAAAAAGGAGCTGGACAAAGAAAGCCAAGAGGACATAGTTCAAGCTGAGGGGGAGACACCTAAAGTTCTCATGATAGAAAATGCTCCAGCTGAGGGGGAGCCATTAGTCCTGCAGATGGATGATCATGTTGAGGGGGAGCCTCATGATATCCCCATTACAGAAGAAGCTGCTCATGTAGAAAATGATGGAGAGCCTGAGCAAGAAAGTCAAAAGGAAGTCATTGACATAGTGGAATCCTCAAAAGAAGATGGAGAAGAAGAGGAAGACAAAGATGATGATGAAATTGAGATCACAGGCGTGGGCCCTGATGGGCATAGGAGTTATCTTTATAATCAGATGTTCTCCTATCTCCCCATGATGCCCTATCATCAAGCTCAAATTCTAAACCCCTGGAGTCACATGTTCTGGAGCTTCAAAGAATATCCAGCCATCTCTGTGCTAGCTCATGGATTTCTAGGAAAATTCAACTTTGCCAAGAAGCTGATAACAAATGGTCCCTCCTCAAGAATGGTGCATGAGGTATTAACAGTCCCAATTCTTTATAGAGTGAATCACTATCCATTGTATTTTTCCAGCCAATTTTATGAATTTCTAAGCTGGTTGGAAGTGGTTCTAAATCCACCAAGTCAATCCCCAGTTACAGAGTCCCAAAATTCTATAACTGATGAACCAAACGTGCCAAACTTCATATTGATCCCATCTCCCATCATCTCTACGATCACTGACTCTAGCCCCATTGTAGAGTCCCAAGGAGAAATCGTAGAGTCACCTATTCCAGACACCCAAACACAGGCCCCTCAATCAGATATTCTCTCTTCATCCACAAATGAATACTTCAAAATTGATTTTGCCCTCTACTCCTCGCAAGATCAATTCAAGAAAACATCCCCTCGTTTAAACAATCCTCAAATCAGTGATCTACTCTCAAATCTGCCCACTAAAGCTGAGTTGAATGAAGTGTCCAAGAACATGATCAAGGACATCGATGAAAGCCTTGAAGCTCACTCAGAATTCATTCATCTCAGACTGACAAACATGATCACTACTGCAAATAATCTCCCAGGCACCCTAAACGCTGAGCTTACTAAGAAGCTGAGGGAGATTATCAAGGAAATGATTAAAAGCATAAAGGACAGGGATGATATTCACTTCATAGCCGCCAAAAGACACAGAGATGTTGTTCTTGCATTATAGAACACTCAAGAAGCTCAGAATAAGCTTATGATGGAGAACATCATCAGTTTGAAAAGCTGCATGATCAAAAGAATTTCAACAAGTTTCACGTAACTCCAAGGACAAAGAACCGACAATGTTCTAGCCGTTCTCAAAAACAGGGACGCTCGATCTGAAGCTCTGATAAAGGAAAATCGAGATGACATTGCTCAAACTCAAAGCCAACTCAACGAGCTCGTCCAAGGAGTGACTCGACTATCCGAAGACATTCGAACCCTTGATGTTGACATAAAGGGGGAGAATAAAGGGAAAGGAGAAAGAGGTCAGGGCAGAGGCAGAGGAGAAGGAGGCTAGGGCAGAGGCAGAGGAAGGAGTCCTCCTACAAGCCAATTCCACCAACAGACTCCACGATCTAGCCATCAGACTCAACGACCTGATCAGCAGGAAATTTTAATGGCTCAGCCAATAAGGAGTATAGGGCCAGCTACCAGCTCACAAAATGTCACCACCACAAGCCTTAGAATGCCAACAGGAGATCCTGAATTCATGAATAGGCATGATCAAAATCCTAGGCTAAGCCCTAGTAAGATGGAAGATCTAGCCAGGTGGGATGAAGCAAGTAAGAAAAGAAGAGCTGAGGAGTATGCCAATCCTCCTCGCAAAAGATCAAGGAAATAGAGATAAGTGAAAGTTTTAATTCTTATTGATGTAAAAATAAATTGTAATATTCTTCGAACATCTATAAATTCATGCTTATTCTCTAGAAATTTCAGCTGCTCACTGAAATACTAAGTCATGTTTACTTTCCTAAAATTGCATCTATAAACTAATAATCATGACAACAAATCTCCTTGGTTTTGTAAAGTCCTTCAAGGAATATTTGTATAAGGACTTAGTGATAGATCAAATTTGTTAGGTTAATCTAAGCTCTTAATGTATATCATTCTTTTAAGTGAATGTATAGAAACGAAGATCAAACTTATTAGGTTGATCTTGAGATATAATAGATAGGCTTCAAAGAGATCGTAGTGTATCAAGCTGATCAAGATTACAGAAGCCAAGGCAGAACGTAGAGCTTCGAGGATCGTAGTGTGCTTGCCTTAAGGGCCTCTTCGGAAATTGTAGAGTTGTCCCAACGTTTTCCAAGCCAACTCAGAGATCGTAGTGTGCAAGTCTTTAAGAGAAATCGTAGTGCTCTTATTTGATGGAATCAGACTAAGCACCAAGGTAACAAGACACCACGATCTGGATCGTAGAGTATCATTTGTCGTGTGTCAGAAGCATCGAGCCCTGCATTTTTGTTTGAAGATATATCTCCAACAAATATAGAATAGGTTTCAAACATTGAAGTCCTCACCAGTTCCAACGGTACAAAAGATATCCTTAGTATGCAACAAAGAAGCGTATTGAAGAAGCTAAGGAAAGTACCATTGGTAAGAGAAAAACACCTTTTCAGATGTTAGGTGAGAAAGCAGTTTGTTGTGTCAGTGGGCCAGAATGCAATTCAGAAGATGTGCAGAAAAGTCTCCATCAAAGTACAGAAATGTGAAACGCATTTAATGCTTCAACAGATGGATCAAATGGATAGATTTCAAGATCACATATATGCAAAACATATGCAGATGAGAGGAGTAAGCAAGCATTGAAAAAAAATGTACAAGAACACTCAACGCTCAACTCTACGATCTGAGAAAAAGAAAAGTTTGCTCAGCTACTCAATTCTTTTGAACAAGTGCTTAACAGCAACTGAGTAGCAACCATCAAGAACTTAACAACTACCAATCAACTGAAGTAAGAGTTCCAAGTCAGAAGAACTTGAAGAGTTCTAAGTGAACTGTGAAGAGCCAAGTCTGCTGGACTTGAAGAGTTCAAGAGTGAACTAAGAAGTTCCTAGATTGTTGGTCTAGAAAGAATCTGTGTGATTCAGAAAGTGTAAAAGACATCCTTAGTGGATTTCCTACTCGAGGAGTAGAAGAGTGGACTAGGAGCTTTAAGTGCTCTAAACCACTTAAAATGACTGTTATATCTGCCATAACTACTATATCTGCCTAAATCTCATTTACTTACTATCTTAAGGGAGATTAAAATAAATATTAATTCCGCTAAGTTTTAATCATTATTGACTAACAAGTTAAAATAAAAATATTTTTAAATATCTATTCAACCCCCCCCCCCTTCTAGATAACTATTGTGCCTCTGAGAACTAACACAATCTTCCACCACCTAGGACAGTCAAAGAAAATCGTTCTTTCCTAGGACATGTAGGCTTTTATAAGCGATTCATTAAAGATTTCAGTAAGAAAGCAAGACCCTTGACCAATCTTCTATATAAAGATGCAAAATTTGAATTTAATGAAAAATGTCTTCAATCCTTTGAACAACTCAAAAAGTAGTTGACTTCAGCTCCTGTCATCAAATCACCCGATTGGAGACAACCATTTGAGTTAATCTGTGATGCATCTGACTATGCAGTTGGTGATGTTCTAAGGCAAAGAATCAACAAGATTCCTCATGTCATATATTATGCTAGTATGACTTTGAATGATGCACAATTGAACTACTCAACTACTGAAAAAGAACTTCTATCTATAGTTTTTGCCCTAAAAAAGTTTTGATCTTATCTTATTGGGTCTAAATAATTGTTTACATTAACCATGCTACTCTCAGACATCTTCTTTCCAAAAAAGATTCAAAAGCCCATTTAATTCGTTGGGTCTTATTGCTCCAAGAATTTGACCTAGAGATACGAGACAAAAAAGGGTCTAAAACATGGTAGCTGATCATTTGTCTCATTTAGTAGTGGAGTCCAACTCTGACCTACCCTTAAATGAATCTTTCCCAGATAAGCAATTTTTCTCCATATCTGCTACACCTTGGTTTGTTGATATTGTGAATTACCTAGTAACTAGTGAACTTCCTTCCCATTGGTCCAAACAAGACCGATCCAAGTTTCTTTCACAAGTCAAACACTTTTATTGGGATGACCCCATTTGTTCAAATATTGCCCTGATCAAATCATTAGGAGGTGTGTACCTGACCATGAGTTTAGAAGTGTTCTATCATTTTGTCATGACCAAGCTTGTGGAGGACATTTTGGAGGCAAAAAGACAGCCGCCAAAGTTCTCCAGTGTGGTTTCTATTGGCCTAGTCTATTCAAGGATGCAAATCATTTTGTACCAATTGTAATAGGTGTCAACAATTAGGGAGGATCACTAGGAGGACTATGATGCCAATGCAACCCATTCTGGTTATTGAATCATTTGATGTGTGGGGAATCGATTTCATGGGCCCATTTCCAAATTCTTTTGGAAATCTGTACATTTTACTTGCGGTGGATTACGTGTCTAAGTGGGTAGAAGCTATACCAACCAAGACCAATGACAACAAAGTTGTTGTCAAATTTTTGAAAGAGAACATTTTCTCTCACTTTGGTACCCCTAGTGCCATAATCAGTGATTAAGGAAAACATTTCCGCAATCAACCTTTTGCATCCTTGCTAAAAACGTATTCCATCACCCACAAGCTTGCAACATCATATCACCCTCAAACAAGTGGTTAGGTAGAAGTCTCAAATAGGCAAATAAAACAAATCTTGGAAAAAATGGTGAGTTCCAATAGAAAAGACTGGTCTCTAAAATTGTTAGATGCATTGTGGGCTTACCGTACTGCCTTTAAGACTAATTTAGGAATGTCATCGTATAGGCTTGTGTTTGGGAAAGCTTGTCACTTACCTGTTGAACTTGAACATCGTGCTTTGTGGGCCATAAAATAGTTGAATTTTCATTAAAGCATAAACTTCCTCAAATTCTTGAATGAATAAATATGGATCTTCTATACGAGTGAACCTTGGTAACATATTTGTGAAATGCGGTTTAAGTTCAAATTTTTTACTAGTTACCGGTGGTAGACTTATGCATGAAGGTTGGGCAGAGCGGGAAGGATAACATCGATTCCTTAAAAAAACAATTTGTGCGCCTTCCATTTTTCTTAAAGTGGGATCTTTTAAAGTGAAATCCAAAAAATCAAGTTTTCTCACTAATCGGGATGTTTCGTCCCTAGTCCGCACTTTTTGCATACCTTTCTTAGTAAATAAGTATATAAGCACCAAAAAACAAATAATAACAAAAATAACAAAAATTACTTCTAAGGTCAACCTAAATAAAATATAGACAGCTCCTAATTGTTCCAAGTTACACCGCAAGGTCCACCAAATACGAAATTAATCACACCACTAGCCAGGTAGGTGTAAGAAAGGTGGGAGTCTCTCCGTAGATACGGTGACTAATTGAATAACCACACAATCTTTAGGCGTTTACCTTTTGAACCACTTGCCTAGACACCAATAGTTTTATTAATTTGAAATTCAGCCTCCTCTTGGAGTTTCTTGTCCTAATTGAGCTCGAAAGTCCTAGGGACCAACGTCTACTTGATTTTATTAGGTCATGGTTATGCAAAATGCAAATTGAGTTATTTGTGGGCCAAGGAAGGGTGATGAAATCCCCACCTTATCTTGTTACATGTTGTGCCCTTAATGTTAGATTAAATATGAAAATGCACAAATAAAAAAACTATAAACAAATAAAATGTCCTAAAACTATGTGAATTACAAAAGAATAAGAAATTTTGACGTACCCCAATCCTCCTGCAATCACCACAGTTTATATTTGACAACAAATAAAAAACCTAACAGGATGTGCTCTACGTGAGTAAATGCATGAATGCAATTAGTTTTCTAACTAACAAAAAGAAAGAAGCTACTAATTTTATTTTATTTTTTTTGTGTTAAGATACAGAATACCAAGAAAAGCGCATCAATAATCTTGTCTTTCCGCACCGTTGATCCGCTTCGATAATCCTGAAAAATAAAAAAATATTAGAAGAGAAAAAAAACTAATTCGAATAAATAAAAATTAAGGAATATAAAATTAAGTCTAGTCCCCGGCAACGACGCCAAAAACTTGATGTGTTAAAATTATGTACTGCAAGTGCACATCGTCTATTGTAGATTTGGAAAGTGTAGGTCGAACCACAGATACTAGATCAATTCTTTAATATATATACTTAATTAATATTTTAGGCAAATTAGAAACACAAATAGTGGAGAAGATTTATTAATTAAATTATGCAAACTGTTAATTAATAACGAAAACTATTAATGAGAAAAGATACCTAGGAATCAGAATCCACCAAATATTAACATAAAAATAATTTCTTATTTGCTAAATTAATTCCCAAATTATTTTCCCTTCCCTTTAAAAATAATGATTCATATAATTTATATGGGCAACCATAAGTTATGGAAAATTCACAAATTAACTATAACTTATCAAAACCTCGCAATCAATATAAAAATCATATGCAATTTATGCGAAGGAAAATATAAAGGAAAAAATAATTAGGCATTAATTTTGGAACGGAAAGAGAATATTATTATGAAATATTTAGTTTCATCATCATTCACTACAAAAAAAAGGTCATTGCCGACGGGCCATGCCGTCGGCAATGAGGTCATTCACGACGGCAGCCCCCGTCGCCCCTCCCGCCGCCCCAAAGGTTGTCGCCCCTGGCTCCCGTCGCTCTTCGTCGGGAACAATGTCATTGCCGACGGGGTCATTATCTGATTGATGCACGTCGACCCACGAGCCATTAATGACGACACTAGCGATTTAACAGATTGTCAAGAATAATCATTTTTAATTTTAATTATACGGTCATTCCGTGAAGATTGTCTCGCTTGATGGGTGCCTATTCCCATTGCCAATAACCTTTAATTAATCTATTTTTGGAACCATCGCTATAGGTCATTTTTGACGGCACCCTATCACCATTCCCTACTTTAAAAAATTATAAAAGTTGCAAAATTCCCCTATTCATTTACATATACATAATTGTACCTGTTATAAATTAAAGAAAAACAAATAATGACAATGTACGCATATCAATAACAGTCATATCTTTTACTATCAACAATCAATATAGTTAGATACAAAACTCTAGTTTGTACCACTCAAAAGCTAAATAAATACATACATGGAAGTCAAAATATAAACATAAATACTACAGCCCAAGATCAGGAATGTCAGTGTCATCATCACAGCCATCTATCGTACGACCGTTGGTCCCACCTCCGGTCCCATCGTCAATCCAACCTCTGATCCGAGAACCGGTCCAACCCTCCATAGTCTCATCAACATCAGCACGGCGGTCATCACCATCTCCTCCACAGGAATCGCTTACGCCGCAGCCTCCACCCCCACGAGTCTCATAAACAAGACCCTACAAAATTAAAATATTAATAACAAAGTTGAAAATAAAGCATATTTAAATTATTTTAGTTTGTGTTCTACAAGTGTTGGCAAGTTTGGCAAACGGGCTGATGACTCAACATCCGTATATCGAAATCGACTCTTGTAAGTTATAACATATACCTAATACCTATACAATGCAATATATGTGTTTATGTGTCGTTTTGACAACCGAGGCGGGTTTTAGTCTCTTTTTTGGCTTTTTGCCTAAGTGTTGTCAAGTTTGGCAAACGGGCTGATAACTCGGTATTCGTATATCGGAATCTAGTCCTGTAAGTTTTAACGCGTGCCTAATACCTATGCGGTGATATGTATGTGTTTGCGTGTGATTTCGATGACCGAGGTGGGTTTTGGTCTCTTTTTTGGCTTTTGGCCTAAGTGTTGGCAAGTTTGGCAAATAAGCTAATAACTCGGCATCCGTATATCAGAATTGAGTCCTATAAGTTGTAACACGTGCCTAATACCAATGTGGTTCTATGTATGTGTTTACGTGTCATTTCGACGATCGAGGCGGGTTTTGGTCTCATTTTCGGCTTTTTGCCTAAGTGTTGGCAAGTTTGGGAAACAGACTGATAACTCGGCCACCGTATATCGGAATAAAGCCCCATAAGTTGTAACGTGTGCCTAATACCTATGCGGTGTTATGTATGTGTTTATGTGTCTTTTCGACGATCGAGGCGGGTTTTGGTCTCATTTTTGGCTTTTGCCTAAGTGTTGGCAAGTTTGGCAAACGGGCTGATAACTTAGCCTCCGTATATTGAAATTGAGCCCCATAAGTTTTAACGTGTGCCTAATACTTATGCGGTGCTATTTATGTGTTTATGTGTCGTTTCGATGACCGAGGCGGGTTTTGGTCTCTTTTTTGGCTTTTTGCCTAAGTGTTGGCAAGTTTGGCAAACAGGCTGATAACTCGACATCCATATATTTGAATCGAACCCCGTAAGCTGTAACGCGTGCCTAATACCTATGTGGTGCTATATATGTGTTTGCGTGTCATTTCAACGACTAAGGCAAGTTTTGGTCTCTTTTTCAATTTTTTGCCTAAGTGTTGGCAAGTTTGACAAACGGACTGATAACTCGGCATCCGTATATCGAAATCGAGTCCCGTAAGTTGTAACATGTGCCTAATACCTATGCGGTACTATGTATGTGTTTTCTTGTTGTTTCGACAACCGAGGCAGGTTTTGGTCTCTTTTTTAGCTTTTTGCCTAAGTGTTGCCAAGTTTGGCAAACAGGTTGATAACTCGGCATCCGTATATCAGAATCAAGTCCCATAAGTTGTAATGCGTGCCTAATACCTATGTGGTGCTATGTATGTGTTTGTGTGTCATTTCAACGACCAAGGAGGGTTGTGGTCTCTTTTTTGGCTTTTTGCCTAAGCGCTGGCAAGTTTGGCAAATGGGCTGATAACTAGGCATCCGTATATCGGAATCAAGTCCCATAAGTTGTAAAGTGTGCCTAATACCAATTCAGTGCTATGTATGTGTTTGCGTGTTATTTTGACAACCGAGACAGGTTTTAGTCTCATTTTTAGTTTTTTGCCTAAATGTTGGCAAGTTTGGCAAACGGGCAGATAACTTGGCCTCCGTATATCGGAATCGAGCCCCGTAAGTTATAACGCATGCCTAATACCTATACGGTGCTATGTATGTGTTTGTGTGTTGTTTTGACGACCGAGGTGGGTTTTGGTCTCATTTTTGACTTTTTGCCTAAGTGTTGGCAAGTTTGGCAAACGGGTTGATAACTCGGCCTTCGTATATCGAAATTGAGACCCGTAAGTTGTACGTGCCAAATATCTATGTGGTGCTATGTATGTGTTTGTGTGTCATTTTAACGACCGAGGCGGGTTTTGGTCTCATTTTTAGGTTTTTGCCTAAGTGTTGGCAAGTTTGGCAAACGGGTTGATAACTCGACATCCGTATACCGGAATTGAGCCCCGTAAGTTGTAACGCGTGCCTAATACCTATGCGGTGATATGTATGTGTTTGCGTGTCGTTTCGACGACCGAGGCGAGTTTTGGTCTCTTTTTCGGCTTTTTGTCTAAGTGTTGGCAAGTTTGGCAAACAGACTAATAACTTGACATCCGTATATCGGAATCGAGTCCCGTAAGTTGTAACACGTGCCTAATACCTATGTGGTACTATGTATGTGTTTACATGATGACATTACAGTAGTTGTGATTTATCTTGATCAACAAAACGACTTTGTTTAACAGTTTTTGGCGTAGATAAGTGGAAATACTATATATGATTAGATTCATAGGCTCGTGTTTATTTACTAGCTAGGATGAGATTATTAAGAACTATACAGGAAGGGTGTATATAACTTACTCTCTAAGTATGAAGCTCTTAGGGTTCCAACTGAAGTTTTGGGTTCTATCGGATGTTCATTTGTTCTTTTATTCCCCACCATTACAAATAGTGGATTTTGAATTGAACCACCATTTTTTGATCAATTGTCATAATGACACTGTTTTGCTTCTATTGAAAATGGTCTTGTGCCTTTTTGTTTGTGAAACCTTGAGGTAGTGTCTGCAACGACAAGTGATTGTTTTGATTGTTTCCACCCGTAGTTGTTCTTAAAGTTATTTAAAAAAAAAAGTTTCTTTCTTGCACATGTTTGTTTTGACATTACAATTTGTAGAAAAATAAGGTAATATGGTTGGGAAACTGTTCCAAATGAGTGATTTTAATAAGTAGCTTACTATTTAATAGATTGATTTGGTTAGACTTGAGAAGGTGTTCTAGACTTGAGGTCCATGTAAATTTGTGTTGGCCCCAAAAGCTAATTAAGACCCATACTAGTAGGCATGAGAACCACAGTAAGAAAATAAGAGGGGCAAGATATCAACAAACTAAACCAACAGATCAAACTAAATTGGTGGACCTATATCTAAACATTCTTAATGGAGAATGAAGCAAATTGTGATAAATCAACATCTTGCCATGGGAAAATCATTACAACGTAAACTTCAACATTGAAGATTATCACAGATATAGATGCAAATGTAATCACAAATTTAATTAACAACATTTGCTATAAAAAGTAATGTTCTATCTGTTCTACAGCAAGTCACATTTTCCAAATTTATATCACTATTCCAACAGAACAATACTTATGATATAGCTAAAGTAAAAGATCAAAATGGAACTATTAACACCAAATCAAATATATACTCACTATTAACACAAACTTATCAATAAAAATGGAACTATTAACACAAAAGGACATTAAAATAAAATGTATATCACCATTACCATATATAAAATCACATCCAAAACTTACAAATTAGGAGATTAATTACGCGGAGGAGAGCAGCGCCCTCTGAAGATGTTGTTATGTATTGCAACCTAAATCAAAACAAAATAAAATTTACATCTTATAGAAAACATAAATTAAACCCTAACCTGACAATATTGGAACTTAATTACAAATAAAAGCCTAAGAATATGTAAGTTTAACTTACTAATTGAAGCTTCAAAAATGGAGAACCAGATAGGAGAGGGCGAAAAGAGGAAAGAAAGTGGGTGAGAACAGTGGCCAAGAAAGGGGAGGAAGAAAAGGGAGGGCCAGACGGTGGGAGAGAAGGGCTCCAGATGGTGAAGAAAGAGAGAGGGACAGATGACGAGGAGATTGATGGAGATGGCGAAGGCGAGGTAGAGCACGGCGACGATAACATGAAGGGAAGGAAGGAAAAGTCGAGCGGGAGAAAGAAAAAGAAAAGAGAGAGAATAGAAACTAAAATTTACGGATTAAATAGAACATTATTCTCGATGGCTATGCCCGTCGATATTGTGCCCGTCGCTAATGACTCATTCTCGACGGTAGAGACCATCGCCAATGTCCTTTGCCTCGTCGACCCTCACTTTTGGCGCACGCGCGTAATGGTAGCCTTGGCGCGGATGAGGTTTAGGGGGTCATTGCCAATAGGAGTCATTAGCCATTAATGTCATACTCGACGGCGTGGTGCCCGTCGCCAATGGTCCCGTCGGCTATGATACGATTTTTTGCAGTGATCCTAGGTATTTGAAATTTAGTTAGCCATGGAATTAAAAACAAAAACAAATAATATTAGTACTACTATTTGCATGAAATAAGAACAATAATTAAAAGAGAATTTCTATTATATCAATAAAATAAAGTTACAAATACTCCCTGACAATAGTACCACACATGATTGGAATAAGGGAAAAGACAACAGCTTTAAATATCTTACTTCCTTCTACACTAGTGAAAACTAAGAAAAAGAAAATAACAAGTGGTGCCTTTCTCTCTAAAACAAGAGGCCTATTTATAGGGAAAATAACTTTGAACTTTAATTTAGATTCATTGAACTAGGACACTTTTGTTCCCTTTTCATGTAGGTTTCAACTTCCCAGTGGCAATCAACATCTCAAAGAGATCTTCTAGATATATTTTCCTTTCTCTTGTTGGATTTGACTTGCACACCAAGATTGTTCAACCTCTTTCCTTCTCCTTGCAGGATTCTTCTTAGATATTCCTTACATTAATAAGAGCATTAAATATCGCTTAATCACCAAGATTTTAACTTTATTGCAACAAATATTAAATCCTATATAATAAAATAAAACATATTAATTTAATAAACTAATATAATTAAAAGGACAAAATTAGGGATAATAAAATGTATGAATTATGTGTCTATTAGTCATGGCTAAAAGCTTACATATATATATATATATATATATATATATATGCTTGCACCATCTACTCCACATTTATCCTTTGATAGGCCCTGGAACATATTCTTGGCCTTTACTTGTGCTCAAAATAGACATGATATCAATATTGTAGCAAATTATTTGGCTATTTCTTCTTTCTTTCAACTGCTTACATCTACAAATATGACACTCATTACAGATGTGTTCATTGCATAAATACATATCCATGTCAAGTAGCAGTTAAACCCTGCACTTCCTTACCAAAGGTGTGGCAGGACTCAATACTGGTGGTAACAACTTTGCGAGGTAATTTGAATAATGAACATCATGTTACAATACATTCCAAAATTCAACATATAATACTGCAATAATAGTTTTTGACTCACATTTAATATCTTATTGGACCTTATGAGTCAGCTTGAGCAACACAGAAGCAAACAAAGAACATATCAAATTTGAGATATAAATTCAGAGTAATTTATATGCCTTAAAGTTAAAGCCAGTGCATTGTCTTTGATTTCACTATAAAAATGTTACAAAATCAATGGGAAGGAGAATTTACTAAAGGGAAAAGATTATGATATATAACAAAACATCCCAATACAACTATTAAACTAAATATGCATACACTATGGGTGTCATACCCAGTGGCGAAACCAGAAACTTTTGAGAGGGGGTCAAAATATACTTGCAAAATCATGACGGCGGTGATACGAGCTACAATCCGATCCGAAGAAATTTCTCTTGCAAAAGTACTGTAGAGGAAAGTCTTGTGAAAGATAGAGAGGCAATATTTGAGTTGGTAAAAGTCGAAAAAAATTTCTCTTCTGAAGAAAAATGAAGTTGACGATATGAAGTTGAAGGAATTGAAGCTAAAGGAATAGAAGGCTAAAACTAAACAGGCGTTAGAGATGAAAAAAAAAGTTGGCAGAGAAAACGGCCATAAAAGCTCAGAAGGAAGTTGGAAAAAAAACTCTAGAAAATTATTTGTGTATCCACACATTTTAAGATTATGTAAACATGAAACTTGGTGTCGGACTTCCAACAGATGAAACTTATGATTTTTTTTTAACTGATGAAGCACTCAAATAACTTAAGTTAACTTATAACTCATGTATGTACATCAATTTACAGAGAGAACCTGTTAATTTTCATGTTTTCACCAAATTAACCTCTTTATGGCATTTATACAAACACATGGTATGCAAGCTTTAAAAATCATAATTCATGAAATCCAAACATATACACACATAACCTCCATACAATATTACATCCTTATATCATCTGAACCCTTCATGGTTCCATAATCAAAACTCCCCCAACCAATTTCACATCAATAACAAATATATTCCATCCAATTTCTATAAACTTATTTTATATAATCATGCCTATCTCGTTCACATAAGTTCCGCCTCTGGTCTAGAGAGTGAGGGCTAAGGAAAATGAGAAAGGAGCAAGAGAGATTGGTCTCTAAATATCAAAACTAAAACTCAGCACTCACTTCCTCTTTTTATACAATCCATATTATTTTGTTTTTTTTTCTAAATTATAAGCTATAAGGCAGAAAAGTTGAAATTGAAGAAGAAGAATTGAATAGCAAAGTTACCTGAAACCCATACAGCTTTACAAGATGTGGGAGTTGCAGAGCAGAAATCATGCCTATCTCATTGACAAACTCACGGTTCCCTTGCTTTGATTTTGAAGAAAGTCGCTGATTGCGGCAATTATGGGGCGATGGTTGGTGGCCACCGTCCCCCCCCCATAGTTCAAACCTAGACCGCCATTGCCTCTGGGGGCAGATGGCCCCCTAGTTTCGCCTCTGGTCATACCTTTTCAATACCTTCAGTTTCGCCCAGAGTTTCCACTGCATGTTTAATTATTGAAGGGTAGCCAAGATAGTGAACTGCAAAGATCTTGGTACTAGGTAACATTTGCAGTGGAATTACAAGAAAAAATAACATCGAAAGGCATTAATCATTTTTAGACTACTTTTTCAAAAAAAATAAAACAAGAGCAAGTATGATGCCATAGACGTAGTTTTAGCTAAATGCACAACTGTTAAGAGAGTATAATCCCCACAAATCTAAAAGGAATATGGATGAAAACTGATAGCAAGAGAGAGTATACTAATGGCAATAACAAAGCTAGGGGAAAATTACAAATAAAGAAGGCCAATACATTCCCTGGGAAAAAAGGATTTGTTCTCATCCTAACCTTGTAATTTTAGCATAAGTTTCTGATGCACATGTTATGGCATTTAGCTTACCACACCAAGCAACAACACTAAAACATCAACAAGAAGAGAGAAGAGTAAAGAAAAAATATATAACATTAATACTTTTCTCTCCTTATAATCGCAATAAGTTAGAAAGATAGTCACTAAAAATGATATTATCTACTTCCAACATTAGGCAGTGTGATAGCAAGTATTTATGTTTGTATAACTACAGATATGTTAAGCAAATATTTATTCCCCTCAGTCGTAATTTTCAAGAATTAATGATGATAAAAATAACAAAGATAGTGTTTGTAATTTTTATATAAATAAAGCAACTAACTGGGAACAAGTATTTTTGCATTTAACTAGAAGCAGCAAATACTTGGCAGCTGGTTAGCCACAAAGGATGGGAGACTGTTTGCCAGATGAAACAGCTGCATAGATCACATCAAAGGCTCAAAGGTTCAATAAATTATACAAATGGTACATCTATAATATAAAACAGAGCGGCTCAAATCTTAAGGCTTCAACATCCAATGATCTAAAATTATTTGGGGCTTCAACATCTGATGGCCAAGAATTTATCTCTCAAAATATCAAACCCACATCCATCATCTCACTTAATTTAAATTTATGGGAATTTTAAAAGTTACAATCAATCAAAAAGTCTTATAAATAATAAAAAAATAAATCTTGAAATGTAGTTAAACTTAGTTTAAATTTATGAGAATTTGACTATTAAAGTTA
Source organism: Panax quinquefolius (assembly GCA_020205615.1). Lineage (NCBI taxonomy): Eukaryota > Viridiplantae > Streptophyta > Magnoliopsida > Apiales > Araliaceae > Panax > Panax quinquefolius. The sequence goes on along the minus strand of CM035169.1, from coordinate 72,375,821 downwards.
GATATTCTTTATTTATTCATTAAAATTTATCTTAATCAGAATTTTTATTTAAATGCTTTGTGGAGTATGTATGGAAAGTGCGGGTGTGTCAAGAATTAATTTAGACTTTTAGTTTAGTGTGTGTCCATATTCAGTGCTTCATTTTTTTGTGTTCATGAATTATTTTTATTTTTATTTTGAATTATACAGTGCCTTCAGGCACGGGTTATCGCTGGTGTTATTATAAAACCATATAAAATTCGTTATGAGATAAAACTAATAGAAATTCGTTAAAAAAATTAACATTTATACATCTATCTATAATTGTGTTTATTCATACTAATACTCCATCCGTTTTAAATCTATAATATAAAATAGACCGGCTCAAATCTCAAGACTTCAACATCCAACGACCTCAAAACAATTTAGGCTTCAACATCCAACGATCTAAAATCATTTGGGGCTTCAACATCCGACGGCCAAGAATTAATCTCTCAAAAATTCAAACCCACATCCATCATCTCACTTGGTTTAAATTTATGAGAATTTTAAAAGTTACAATCAATCAAAAAGGCTTATAAATAATAAAAAATAAATCTTGAAATGTAGTTAAACTTAGTTTAAATTTATGAGAATTTGACTATTAAAGTTGGATATTCTTTATTTATTCATTGAAATTTGTCTTAATCAGAATTTTCATTTAAATGCTTTGTGGAGTATGTATAGAAAGTGCGGGTTTGTCAAGAATTAATTTAGGCTTTTAGTTTAATATGTTTCCATATTCAGTGCTTCATTTTTTTGTGTTCATGATTTATTTTTATTTTTATTTTTATTTTGAATTATACAGTGCATTTAGGCACGGGTTATCGTTAGTGTTATTATAAAACCCTATAATATTCATTATGAGATAAAACTAATAGAAATATGTAAAAAAAAATTAACATTTATACATCTATCTATAATTGTGTTTATTCATATTAATACTCCATCCGTTTTAAATCTATAATATAAAACAGAGTAGCTCAAATTCCAAGGCTTCAACATCCAACGACCTCAAAACAATTTAGGCTTCAACATCCGACGACCAAAAATTTATCTCTCAAAAATTCAAACCCACATCCATCATCTCACTTAGTTTAAATTTATAAGATTTTAAAAGTTACAATCAATCAAAAAGGCTTATAAATAATAAAAAATAAATCTTGAAATGTGGTTAAACTTAGTTTAAATTTATGAGAATTTGACTATTAAAGTTGGACATTCTTTATTTATTCATTGAAATTTGTCTTAATAAGAATTTTCATTTAAATGCTTTGTGGAGTATATATGGAAAGTGCGGGTGTGTTAAGAATTAATTTAGGCTTTTAGTTTAGTGTGTGTCCATATTCAGTGCTTCATTTTTTTGTGTTCATTATTTATTTTTATTTTTATTTTGAATTATACAGTGCCTTTAGGCACGGGTTATCACTAGTGTTATTATAAAACCCTATAATATTCGTTATGAGATAAAAACTAATAGAAATTTGTAAAAAAAAAATAACATTTATACTTCTATCTATAATTGTGTTTATTCATATTAATACTCCATCCGTTTTAAATCTATAATATAAAACAGACAGGCTCAAATCCCAAGGCTTCAACATCCAACGGCCTCAAAACAATTTAGGCTTCAACATCCGACGGCCAAGAATTTATCTCTCAAAAATTCAAACCCACATCCATCATCTCACTTAGTTTAAATTTATGAGAATTTTAAAAGTTACAATCAATCAAAAAGACTTATAAATTATAAAAAATAAATCTTGAAATGTAGTTAAACTTAGTTTAAATTTATGAGAATTTGACTATTTAAGTTGGATATTCTTTATTTATTCATTGAAATGTGTCTTAATAAGAATTTTCATTTAAATGCTTTGTGGAGTATGTATGGAAAGTGCGGGTGTGTTAAGAATTAATTTAGGCTTTTAGTTTAGTGTGTGTTCATATTCAGTGCTTCATTTTTTTGTGTTCATGATTTATTTTTATTTTTATTTTGAATTATACAGTGCCTTTAGGCACGGGTTATCGCTAGTGTTATTATAAAACCCTATAATATTCGTTATAAGATAAAACTAATAGAAATTCATAAAAAAAAATTATCATTTATATATCTATCTATAATTGTGTTTATTCATACTAATACTCCATCCGTTTCAAATCTATAATATAAAACAGAGCGGCTCAAATCCCAAGGCTTCAACATCCAAAGGCCTCAAAACAATTTAGGCCTCAACATCCAACAATCTAAAATCATTTGGGGGCTTCAACATCCGACGGCCAAGAATTTATCTCTCAAAAATTCAAACCCACATCCATCATCTCACTTAGTTTAAATTTATGAGAATTTTAAAAGTTACAATCAATCAAAAAGGCTTATAAATAATAAAAAAAAAATTGAAGTGTTGTTAAACTTAGTTTAAATTTAATAGAATTTGACTATTAAAGTTGGATATTATTTATTTATTCATTGAAATTTGTCTTAATAAGAATTTTCATTTAAATGCTTTGTGGAGTATGTATGGAAAGTGCGGGTGTGTTAAGAATTAATTTAGGCTTTTAGTTTAGTGTGTGTCCATATTCAATGCTTCATTTGTTTGTGTTCATGATTTATTTTTATTTTTATTTTTATTTTGAATTATACAGTGTCTTCAGGCACGGGTTATCGCTAGTGTTATTATAAAACCCTATAATATTCGTTATCGCTAGTGTTATTATAAAACCCTATAATATTTGGGAGAGCATAGCAGTCGGCCCTATTGGAGACGTTTCGGAATAGAAACTGGCAATGAAAAAATCAAGGTATCATCCTCCCATCTTTTAAGATTGACATGCCAGTAGTTACGTTCGCCAGTAGTATATCGCCCGCTTCGAGAATCATCTGGTATGACAAAAGGAAGGGATCTATAAGGATCACTTGGTAGCCTTGGAAATGCCCATGTAAAAGAGGGGGAGGCGGAGACGAAATTAAGAAGAGCATCCTCATAATTCCCCCGGTAGGTGTGACCGAAAGGGCGTTCCTGGTCATATCGGAATTGCCTCATGACCCTGTGAGGAGAATACAGTACAGTGCCAAAACCATTATTCTCAATGAAATAGGGAAGCTTTGTAGACCGAAGGAAAATGAACCAAGACAGCGCAAAACCACTCAAGTTGTTTCTGTTGAGGCTTGAATAAGTACAAAATTTGCGCATGTAAAAATGAGGTAGATGACCGCAACCCCCTGAAACAATGGTATAGGGACGAGCAGTGAAGCATGAATAATCATCAAGGAAAGGCCACAAATCCGTACTGTCGGGACTAAATTAGAGGTCAATCCAACGTGTCGTTCGAGGAATGATGTTGAGAGATGAAAAAAGATGAGACTTTTTCTTCTTCTTAGAAAGATGCTCAAGAGTGGAATAGCTTGAAAAGCGTTCGAAAAGAAAAATCTGAAGAAATGAGCATGGAATGAAGCAATTGACATCATACCTGGGTAAATAAAAAAATAATAAGAAAAAGGTTAAAGGAAAAGAAGTGCAGTTTGAAAGACAATTAATAAAAAAAATATGAAAGTGATTACCTCCCAACGGATTCTTTCATGACACGGGTTGTTTCATCTAGGCGACGATATAAGGTCCCTAGGAAGAGATAAGAAAGGAGAATCTCCAAGCCCCGAGATAATAACGCTGCCAAACTAAACATACGGGCAGAAGGACCGTCTATGGGAGACCCAGGGAAAAGGAAGTGGGATAGCCATATAGCCTGATAAGCTGCCAGAGGAAAGGGACAAGTCTCTCAATGGAGGGAAAGAACAGATTTGTCATGAATAGAGATGTCCCACTGGTTGGTCTTGTAGTCACGGAAGAAGTAGTGTACCCAGCATAACTGTGACGCCCCCGAAATAGGTCCATACGACCTATTCTGAGTCGCCAGATATCGCACTATAAAAATCAAATATAAACTTCATTTATAGAATCATTGAATAAATGCAGTATCACGACAGCAGATAAGTCGTGAGTTTTAATACAAATATATATAACTCTCATGGTGCCTTGACCACAAGACCTTACAATGGTACCTTACATAAAGGTACAGTCAATAATTGTTTTAGAAATTAAAATCTTTGGAAAATACTCAAAGAAACCTTCGACAAGGGAGGCCGTGCGTCACAGGTTATGATAGATATCATATGTCCACAAATTATCCTTGGTTGACCTAAAAGTTCTAAAGAAAAATAAGAAGATTACTATCATCTTCTTTCCAATGGTGAGTCTTCTCTTGACATATAATTATCTCTGTTGTCTCCAAGTGAAAATTATATTTCAAATAAACTCCAAGATCATATAGGTAGTGCTCGTAGATATACTCGCAAGTGGATGTGCACAACTCTGTCTTTTATGATAACACGAGGTTGTATGCCATTAGACATCTTGTATGATAATAAGCAAAACACCCTTCCAAAGATGGGTTCACCTCACCCTATTCGGTTAACCAAAATTAAATATCAAATGGCGTATACAATCGACACACTTATCTAAAGTTCTCAACATAATTATTTCCATACTATTTAGGAGAACCTCATGACTATAGAGACCACCGCTCTATTACCTGTTATCCCCGCTCGACCGTAACACACTCTTCTTATTACGAAAGGAATTGTGAAGCAAAAAGGGTGAGCACAACTAGCCCAGTAAAGAATATCATGACTAAAGATAATTTATATCATCAATAGCCTTCATCAGTAATAAATCCGAGATTTAGAACATATGGTAGATGATAAAACTTTTCAACCATAGTTGCAGCGGAACGAGCAATCCATTAGAAGAGTCAAATAGACCATCAGGTCTATTATCTTCTCCATGTTAAAAGTCCATCAATAATGTTTTATCCCTGTAACATCAATCAACGATTCATGTCCACAATCCTATGAATAACTCGTAATCATAATTGTGATTCTAAATTCCTCATCGCACCCAGGACGAAGATAAATTTCATCACCTATCTTCACCTGAAACATCAAAAATCATGGACAATTCCTGCTCATAATCATACTAACAAATTCATCTTTGCACTACGGCTAAAGATATACAACTGTATTTTAGAAGAGTCAAGTAGAGCATGATATCTACTATCTTCTACGAATTAAAAGTGTATAATCAATATTTTATCGCTGAGACTCAGGTTAATAAATAATCCACATCATCGAATCATCCCTGCACTACGGCCATGGATATTCATGTAATCATCAATGGTCATGATTATCTGAATAATCCACGGTTATAATCATACCAATAACTCATCCATCAATACACTACAGACGATGAGGACTTTTTTACCACATCATCTATAACATTACGGGTCATGATTATACCGAATGATCCACGGTCATAATCATACCAATAAGCGGTTCATCTATGCATATAAGCCAAAGATACTCATCAATCAATAGTTCATCTTTACACGTAAGCCAAAGATATACAATCAGAAACTAATAATCAATTGTCCATCTTTGCACGTAAGCCAAAGATATCTGTTGTAAAACCTAATAATCAACAATCCATCTTTGACGTAAAGCAAAGATGACTTTCATCACAATATAAGCATGAGGATGATGACAATGACATAATAATTCAATAAAACAAGTTCAAGGATAAATTTTAAAGATTTATAATTTAATTTATCCAGAAATCAATAACGTCAAAATTGTCAACATGATATTGCTTTGTAAAGTAAAATTCAAGAATAATATTCATGTACCAAAAATAATTAGACATAAAAGAAATATATTTTTCGGGTAAATAGTACCCCATGAATAGTACTTCGGGAATAGTAACTCGTGAATAGTACCCCAACATGAAAAGTACCCCAAATACATGAGTGAATACTATTCGGGTGATTAGTAATTTGGGTGAATAGTAACCTGTGAATAGTACTCTAACACGAAAAAGTACCCCAAATACCCGAGTGAATAATACTAGAGTGAATAGTAATCGGGTGAATAGTAACCTGTGAATAGTAACTCGTAATTAAAATACCAAATAAAATGATATTTCATGCGATTACAAAAGAAATGATATCTCATACAGTATAATAGAATATCTAAAGCTATGAATGAATTTTCATCAAGTAAATGCAGTAATCCACGTAGATGCAGATCATTTCTAAAATTTAATAAAGAATGAATACGAAAGGTCATTCACCATGCATGCGATAGTC